>CM071959.1:17807500-18080000 GCA_036784905.1 Acrossocheilus fasciatus | reverse complement strand
TTACCTGGGCTGTGGAGAAAAAGAACTGGACTGTTGCTCAGTGGTCCAAAGTCCTCTTTTCAGATGAAAGTAAATTTTGCATTTATTTTGGAAATCAAGTTCCCAGAGTCTGGAGGAAGAGTGGAGAGGCACAGAATCCATGTTGCTTGAAGTCCAGTGTGAAGTTTCCACAGTCTCTGATGGTTTGGGCTGCCTTGTCATCTGCTGCTGTCGGTCCATTGTGTTTTCTGAAGTCCACAGTCAACGCAGCCAACTACCAGGAAATTTTAGAGCCCTTCATGCTTCCTTCTGCTGACAAGCTTTATGGACATGCTGATTTCATTTTCCAGCAGGACTTGGCACCTGCCCACACTGCCAAAGGTACCAAAAGCTGGTTCAATGACCATGGTGATGGTGTGCTTGGCTGGCCAGCAAACTAGCCTGACCTGAACCCCATTGAGAATCTATGGGGTATTGTCAAGAGGAAGATGAGAGACACCAGACCCAACAATGCAGATGAGCTGAAGGCTGCTATCAAAGAAACCTGGGCTTCCATACCACCTCAGCAGTGCCACAAACTGATCGACTCCATGCCATGCTGAATTGAGGCAGTAATTAAAGCAAAAGGAGCCCCTACCAAGTATTGAGTACATATACAGTAAATGAACATACTTTCCAGAAGGCCAACAATTCACTAAAAAAAAAAATTTCTTATTGGTTTTATGAAGTATTCTAATTTGTTGAGATAGTGAATTGGTGGGTTTTTGTTAAATGTGAGCCTAAATCATCACAATTAAAAGAACCAAAGACTTAAACTACTTCAGTCTGTGTGCATTGAATTTATTTAATACACAAGTTTCACAATTTGGGTTAAATTACTGAAATAAATTAACTTTTCCTCGACATTCTAATTTATTGAGATGCACCTGTATTGCCCACCCAACATATCTGCCAGCCCACTCTTCTGGCAGGAATCAGGCCTACTCAGAAGAGAGGTCTTAACGTAACTGTTTTTAAAGTAGTTAAATGTGTGGCTTCACTATTAGTAATGCTGTCAAGCTGTGCAAATTCAGATAATTCACACATGCTTAATCACTCCCTCTTTCTTTCTCTCTCATAACTGCATGAGTTATATTATTATAGTTCTGAAATTATGTTTTGGAATTAGCAACAGTAGACTGAGGTGAGATGCATAGAAATTAGTTCTAGTTCAGTTCTACATCAAAGCATTTTAAGGACCCAAAAATGTGGGTGAAAAATCTGTGCTTTAGAATCTCAGGTTTTAAATACCACTTTTGACTTTTTTTATAATTAGTTTTAAAGTTTTCACTCTTTGCCTAAACAAGCAGGCAATATATGAGACTTCCTTGCTCATGTGAAGTGACTTGGACATGTGTCTGTCATGTAATACTTAAATGTGGTTGTGACAATGAGGACACTTCGAATTGATGCTTGCCATGTGATAATTTTATTGAAATAAGATATTCAAGAAGTTTTCATGAAGTCACTTAACATTGTTGATTATTTTGTGGATCCATTTGAGATATGGTGAAATCTTTGTATACACATTAGGACGCTCAGGTAAATTACAGACAACATCACCAAAGGAAGTGACACCAACTGCAGATTTTCCACAAACCAAAGGACCTCCTGAATCACCCTGTTAAGAAACAGATCAAAACATGAATTAGAATCGTATATCATTTTAAACTCGATGAAACCAGAAACAGTCTGTGAATTAACATTTGTACATACGAAGCAGGATCCACCACGGCCATATGCACACATCATCTTTGAGATTGAATATTTCACTCTTCGTTTCCATTTTTCTTTACATTGTCTGTCTTTCATTATCTTAACGTTTGCCTCCATTAGACGATCACTCGCTGAGCCTTTAGTCTGCAGTCTTCCCCAGCCAGCAACACTACAGACAGTGCATGTTTCAATGTCTGTTTTATTCTTTATTAATGATATCGGTTCAACATTTTGGCTTAGTTTGACCTTTTTCTCTAGCTGTAATAAAACAAACAAACAACAAAACAAAAAAAAAAAACATTAAATCACTCTTCATAAAATTAAGCCATTGATTTTATATATATACTGTATACTGTATATATATATATATATATATATATATATATATATATACATATATTAATTTTTTCACGTTTTGTTATGCCTTATGTTAACTGCTTTAAATTACTTTTTCCACATCAATCTGCACTTGATACACCATAATGACAAAGCAAAAACAGAATTGTCACAACTTAACCTTTTTAACTTAACCCCAAAAAGCAAAAATGAAATAAGTACATTGCATAAGTATTCATACCCTCAACTCAGTATTTAGCTGAAGCACCTTTACAGCCTCAAGTCTTTTTGGGTATGATGCGACAAGCTTTGCTCATCATCATTTGGCAATTATCTGTCATTTTTCTCCTCATCTCTTCACTTCTCAAGCTCTGTCAGGTTGGATGGGGCAGATGCACATTTTCAGGTTTCTCCAGAAATATTTGATTGGATTTAAAATCAGGCTCTGGCTGGGACACACAGAGTTGTCTATAAGCCACTCTTGCTGTGTACTTAGGGTCATTGTCCTGTTGGAAGGTGAACCTTCAGGCCAGTCTGAGGTACTGAATGCTCTGGACTAGGTTTTCATTCAGGCTATCTCTATATTTTTGTGCATTGACCTTTTCTTCTACTCTGACGAGTCCCTCAGTCCCTGCCTTTGAAAAACAGCCCCACAGCATGAGGCTGCTACCAGGACACTTTACTTTTGGGATGGTACCCCGCAGGTGATGAGAAGTGCCTGGTTTCCTTCAAACATGATGCTTGAAATTAAGGTTCATCAGACCAGAGAATCTTGTTTCTCACAATCCGAGGGTCCTTTAGGTTTTTTTTTTTTTTTTTTTTTTTTTGCTAATTCCAAGTGGTTTTCATGTGTCTTCACTGAAGAGAGGATGGATTTTGGCCACTCTGCCATAAAGCCCAGATTGGTGAAGTGTAGCAGTGATGTTTGTCCTTCTGTAGGTTTCTCCTGTATCTCCACATCTCCTGTGTGCAACTAGAGTGACCATCAGGTTCTTGATCACCACTCTAACCAAAGCCCTTCTTCATCACTTGCTCAGTTTGGCCAGGAGGCTAGCTCTAGGAAGAGTCCTGGCTGTTTCAAACTTCTTCCATTAAGGGTAACGGAGACCCTCAATGCAGCAGAATTTTTTCTGAACTCTTCCCCAGATGTGTGCCTTGATGCAATCCTGTTTCTGAGCTCTACAGCATTTTTATTTTTATTTATTTTTTTTAACCTCAGGACTTGGTTTTTGCTCTGATATGCATTTTCAGCTATTAGACCTTTTATTAGGACATGTGTGCCTTTCCAAATCATACCCATTCAATCACAGGTTAAATACACTCGAAGTATAGTAACATCTACAAGCAATATGAAGGCTCCTGATCTAAATTTCAAGTGTCCCAGAATCATTTACGTTTTTTGCTTTGCCATTATGGTGTATGGAGTGTAGATTGATGTGCTAAAAAAAAAAAAAATTTAAAGTAATTTAAAGCAGTTTAACATAAGGCAGCAACATAACAAAACGTGTGTGTGTAATTTTTTTGAAGTGGCTCCTTGTGTATATTTTCTACTTTACCATCAAAAGCATAATGTCATTCGAATTGCGGCTATACTTTGGATGCTTGTGGTAGGACTTCACTCCGATGCGGACAGACCCCTCATTCTCATTTTTTAGGTTATGTGCACCAACCACAGCTGTCAGTATCTTACTTCTGTTGAACGAAAGTCTTATTAGTACAATGAATGATTTTCACAACTTCACGTATTCTTTTAAGAGCATATTCATTTTACTGATTTGATGACAAAACTTTGTAAACCATATACTACTGTCAATTCATCTAAAAACTCAATCATCAATAATCTGTACCAATAATCAATCAATACAAAGTCTTACTTTTGACAATGTGCAGCAGTCAATACAAACTCATCAGAAATAAGGAATCCACCGCAGATATGTTCCTTGTCCTTCTGAAGAGAAACCATGTAAGGTCTGGAGTGGGGTTTTGCTTCTGTGCCGTTCACTATACCCACATTCACACGAGCTGAGAGAGAGATGTTTCAGTCAGCTTATTCTGCACATACCAATTAAGTATTTTTAAAAATCAGCATAATATGCTGTTATATAATCAGTCTCACCAGTGAAGGTCAGGTGTGGCAGCAGAGAGGCCAGCAGGAGCAGAGAGATGATGGTCATGATGAGGAAACAAACAATGAGCTCTCACTGACAAAACACTTTATAAACAGAAGTGTGGGCGGAGACACTGAGCTGTCCATACACTGCCTAATTTTTTTTTTTTTTCCTTTTTGAATTTATGGTGGAAATGAGTAAATGTCATTCTTGCCCACAGATGGTTTAGTCTAGAAGTATTAAGAAGGATAGCATACATTTTGGTACTTGAATACTTACAATTGATTACCACAAATATATGAATGGAAAAGCAATATTATATATCAGGTGGCATATTTATAGGTCTATATATAGTGGCCTACCTATATATTGTAAGTCCATTTAGAGGTCTCATTTATAAATCTGGGGATGGTGACCCCTGGTGGTAAATTTAGGGAATTGTAGAGATTACAAACTTGTAGCCTACTAAATAATCTTCAGCTATTTTGGAAGATTTTATCTCTTGACACTTTGTGAACAGAACGAAAGGCCTCAGAGGTGAGAAAGACACCAATCTGTTTCTTACTCCTCTCTTAAATATAGCTTCTGAACTGTTTTTAGCGCAGTCACGCGATTCAAATCATGTTTCAATAGGAATCCACACGATAAAGAATTTAACTAAATTATGAGACACCAATGTTTCAGGAGTTTATGACACTGTATAGGACACATGCTTTTTCTTCCACAAGCCATTGTTAGATAGATGCCAGTGTTTCCTGTCATACTGCAAAGATTTGGTTAAAAAAAAAAAAAAAAAAAAAATACAGTATCATAGCTACCAAACTATTTTTTGTTATGGTCATAAATCCGTATTTAACCTCAGAATGATCTCAAAGCAAGTGGCTGTGCTTTAAAATTAAATTATTATTCATAAGAGGCTGGATACAGTCAGCAGGAGCAATCTATAGATTACACCAACAAAATGTGATGTAATCATACTTGGGAACTGGCACTTTTTCACAAAGAACAGGAAAAGACTTGCCAAACCCAGTGAAGAGACTCATTGTGAGGGTGATGTCTCATTACAGGGAGTCTTCAGGTGGTTCTTGTTCTGAGCCAGATAGAGAAGGAGAAAAACCCAGGAGAAATGGTTAATGATGCTCCATCACATTTCAGTCCTGTGGCATCTGCTCCTTCAACACAGTGCTTCTACAGTAGCTAAGACATTTAAGTATAAAATACAGCAATACAGTACAGGTTTATTGTGATTATGTATATAATATAGTAGTGGTATATAATACATTTTTGGAAATTTAGCCTAACATGATTCTGAAATGAAAACTACTCGTCCATTTTAAACTTTTTATTCTCACTCAGGTCCATCAGCATCCTTTGCAATAAATCTAAATCTATTAAATAACTTCCCAGCAGCAGAAATCATGTTTAAAAGCCTTAATTACATAACAACTTATGAAACTGCCTGAAGAGAATGAATAACATCCCGTAAATCTACTAATTAAGTGAAGAATAATCTAATAATAATCTGTTTTAAAGCACAAGGTAATTTGATCAGCTGTGCTGATAATATACAATTTTGTTCTATAAATGTCTTACCTTTTAAAAGTTCATCACAGCGGTCTCTGCTGCGTCTCTATGGCGCTGATAGTATGAGAGCTAACTTCCGGGAACTATTGAGCAGCTCCATGATCCGTAAAAAAAAAAAAAAACGGTCCATTGGAGTCAACGGAGTTGCCACAACTCTCTCTCTCTCTCTCTCTCTCTCTCTCTCTCTCTCTCTCTCTATGGCTCTGGTGATAGGAATCTATCCCTTGACGTGATTGGTTATCAGTCACAAACCATGTGCCAATCCATTAATCAACACCATTGCGTATTTTCTCCTTAAAACTGTAGTTTCCCAAAGGCTGACCCAGAAATGCGGTTTGAAACAGCCCTCGGTTTGTCTAAAAGCATATTAAAAACACCACATAGACAAATAAACAACATAAAAAACTTGATTTTCACTACAGGCGGACTTTAAGATAATTAAAGCAACAGTTTTTAAATAATGAAAGAATATGTAAAAGTACAGTATGGTAAAAAGCTCCCCTGCTGTTAGGGCTAAAGGCTCACAGTAATTAACATGATCATTAATAGAAGGCTGACTTTTCCATTTGTTGACATGACATGGTTAGATTCAATTGGGTGTCCATATTAGAGATAATCACCATGTTTAGAATGAAACCATCATATTTTAAAACATGATATTAATCATATCATATAATAAAATATAATTTGTTGTTACTACTGTAAATATATATTCAATTATTATTAACTCCTTCAATACTTTCAGAATCTTTTCTTATTAAAATGATTTTGTTTCTGTATTTTAAAATATTTTTTGATATTAACATATTTTAATGACAGTATATTTATTGAACAAAAATGTATACTTTTATTTTTCAAAATAAGCAGAAAATAGTACAAACTTTGCTAAAGTGATTGTTTTGAACAAGTATTAACTTAAAAAACAACAACATTATTTTAGCAGAAGTATTTGTATCAATAGCGTATGCCTTTTAACCCTCGCTGGTGCGGATGCCTCTTGCCACCTCATACATTTATACGATTAAAAACAAAAACAAAAAAAAACATAAATGAAAGTTAAATGATTTATTTTCACAAAATCTGTTGCTGCATTAATGTTCAATACAACATATATTTTTTTTTTCTGCAATTATACATTTTAGGCGCAGTGAATAGCACATTTTTTCTTAAGGTGGGCCTTTATCCCCATTGTACCCTACATATATGCTTGTGACAATGAAGACACTTTGAATGACTGATGATTGCCAAGTGATCCTTTTATTAAAACAGGTTATGCAGAAGATTTCAAGAACTGAACTCACTTCACATTTCTAATTTTGCTGTTGATCCATGGAATATATAGTGAAATCTTAGTATACACATTAGGTTTCTCAGGTGAATTGCAGAGTGTTTTATATCCAAATGATGTGACACCAACTGCAGTTTTTCCACAAACCAAAGGACCCCCAGAATCCCCCTGTTAAGAGAAAAAGTCAATAAAATGCCATATACTGTATCACTTGAAACTCAGTTCATAAATTAACATAAGAATCAAAGTGTGCGAATCATCTTTTGTACGTACAATGCAGGATCCACCATTGCCATGTGCGCACATCATCTGCGAGTCTGAGAAATTCTCTTCCCACCTCTTGCGACATTCTCTGTTGTTCATTATATGCACGCTTGCCTCCATTAGACGATCGCTCTTTGGGCCATCAGTCAACAGTTGTCCCCAGCCCGCAACACTACAGAGAGTATTCACCTCGACATCTTCGCCTTTCTTTGGTAATGATATCCATTCAACATAGTTGTTTAGGTTGACTTTTTTCTGTAACTGTAATTCAAAAACACAACTGTTATTAATAAACCCAAGACTGAACTGCTGCTGATTATACTGCTGTTTGTGAAGCTGTCAACAGTTAAATGTATTACAAGCTGTTACCCTCAAAAGCATGATGTCATTCCAAGAAAAATGAATCATATAGCTTGGATGTGGGATGTAGGACTTCACTCCGATACGATCTGAATTCTCACTGTTCCTTAAGTCATGAGCACCAACCACAACCGTCAGAATCTGAGATCTGTTGAAAGAGAAAGTCATGATGCTCGATTTCATCAATGTCAGCCAAAATTATTGTAAATACACAAAAACGCCTCACCCGTTCCAGCAATGTGCAGCAGTCAACACAAACTCATCAGAGATGAGGAATCCACCACAGATATGTTCCTTATTTGATTGAAGAGAAACCATGTAAGGTCTGGAGTGGGGTTTTGCTTCTGTGCCGTTCACTATACCCACCTTCACATGAGCTGAGAGAGAGATCTTCAGTCAGCTTCTTCAGTAAATATAAATTAAATGTTCTTAAAAAATTTGAATAATGAGCTATTTTATAATCAGTCTCACCAGTGAAGGTCAGGTGTGGCAGCAGAGAGGCCAGCAGGAGCAGAGAGATGATGATCATCATGAAGATACAATCAGTGAGCTCTCACTGGAGAACACTATATATACAGTTTGAAGGTGGGCGGAGAGAATGAGTTCCCCATAAGTTCAGTTTTTCTTGCAATACGAGCAACACAGTGATGAAAAGATATTGTTCCTGTTAATACTTCCGTTCTTACCTTCAGACTAAAGATGGTCTAGATGATAAAAAATGACGCATGTATGCATGCATTTTGGTTCTTTAATCATTTACAGTTCATAATACAACTGTAGTTTTTTTTTTTATTATTAATTTTTTTTTACCTACAAATGCACAATGTCTTTCTAAAAAAAAAAGGCCAAGATCTGTTGATGCATGATGCAGGATGTTCATTAATGAGGACAGATTTATCTCTTCTAATTCTTATGTCAAGGAGTCATGCTGGCTAAAAAAAAAAAAAAAAAAAAAATGTGGAGCCATAAGTAAACTTTTTCAGCACATATAATTAAAGGTTAAACTGTGGCTTTCTAAAATTCTTGATTTATTTTATTTTATTTTATTTCAGATATTTCAATGAGCTATGCCACAGCAAAATAATAATAATAAAAAAAAAACACTGATCAAGCAAATAAATATGACAAACAGGATATAAATGACAAATTACTTCCATTATTATTAATAAAAAAAAAAAAACATTTATTTTGTATTTATTTATAAAAAGCAAAATCTTTCTTCTGATCTCTTCTCAGTACACACACACATGCCCACAGACTCACACACAGAAACTTGTTCAGCACTTCCCATGCTATTTCATTAAAGTACAGTTTTGCTTCTGTAAAACTATGTAACGTTTCTCAGAAGCAGGGCGAGATCTTATAGATTGATAGCTGAGTGGTTGAGCTATCTGTCTATGGGATCTGGCCCTGAGCCCTGGCTCTGATTTAATGATATTTGCATTTAAAAGCAGTCTGAGGTGGGCTGTGTGTTGAGCATTTTGAGGAAGGGTTGAACATCCACACAAGGGGGTTGTGAGTGGAGAGGAGATTTGCGTTTAAAAATTGTGCAAATGTTAATATTCACATTAAACTGATATCATTATATTTAGTTGACTACATCTTTACATCTATGGCAGAACAGTAGTACCAACCGTGCTCCTATAGGGCCATTATCCTGCAGAGTTAAACTCCAACCCCAAATAAACCTACCAAAACCAGGTAAAAATCTTCAGATTTACTTGAAAACTACAGGCAAGTGTGTTTGATTAGGACTGGAGCTGAACTCTGGAGGACAGTGGACCTCAGGCCAGAGTTGATCAGCCTTGAGGTTGAAGATGAGACAGTTCAGTGTAAAAATACAAGATATTTAGATGCCTCAATTTTAGGACATGTTATACATGCAGCTTATTTTGCATATCTCGTAAAGAGTAGGGGTGTAACCCCGGTGTCCTGACCAAATTGCCGCCACTGGCCCTTGTCAATCATGGCCTCCTAATAATCCCCATCCACTTGATTGGCTCTATCTCTCTTCTCTCCACCTGCAGCTGGTGTGTGGTGAGTGCACTGGCGTCGGTATCCTGTAGCTGCCGTCGCATCATTCAGGTGGATGCTGAGAGATCCCCCCCCCCCACACACACACACATGATTATAAAGCGCAATACACAATAAAGCACTATATAAATGCATCATTCATCCATATAGATATATATATATATATATATATATATATATATATATATATATATATATTCATCCAATTATATAAAAGTGACATGAAATGATTATCTGCGTATATCGTTTTTCTGGTCTTGCTTGTTTAAAGGCTGAAATGCATGTGCACAGTTCAGTTGGAAGCTTGTCCCTCTTGACTTGCTGTTGACCTGCATTTACGAAGCAAAGTGAATGAAGCATACTATTTATCTATCTGTCTGTTTGTCTCTTTGTAGAGCGACAGACAGAGCATCAAAGTTTAAAACTTTGCTAAAAAAAAAAAAAAAAATCTCTTTTTGCACACCCAGCATATCTGCACACTCTTCTATAGCTGGAAAAAATCAGGCCTACTCAGAGGAGAAGTGGTAAAGTTGCTGTTTTTAAAGTAATTAAATGTATTGCTTCACTATTAGTAGTGTTATCGAGCCATCAAAATTCAGATAATTCACATATGCTTAATCTCTCTCTAATAATACGAATGTAACATTTCTGTTACGCTGCCTGGTGGACATCTCGGCATGGATTAAAGAACATCACCTATATTTCAACCCGGCAAAGACTGAGCTTGTCTTCCTTGCCACTCCACAGCATGATTTCACCATCCAGCTAGGATCTTCTACAATTACCCTGTCAACTTCAGTCAGAATTCTGGTGTAATTTTTGATGACCAGCTGACCTTCAAAGACCAACATCAGAAAGATCAGGCCCTTTCTAACAGAGCATGCTGCACAGCTTCTTGTCCAGGCCCTTGTCATTTCTAGGCTGGACTACTGCAATACTCTTTTGGCTGGACTTCCATCAAGCACAATCAAACCTCTACAAATGATTCAGAATGCAGCGGCACGACTGGTCTTCAACGAGCCCAAAAGGGCCCATGTTACACCTCTCTTTATCTCCTTGCACTGGCTACCGGTTACGGCTCGCATCAAGTTCAAGACATTGATGCTTGCATATAGAACAGCCACAGACTCAGCACCTGCCTACTTCAACTCATTTTTACGAATCTACATCCCCTCCAGAAGTCTGAGATCCGCTAGTGAGCGACGCCTCATGGTACCATCACAGAGAGGCTATGTTCAGAACATTCTCGTTCGCCGTTCCTGGCTGGTGGAATGATCTTCCAAAGTCTATCCGGAATGCTGAATCCCTGACAATTTTCAAACGATAGTTGAAAACTCATCTCTTTCAACGCTTTGACTTCATCCTAAATTAAAGAGAGAGAAAAAAACTTTGTCTTTCTCTTTATTTATTGCTTGGTATATAAACTTGGTATTACGAGCACTTCCTGTGCCTGTTTGCCTCTTTAAGAAGAATCGCTTCATGTATTCCCAACTGTAAGTCGCTTTGGATAAAAGTGTCTGCAAAATGACTAAATGTAAATATAACATTTTCTCTCTCTCTCTCTCTCGACCATTTTTCATGCTTTCTTAAAGCTGCAGTCCGTAACTTTTTTTGTTTAAAAATGATCCAAAATCAAGGGGGTGCTGTTGCGCGTTGAGAATGTAAGACGTGTTTTCGATCGCTCCCGGAGAAGGTAGCAGATTAACTCATATATTGAACAGCACAACAACTTTTTTGTTGTTCCATGACTTAAAACTAGCCTCCTAAACACGGGGACTACTCTTGCATTTATCAGAAGCTGTAAACATGACGTCGTCTCGGTCCAAAACCGACGGTAAAGGAGGCCGCAGTAAAGCCCTGCTCCCTGCTAACGAGTCCCTGGTGAGTGTGTGCCCCACGGATAATTCACCCGGGAATGTCACTTGTCTTCAGACATTGTTGGACTCTGTCAAGAATGAGATTTGTCAGAAAATTGACTCATTATCTACTGACTTGTGGTCTGAGATCGCTACAGTGTGAACAGACGTTAAAGGTTGGTTGGAACTAGGGATGTGCGCTACGACTAATTTTACTGTCGTTTAAACGGAAGTTTTGTATCCGACTAGTCGACTAGTCTAAAAGCAAAAAAACCCCAAAATATGGTAAGAAAAAAACTCTGTACGTGCGTGTAGCCTATATAATAGCCTACATTTGAAATACTTAATTATGAATCACACTTAAATCCCGCAATGAGTTCCGCTAAAATAGGTCACGATTATGCCGTAAACTTGCCTCGCGTTATCATCATTTAATTTTAGGCTATAAAAAAAAAGGGAAGAGCATAAACCTAACGTCAGCCAATGCATACTTTCTTTATTCAAATCATCTGGGGTAATGCAGAACAATGGAAAATTGTTGACAAAATTCTTCATCTTCATATAACGTTAGCCAACATATTACAACACAAACCAAAAACAATAGTAAAGTTAATCAAGAAATAGCATTAAACAGCTTTTAAAAATGTACTTCATGTAGGCTGTATTGTCTAAAAACAAAACAATGCAACAATGCCTATTTTACTTACTCAGACCATGCATTTTGGTTCGGTGAAATTAACATGTCAACGTGGTCTGTTGAAAGATGGGACCTGAGGCAATTAACAATTATTCCTGCACTTGAAAAAATGCGCTCGGCAGGAACTGATGTCACAGGTACGCAGAGATAACGACAAGCGAGCCGATAGAGTTTTGGAAAATGCCTGGACATCCCGCACCACCACCGAAGTGGGTCTTTGTTCAGAGGAATAGACAGCTCCTTCCAGTAGAGCTCCAGCTCATCTTCATTCATGGACTCTCCATAGTCATCCCCAAAGAAAGCGCTCAGGCACATTTTCTTCTGTTTTGGTGTGCTGGTGCCGTCTTCATTAACAGTAACGCTATTTTCATCATTTGATGGGACGCTTTGGTACAGTGATGCGATATTGTCTCTCACAGCCTGTTGCATGTCCGCTTGTAGAAAGCAAAGATGCTTGTGTCGCGGGTCAAGTGCAGAAGCAAGCAGTGCTGCACTTCCAGCTTTTTCTGTATCCACGGTACCTATCCTTCTCTCCAGTGATGCTGCAACCGTCCCTTTGAATTCGGCAACTTTGTTTGAATCGCCTGCTGCTGGGCAGAGATGCCTTGGAGGATTTATTGATAAAACAATTTAATAATTTGCAGATAAAGACTAACGATCATATTATTATTATTAACACTACAAACAGTATATTAAATATATTATAGTCTATATTTGGCTATACTTATTTACCTGTTCAGTAAGCTCATTGTCACGGTAAACACCATGGAAACCGACACATATGCCTCGCTGCATAAAGCAGTGGTAGCACTTTTGAGAGACTCCAGTACGGGTAGCATGGTTTCGATGGTCATCCAGTTCTCATCAGACAACTCCAAAGTCCTGGCCTCTGAAAGTTTGGTGACGGATCTGTCAGATAATACAGCAGCAATGGCCCATCTCTGTTCGTGTAGGTGTGCAAACATATCACTGACTGAATTCCAGCGAGTTTTGCAGGACTGTGTTGGGGCAAAGCTTACTGTTCCTGCTTTTTCTTGAGTGCAACGGTTGCAACAGTACTATGGTGAAAGTGGCTCACCAGTCTTGTGCATGCACCAATTAACCGTGTCATGACGTTAGCTTTAAATTCATCCATTATCGCTAACTGGAGCGTGTAGGCAAAGCATGCAACTTACTCCCACTCGAGGCCTTTGTTGGCCAGCACTATATTATATTACGCATGCAGTGACCTTGCTGTTCAGACCCCAATTGCTAATTGCTGTTCAGAGGTGCTCTGCCAAGTTTTCCGCAGTGTGGCGCTCATCAAGTGCGCGAGTCTGTAGTACGCTAGTTTTGAGTTCGTCTTCGATGATAAAGTGGCACGTTATGGTCATGTAAAACTCTGTCTTTAATGATGTCCAGCAATCCGTCGTTATTGCCACATAATCTGTCTTTTCCATTGTCTTTTATTTGTGAGCATGTTCTGATGCGCCAGCTCCAAACATGACGTGATCATTTTCCTCCCTGGTACTCTGTATTCAGGCTCAACGAAGTCCATGAGTTTGCGGAAGCCTTCTCCTTCGACAAAACTGAGTGGCAACAGATTCTTAAGTAAAGTATCCACACCGGTGCACTGACTGACAGCCACATTTACTCCTCAAAACATTAGATTCATCCAAGCTGTGTCGGTGCATAACCCATGTAATAAATATAATTACGCAAATAACTGCAGTTGCAGGTTTTCAAACAGAGATGGCGACAAAGAGGCAATTTAAGGACTGCAGCTTTAAGTTGTCATAGACTTGAACTGCTGTTTTCTGTTTTAAAGGTTGTTTTTAAAAATTGCAATGAAGTATTCTCAAAAGAGATTTTCATTTTAGGTTGTAAATGTGTTTCTAAGAAAAATACAAATTTTGATGTAACAAGCAAAAATGGCCATCTATTTGAGCAGGAGAAAGAAAATTATACTACAAAATATCGTTGCATTGTTTTTTAACCAGATGCAATTTAGAATTTTAATTGATTCGTATTACTATAAATGTATTGATGATCGTCTTTCTTGTGAAAATATTTGGTGCTGTAATGATGCTCTGTGTGCAATTTTTGAAGACAAATTATTTTTTTTTACACCTTATTGATTTGTATTGAGTTGCAACTTTACTTGTTACTTGAGGCTATGTAATTGTAAATGTGTGAATTTTTGTAAATAAAAGCTTTTGTAAAGTTAAATTCTCTCTCTCTCTCTCTCTCTCTCTGCATAAGAGTGCATGCTGCGAGTGAGTGGGCGGAGTTGGACGTGTTTGGAGTGAGAGCGTTTGCCTTTGAGTTGAGTGAGCTTTTTTTTCTATCTTTTCTATCCTTTTCTTCTAATCTAGTAGAGATGCTGGTGCTTGTTTTGGGGGTTTGCTACAGTTGACACAAGTAAGATGTTCTCGCTCAGCCTGTGCTGATTAGAATGGCAGTGTCTGAATGGGTGACGCTTGATCAGCATCAAGCATTGACATGGCATTAATGTTGTCCACGTGGAACGCTTTTCTGTGGAAGAATGTTAGCAGTCGCAGAGGTTGTTGGTTCTGCCAGCATCAGGAATGAGCAGTGCAATTATTTTGTTCCTAGATGACGTGAACAAAGTTAATGCAATCATTGCGAGTGAAATACAGCGATGATGCAACCAATGATCATACTGTCAAATGTTCCACCATTTATTAAAGATAAACTGATTGAAAGAGAAATGGCAAGGCATGGGAAAGTTGTATCACAGATTAAAAGATTGCTTTAAACTGTAAATCTGCGCAACTCAAACATGTTGTTACTTTCCAAAGTACGGTGACCATACGGGCCATTTTTACGGGACGCATCCTGGCCAGGATTTCTATATTGCCTAAAATATCCAGGTTTTGGCTGTTTGCACTGTGCAGGTAGATCGTTGTTTGACATTCATCATGAGAGCTATAGAGAGCAGAGCAGAGCAGAAGGCTCCTCATATGCTTTCGAATCTCTTTTCTGATTGGTGCACAGCAACGCTTCAAGTCAAATGAATGAACAAACACGTGCGCATATTTGCATCGCTTTGACCGTTCTCTGTAGATATCACCTCGTGCCGCGCCACGATTGGTCGATTATGTACAATACCTGCATGTTATTGGTCAAACTATATTTTGCATGATTTAAGCAATATTAAAATCCTGGCCAGGATGTGTCCCGTATGAACGGCACATATGGCCACCCTATTCCGAAGACAAGTGTGTGATTCTAAATAATGGACAGGAGTTGAATCTTGCACTGAAGTTTGATTGACGATTTTGATTTATCTACGTAACATCAGAAACAATTAAATGTTTTAAGTGTGGTCAGGCAGGACATCTTGTTGAGAATGAAGAAAATGAAACAATTCTGATAGAGATAGGACAAGAAGAAAATTATGTGAGTGAGAACCATCAAGAGAAGGATAGGGATAGAAATGGGAATAAAAGAAGTGATGATGGTAAAAAAAAAGCAAACAATCAAAAAACAAACAAACAACAACATTGTTTGGGTGTTGTATAGGAAAATTGAGAGTGTACTCCAAAATTAATATTGGCTTGAGTGCTCCTTTTAAGATCACCTTAATTTATTTATTTATTTATTTTTTAAGTGCCGCCTTGAGTATCTTTCCTACTTCATCTTGTAAAGCATAATGTCATTCAATTCCAAATCGCTGCTGTAGTTTGGATACTGGTGGTAGGACTATGATGTGGACAGACCCCTCATTCCCCTCATTCATTTTTTAGGTCATGTGCACCATCAACAGCTGTCACTGTCAGTATCTCATTTATGTTGAAAGAAAGCCTTGGAAGTATAATGAACATTTTTCACAGTTTCATGTATTCTTTGAAGAGCATATTCAGCATACTGAACAAACCATATGCTATTGTCAATTCATCTAAAAGCTCAATCATCAATAATTAGTACCTGTAATCAATCAATATTGCAAAATGAAAGTATTACTTCTTTTGAAAATGTGCAGCAGTTGAGACAAATTTTTCAGAAATCAGTAATGTACCACAGATAGGTTTCTTATTCAGCTGAATAGAAGTCATGTAAGGTCTGGAGTGGGGTTTTGCTTCTGTGCCGTTCACTATACCCACATTCTCACGATCTGAGAGAGAGATAGTCAGCTTATTCAGTACATACCAATTAAATATTTTTAAAAATCAGCATAAGTCTAGTATAATCAGTCTCACCAGTGAAGGTCAGGTGTGGCAGCAGAGAGACCAGCAGGAGCAGAGAGATGATGGTCATGATTTAGAAATTTAGAAAGCTAGGGATGGTGAACTCTGGTGGTGAGTTGAAGGAATTGCAGAAATGACAATCTTCTAAATAATCTTCAATTATTCCACTTTGGTAGAAAATGAAATCATTTCGCATAAAAAAGAAAGTTTGTAAACAAAATAAAAGACCTCAGAGGTGAGAAAGACACCAACCGATTCCTCACTCCTCTTAAATGTAGCTTCTGAATTGTTTTTAGTGGGCAAAATCACATTATTTTGATGGGAATCCACACCATAAGGAATTTTCCACATATAAAATATGTTAACCAAAAAAGCAACTTGTTTTGAAAGTAACTTCTATGCTGTGCTTCATTCATTGCTACACTATAGGCAACGAACCTTTTTGCTGATCTGGCCATAAACTGTTTACCATAAACTCTAGCTGTTTTCATATACAGTGACCAAAAATACACACTGAAAAGGATAATTCACCCCAAAAAAGAAAATTGATAGCACACATACAGCATGCAGAAATCTATTTGATGTCTGCATTTACATCTGCAAGATGTGTTTTTTAGTGTTTGCTCATCTGCGATGTCTCTAAAGGCCGGAACACACTAAGGCAACTTCAAGAAACTAGTGGCGACGAAAGCCGACAGTGTTGCTGCCTCGCATTGGCAGCGTTTGGACACAAAGCTGTGCTTGCACATACCGCACAGTCAAACAACAACCTTGAACAACATGTCGAATAGGGCAAATGTCCACCGAAGTGAGCCCGACGAGAGCCGACAAGTGGAACACACCAAACAAACTAGCCCGACAGATACAAGCCGACGTTTAAGACATTTCCTGTCAGATGTTAAAGTGTCAACCACAAGAGTTCATTCTCATGAATAATACTGAGAAAAGCTCAGAAAGCAGACATAGACGTGTACTCTCTAGCCACATCATACAATCACCATTGCAAATTAATGCATATACGTCAATTTCCGTGACGTTGGTTTTAACGTTAAAGTGCACTTTAACCGGAAGAACGAAATGGTTCCAAAAATTGAAAAAAATAAATAAATAACAACAACCACTTTTTCCTTAATAATAGACATAATGAGTGCTATTATTGTTTTTACTGATGTGCAAACTGTACATATGTTACCATCTAAAAAAAATGTGTTTTAGGGTTTCATGACCCTTTAAATCAAGGGTCACCAAGTTCGGTCCTGGAGGGCCGGTGTCCTGCAGAGTTTAGCTCCAACCCTAATCAAACACACCAGAAACAGCTAATCAAGGTCTTACTAGGTATATTTGAAACTTCCAGGCAGGTGTGTTGAGGCAAGTTGGAGCTAAACTCTGCAGGACACCAGCCCTCCAGGATCAAGTTTGATGACCCCTGCTTTAAATAGATGTTTAGGAAATGTCTTTAAGATGTTTAAGAATGTTTGTAATACTGCTTTTTCTACAACGTTTATCAAATGTTTTTACACAGCAGATGTTTCCCAGATCAAGCAGACATTTTTTGAGTCGTTCCCAGCCCTCCCACCCCAAAAGAGCAAACAAAAATTAATAACAGTCCACCATGAAAACCGTTCCCTGATACACATCCATTTCAGAGATGATCTGCAATACAACAATAAGGATCTTTTATAAATAGACATTTAGAAAATGCCTTCAAGATGTTTGTGACTTAGAATGTATGCAAAACTGAAATCTTAAAGATGTTTATCAGATGTTTGTACACAGTAGATGCATTGTGAGAAGAAGGCCACTTTAACAGACATCTTACATACGTACGTGTGCTAGTCACAGTGTTCTCTATCGTAGATTCCCGTTGAAAAACATATATATTATTTTTAGCTAATAATGGAGGCTTGACCCTTTAATATGCAGAATGCAGTCATGAGACAGAGAGAGAGGTTAAGCATGTGTGAATTACCTGAGCCTGTTCTTTTGATGTTTTGGTGATGTAGGTAGCCCATAGAATAAATAATTTTTTATCACAGGGCTAATTATAATAAAAAAGAAAAAAAAAAAGAAAGAAAAATCGGATCTCCAGCACACAGAGATATATTCATATTAATACATTAACACATTAAAAACATAATTGCATTAACACCAGATATGAGGTCAAAGCAAACAGGTTTCCAGAAACCTACAAGTAGCTTTCCTGTAGCTCAAATAGTAGAGCATGGCGCTAGCAACGCCAAGATCATGGGTTCGATTCCCAGGGAAAGCAAGAGCTGATAAAATGTTAAAACTGTAACTTGAATGCAATGTAAGTCGCTTTGGATAAAAGCGTCTGCTAAATGCATAAATGTAAATGTAAGTAACTTTGTTTATTTGAATCCTTATTAGCCTACTACTATATTTTAACGGGTTGCAATAATGAGGAAATCTTAAACACATTGATGCTTCACACACAATGTGTTTAATAAACATTTATAAATAAGTACGTCATCCTTTCTCAACACAAAAATCATAACATTAGCAATTATGAAGTGGTTGCATGAAATATATGCTGGAATCTTTGTATAAACTTCAGGTCATTTACGACTATTGCAGACTTTTGGGTCACCAACCAAACCAAAAGCCTCCTGAATCCCCCTGTGAAGAAACAGATCAACACATGACTGAAGTGATATTTCTCACTACTGATTGTCTCAAATTGACAATCTTGTTTTGTTCGACTTCATTCTATAGCTGTAATACAGTAACATTATCATCATTTAAAGACAAATTGAATAACCATTTAATAAGAGTAGACTGAACTACTGTTACCCTCAAAAGCATGTCATTCTTCAGAGTGTGAATATTAAAGTCCGGATGCATGTTGTAGGACTTCACACCAAGACAGACCCTTCATTGTTTTTTAGCTCATGTGCACCAACCACAACGGTTAGTTTCCCATGTCTGTGGAAGAAAGTCTTATTAGTATAATGAACAATACCATTATTATAGATGCTTTAAAATTATGATATTATGTTCTTAACTCATAATCATTGCAGTTGAGACTAAACTGAAGCCTTACTTGCAATGTGGAGCACTCATGACAAACTCGTCAGAAAGATTTTCTCACCTTGTGGTGTCAATAACACTGTTGTTGTCTGCATCATCTGTTATATGAAACCACAATATACAGGATGCATGTAGCTCTGGCTGTATTTTGTGTTTCTCAGTGTCACAATATCGAAATGGCTATAGTATTGAAACAGTATTTTAACATTTACAAATTGGTCCATTCATGTGCAAGTTTCATTGCAACCCAGATTTTTCTTCTGTGAAGTTCTTGAAAATGTAATTAAATACAAATATTTTACTCAGTAGGCCTACATTTTTATTTACGTTACAATTTTTTCCTAACTGATGATGGTTTGTGTTGGAAAAGCAGAGAAATCAAGATTCATTTGGTAGAATGTTGCCCTTTTTAAAAACAAAGGGGTTTGTTTTTAAAAAAGTCTTCTTTAGAAAGAAGTTTTATTATCAAAACACTAGGGGTGTAACAATTAGCTCTTTTCTCAAAGCATCGATTACAAAAATAGCAGGATTTTTTGCTATTTATACTACTTATTGCAAATAAGTTTACTTATTGGGGTCGTAATGGATAAAGAGTCAGACTCGTAACCAAAGGTTGCGGGTTCGAGTCTCAGGTCTGGCAGGAATTGTCGGTGGGGGGAGTGAATAACCAGCACTCTCTCCACCTTCAATACCCTTGACCTTTAGCAAGGAACCGAACCCCCAACTACTCCCCGGGCTGCCCACTGCTCCAGGTGTGTGTGTACTTGGATGGGTTAAATGCAGAGCACAAATTCCGAGTATGGGTCACCATACTTGGCCACACTTCACTTTCACTTTCAAATAGTGTCAATCATCTGCACCTCAGTATTGTAGTACATTATAAAACAGTATGCAATAATAACTTATTGAGTGTAAATTTTAATTTGAATTCAAATTATTAAATGGATGCCACCTTATTGGGACAATAAAATCCTCCCTACACCTACACTAACCCTACCCATTACTTTATTTTCAACTTTTTGATTATTTCCTTCATTTTTATTGAAAATAAATGCTTTTCTGATGTGATTTGAAATTTGAAAAGGGAGAAAAAAGTTCGCCAAAAGGCAGATTCGAACCCAGGTCAATCGTGTCAAAATGGGTACTACACGCATTTTACCATCTGCACCACTAGAGCTGATGACTGTTGGCCATCTTTTGTAATGTTGACTAGCCCAATCACACGTTGGTGGGCGGAGTTTGTGTAAATAGCCTCTGCCAACAAGGCGGGCTATTTGCACTTAGTGTAAATAGACACTCTGTTAAAATATACATGTTAAATTTCTACATTTTTTAACCAGCCAATGTGTGATCTCTCCTTATTACTAGTGGCCAGTATGGCTAGTGTCGAGTAGTTTTAACTTTCTGTAGTTTTTCAGTGGCTCTCAGTCATACCATTGATTGACATTACTTGAGCAGTTATTGCACGGACGGAGCCAAAACAATATAAGTGTCTAAAAGCACACAGTTCCATTGAATAATAAATTACCTTTAACTGTTGTTAAAGTGAATGTACAAAGGACACCATTAAAATAACCACAGCATTAACAACAACCTTGAAATAAGAGCGCAAGGTTTATCTGTCAATCAGATGCATGAAAGTAGTATTTGTTATTATAGAAAACAGATATCTGGCACATTTTCTTTCAGAATCATCATAAGCCTATAGAAAGGAAAAGTTAAATACCGTAGCATTTTATTTTATGAAAATAAGGTAAAGAAACTCGTATCATGCAAAGGTGTGACATAGAATGTTACTTTATAGCAGGGGTGCCCAAACTCGGTCCTGGAGGGCTTGTGTCCTGCAGAGTTCAGCTCCAACCCTGATCAAACACAACTGAACCAGCTAATCAAGCTCTTACTAGGCATACTACAAACTTATAGGGAGGTGTGTTGGGGCAAGTTGGAGCTCTGCAGGAAGTCTGCAGGACACAGGCCCTCCAGGACCGAGTTTGGGCACCCCTGCTATAAAGTAACATTTTATGTCACACCTTTGCATGATACGAGTTTCTGTACCTTTTCCTAACTTTTCCTTTCTATAGGCTTATGATGAGCCTATAAGCTTAGACCTCCAGGAGGAGGGTTGGGCACAGTAGTTAACATGAAACAATACCTTTAAAGCCTTTTAAACAATACCTTTTAAATCTTGGCTATACCCTAGTGAAAAAAATATATACTCAAATGTATTTGAAATAAATTTATTTAATGCTACAATTAAATTGACATATTTATGTACTTAATAAAAATACCCTGCAATTGTAGTTTTAGTAGCCAATACTAAACTGGTATAAAGTGTGTTAAATTGGAAGTAGTGTTGAAGTGTCCAGCTCAAAGTGTTTTTTTGCTCTCAGTCTCTGACTCCATAAAGGCTGCCGTGTAATTTGCCCCCAACTAAGCATTTAAATAATCCTGTAAGTGCACATGAAGAATGGAGAACTGAATCGTTAATCGAATTGTATCTAATTTAATTGTGTCGTATCGAATCAAATCGTTTTGAATTTGTAAAAATTATTCTTGAAATAGAATTGAAACCTTATGAATCATGGATTCGTTGTTTACCCAAAGATTCACAGCCCTAAAAAATACAAATTTTGTTATCAACATGCTGAAAAACACCTCAAAGTCTATCTTTTTGCATTGCCTACATGTACCTTAATTACCATAATAAGCGTGCACACTATTTTGACGTCACAAGTTAAGTTAAAGGTGATGTTTTTCCAATGTCAAAATCATTTTCTTAACCCAGATTATTGTTCACGGACTACTGAAGATATACCATTCATGGGTTTGACTTTGTTGAATACACATGAGCACTCCACGTTTCAAAATCAAAACCAGTGTGGGTGTTTTTAGATCACTGTATTTCTAAAGGAAACCGACTGTCTTAAGAAAATTTTGGATGTGATTTTCATTTCAATTTGCATGTAATGTCTGATAAAGCAGCATTTGTGAGCGGAGTGCTGCTTTGTGTACAGCTGTTACTACCACTCTAAAAGCGCCTCCTGCTGGCAGAAAATGAATTTGCATATATGCCACCACAAATAGAGTGTAAGTCTGTGGGAAACACAGCATTACATGGGAAAATTAGTGCAAAACTAAATTCAAAGACTTCCAAAATATGCAGAGACATAACAAGAACATTAACAAGATGGAGGAGTTTGAGTGTTCGATGTCTGAGTTTCAATTGAGACTGTGATCAGTTGCCAAGAGGCAAGCTGAACTCATCTTCAAGCCCTAGATGAAATAGTAAGATCCCTACAAATCAAGCCTCTTGGGTGGCTTGGATAATCAGCCAGGACTAGTTTATGTGTGTCCTTCTGATGATGAGGTTTTGACTGGGTTGGGTGAAGTAAGGACTACACAAGAGTTGAGTCAGCAGATGAAGGGGCCTGTGCAACACTCCCTTCCAGCATAGGAGGCAACTCAGGTTCATTCCTGTCCAATGCTTGTACAGAGGTCGATTCTGCCACTGCTAGCTGCACTCTGTTGCATCTATGTAAAGATCCACCCACATTCACAAGATAAAAGCGTGCTGTCACTTTCTGAAGACAGGTGCTGACCCTCCAGAGTGCAGGGTTTTCACCTGTGTTCAGCTCTGACAAATCACGAGCTGACCTACCTGTCATAACAGGATTTCACCAACTGCTTTCAGTGACTAAGCTGCTCCACAGCCCCAGTCACTACAAGCAATCTTAGGAGTCTTGATGGCCAACTCCATTTAACTTAGGATGTCTTAGTGGTGAAGTTCAAATTCGCTCAAATTTGCCTAAACAGAGCACCAAACTGAAGGCCATTATCTGTGATCACCCTATCTGCCTGGCTATGTTGAGCAAACTGAGCCTTGCAGCACTTCATGACTGTCTCTGCAGATAGATCAGGAAGCAGTCCAGTCTCCTAAAAATCTGAGAAGTGGAATATAGTCTTATTTAAAGGGATGGTTGACTTGTTATTTTTCAAGGCTTGATTGTGTTTATGGGATGCAGTAACTTTTTTTCTTGCACATAATTTACCTATCCAATGACTTCCTGTTTTTATGAAGCCCCTCCCTCAGAAATACGCAATGGGCTCAGATTGGTTAGCTGGTAACAACTCTTCCTCTTCTCTAAAGCAGCACAGCATGGACACGCCCCCTTTATTGTACGTTCCCAGGGGCGGGGGTAATCAGGGTTTGTGACGTCACAATCATCCCTTTCAATATGTACCCTGATTTTCTCCAGCCGCTGATCCGTCACATTAAGGTATTCTTGGTTAATGAGTTGTACATCTTCCTACACTTTCTGTGGATGACATATGGCATGCCGCTGGTAAACTCGTTCCCTGCCTGTACAGTCAGCAGCTGCCCTACTTAACATGTCAATGATGAACATTTTAGGCCCCAGCTTGTAGAGTCTTGAGGTGGTAGTGTTGAAGGTTTGCTGAATGTAGAAATCAAAGGTTTGTTGTCAGTCTCTGCTGAAATCTTTGGCAAGTGAGGACAATACTAAGACCATCTTTCTCGTTTTGAGAGTAATTTTTCTCGGCGGGTGTCAGAGCTCTTGAAGCAAAGGCAACAGGCTGTCCTTCTTGCATAAGACGGCACCCAAGATCACTTTGGCTAGAGTCACTTTGTACTGTGACAGGCTTAGTAACATCATAATAGCACAACACATGTATTGATGTGGCCAAGGATTAAAGCTTGCTTACTGCAGTCTCATGTTTGGCCAACAAGGGAGTAACGAGTAGACCAGACAAAATCTAGCTAAACAGGCAGGAACTAAATACACATGATAATCATAGATAATTAGACAAACACAGCTGGACAAGAATTAACTAATAATCACACTGAACAAGGACAGGAACGTGACCAAATAAGGACACAAGAGGCAGGAACAGAAGACACACGGGACAGAGGACTGACAGTCTTTGCATTATGTTACAAAATATCAAACCAAGTGGCTGTCATGCTTGCGTGCCTATTTTGGTTATTTATTTATTTGAGCACAAAAACACTTTATTACACAAAATAAATTTAAAAGAAGCTTGCTAAATTTTCAGTTATAATAATATAGATAGATATACTGTCCAAAAGAAAGACAAATATGTTTAGACACTTTCTTGTGTAGAAATTTTAGGCCTAGTGTCATTGCAAATGCTACTTGGTGTGATATTTTGCATCTAATGCAATGACATTCATTCAGTTTTAAACATTCAGTGTCAGAAAGTGTCTGAACACATTTTATGAACCGTGTAGAAAGAAGATCATTGATAAGTTTAGACATTTCACTTCAGTTTCTATGCTGACAATCATGATTATCATTATTAAGAATTTATTTGAATTCTATACTATTGTGGCCGATACAGTTTTAGTTACTTGAATCCGTATCAGTAGATTACTATTATTTTATAGGTCTGCAAAAATAAGCACCACTTACAATTGATGTGTCACACATAGTTTTTATTTTTATTTTTAATATTGACCATTTAAGCAAATACTTCATTCTGTTTGATTGCAAAAATCACTCAACATTTCGAATGGTGGAGCAGATCCATTCACTATATGGTGAAATCTTTATATAAACTACAGGTCGTTCACGACTATTGCAGATTTTTGGGTCACCAAAGGAAGTGACACCGACTGCAATGTCTTTACAAACCAAAGGACCTCCTCCATCCTCCTGTGAAGAAACACAGATCAACACATGACTGATATGATACAGTACTTCTCATGAATGATGGTCTCAATTCGATAATGTTTTACATACACTACAGCTTCCTCCATGGCCGTAGACACACATCATCTCTGAGGCTGAGAATTTGTCTTTCCATTTATTTTTGCATTCATTGTTATTCATGATCTTCACGTCTGCTTCCATGAGACGATAACTCTTTTTCCCTTTAAAACTCAGTCTTCCCCAGCCAGCAACATAGCAAACAGAATCAGCTTCAATGTCTTTCTTTGTTTTTATGGAAATCTTCATGACATTCTTGTTTTGTTCGACTTCTTTCTCTAGCTGTAATACAAAAATATCATCATTATTAAAAGACAGTCTAATCATTTAATAAGAATCATTTAAACTACTGTTACCCTCAAAAGCATAATGTCGTTCTGCAAAGTGTGAATTGTGAAGTTTGGATGCATGTGGTAGGACTTCACGCCAATGCGGACAGACCCTTCATTCTGTCTTAGGTCATGTGCACCAACCACAGCTGTTAGTTTCTCATTTCTGTGTAAGAAAGTCATGCAAGTATAATGAACAATACCATCATTATAGAAGTTTTTTAATTATACTGTTATCATTAATTATGATAATATAAATGATAATGATTATGTTATTTAATTGCAGTTCAGACTAAATTGAAGTCTTACTTCCAGCAATGTGCAGCAGTCAAAACAAATCTATCAGAAATGAGGAATCCACCACAGACATGTCGCCAGTTCTTCTGAAGAGAAACCATGAAAGGTCTGGAGTGGGGTTTTGCTTCTGTGCCGTTCACTATACCAACATCCACATGAGCTGAAAGAGAGAGAGTGCTGTCAGTCAGCTTATTTAGCAGATACCAATTAATATAATATGCTGTTATATAGTCAGTCTTACCAGTGAAGGTCAGGTGTGGCAGCAGGGAGGCCAGCAGGAGCAGAGAGATGATGGTCATCATGAAGACTATCAGTAGGCTCTTACTGACAAACGCTATATAAATATAAAGATGGGTGGAGCCATTGAGCTGCCTGTAAGCCTTTTTTTTCTCAGCTTGTGGTGTCAGTAACACTGGCAGTAAGAAGATATTATTTGTGTTACTTCTTGTCATCTGCATTAACTGTTATATGAAGCCACAACATATAAGATATTTAAAATCTTTAAAAATCTTTTGCATCTTAGCCAGGTCACTTCTGTAAAAGAGATTTTTAATCTCAGAAAGTTTTACCTGGATTAATAAAGGACAAATAAATAAGAGATGCGTGTGTGTATGTAGCTTTTGCTGTCAGAATATAAAAATGGCTTTTTGTATTGATTTGTTTAATTTGGAAATTAATTTTGTTATGATCAACCTTATGACTAATCTCAATTTGAACCCTAACCCTGAACTACATTATAGGTAAACTATAGGTCAGGAATAGACAATGTCTAGCAAAAGAGTTTAGCTCCAACCAAACAATAAAAAAATAAAATAAAAATCTCAGTCGCCTGTAGCTTTAGTAATCCTGAAGACATTGATTAGCTTGTCATCTGCAGAACTTGCAATTCTGACTTTTTTCTTGGAATTGCGAGTTTATATCTTACAATTCTGACTTTTTTTTTTCTCAGAATTGAGAGATATCAATTCACAATTGTGAGTAATAAAGCCAATTTTGAGAGGGGGGGGGGGACTGATGTGTTCTCAGAATTTTAAGTTTATATCTCACAATTCTGACTTTATAACTCAGAATTGTGAGTTTATATCTTGGAATTCTGAGAAAAAAAAAAAGCCAGAATTGCAAGATGTAAACTCACAATTGCGAGAAAAAAAAAGTCAGAATTGTGAGATGATAATAATCGCAATAACCTCATTTGATTTTTTATTCGGTGGCGGAAATGGGCTTCCATACATTTCCGATCTGTGCCACATGGCAGGAAAAAAAAACAAAACGCAATCAGGTCACTTGAACCATGCAGTGTAAATGCGGCCTTAGTTTCTCACTTCTGTGTAATAGTCTTATTAGTGAATTATTCTGTCATTATAGAACTTTTTATAATTGTATTTTTTATTATAACTCATCATTGCAGTTGAGACTAAATTTAAGTATTACTTCTTCCAGCAATGTGCAACGGTGATGGCATATTCATCACAAATGAGGAATTTCCACAGACATGTTTACAGCTCCTCTGAGTAACCAAGTACGGTCTGGAGTGGGATTTTGCTTCTGTGATTATCAGTATACCCACATTCACATTAGCTTTGAAATTTAGTGCTACAAGTCAGATTCTTCAGTAAATACTAATTAAATATTCTTAACAAACAGTTAGTGTTTTAACATTTACAAATTGACCCCATTCAGATTTGTTATTTATTTATTTTATTTTTGTGCTGAAGCTTCCGGCGCACACACATCATTTTCCTGCAGTCCACAGTCATCTCCACTGTTTTGAGCATGTTAAACTCCAGGTTGTTATGACTGCACCAGACAGCCAGCTACTCACCCTCATGTCTGCATGAAGACTCATCAGCATCCTGGGTGAGGCCGATGACTGGTGTCATCTGCAAACTTCAGGAGCTTGACAGAGTGGTCTTTAGAGGTGCAGTCATTCATGTAAAGGGAGAAGAGTAATGGGGATAGAAAGCAACCCTGAGGAGCACCAGTACTGATGGTGAGGGCAGTCTCACGAGCTGCTGCCTGTCTGTCAGGAAGATGGTGATCCACTGGCAGGTTGGGGTGAGCACAAAGAGGTGGGTCAGTTTGGCTGGGAGAAGAAAAGGTATGATGTATTAAGCCAAACAGAAGTCCACAAACAGGATCCTTGCATAAGTACTTGGTTTGTCCATATATTGCAGGATGTCCTTCATCCATGGGCCTGTTTGTGCAGTAAGTAAAAAAGGATAAGCAAGCAAGGGCCCTGTAATGTCTTTTTAGGCAGGCTAAGACCAGTGTCTGAAACTTCCAAAAAAAAAACTTCATTTTATCCAAAAATTAAAATTAGCCTGTGTTTTACTCACCCTCAAAGCATCCTAGGTGTATACGACTTTTTTTAGACGAATCCAGTTGGAGTTATACAAAAAATTGTCCTGGCCCCTCCAAGCGTTACAATGGGGGTACGCGGGTGCTTTTTGTTAACAGTCCAGAAGATGTGAAATAAAGCAAGCGCATCCGTAATAAAATGTGCCTCTCACGGCTCCGGGCGGTGACCTCCTGTAGAGAATCCATGCGTTTTTGTAAGAAAAATATCCGTATTTCAAACGTAATAAACACTTTTTTCCCACTTCCACTGACTGTCGTACGCAAAAGTCATTCTGGCGGATGACATAGGATGTCAGCGTTGCGTGATTAGAGACGAATGCGGAGAGAGAACAAAACAAAATGCCAGTCACGAATTAGAAGCACAAAATGTAAAGAAAAATGTAGGAGGATTTTGATATAAACCAAGAGGAGACTGGTTTTCTTTTGATAAAGTAAGGAAAAATTGCTTCCTGTGCTCCTGTAAACAAACTCACGAGACTAGCATATCTCAGAGGCGCGCGTATGCACAACACATACTTCCTATGTCATCCACCGGAACGGCGTTTCTTACAAAAACGCATGGATTCGCTAGGAGGCCTTTATTCAATAACTCATATAACTCTTTCCATTTAAAATTAGAATCAACCACTGCATTTTAATCATGATCCAAACAAAGATTCTGCATACACCCAGCATTGATTTAAAAAAAACTGGTTACCGCTGTAAACAAAGCAGCGCTACTACTTCAATATGCATCCTATACAGAAGAAAGATGAAAAGAAAATATCTAATCTTTTAGATGGAAAGAAAATATTTTATACATCCATTAAAATTCTTCTTACTCATGAAGCTGTTTTATGTTAGGAGTTGGGACCCTAGTCTAGTCTGTTTTGGTTTCTTTTATCTGTTCCTGTGTTTCCTTATTTGGTTTTGTTTTTCCGGTTTCTGTCATTAGCTCCTTATTAGTTAATTAGGGTTAAGTATGTTCACCTGTGTTTGATCTTCATCTCGTTACCTCCGTTATTTCTGTTGGCTTTATAAGCATTCAGTTGGTGTTTCCCCTTTGTTGAGTCTTAATGTTATTTTATGTGGTGTCAAGTAATCCTGAACTGCTTATCATTATTAAGAGTTTGATTTTCACTCCTTCGTCTCCTCATACTCCTTGGAGGGCTCCGCATGTAACAGAAGACTCGACCCACACCGAATATGCTGACGGCGGAAATCAGGCTGTGGAGTTTGCAGCAGGCCAGTTGGAGATTGGAGAGGTATGTGGAGGAATTCTGCGAGCTAGCCCATCAGCTGAACTGGCGCGACGCCCTGCTTGGTGCATGCTTTCTGCAAGGGCTGGACGACGACACTATCCGATGTGATCTTCCTTCCTCGGATTTTCCCCTGAAAGAACTCATTAATCTAGTACTGTTTCTAAATAATTCTAACTTCGAAATCCACGAAGTTAGAGACGCTCGGAAGTCTCCCCGTCCAGCCCACTCAGAAGCACGCCGCATCGCGTCAGCTCAACTAATGCCCGGAACCCCCACATACCGCACCAATCACTCGGACCGCCTGCCTGACCCCAAATACCCCCCAGTCCTCCTCAACACCTCCATAGTCCTCAGTTCTGGGAGCCTGCCGCCGACACGAAATACGGCGATCCCGCTGCGAAGAATGGCGCTGCCGCTGGTCCCGACCAGCTCTCCTGTGCCTCCGCTGGTCCCGACCAGCTCTCCTGTGCCTCCGCTGGTCCCGACCAGCTCTCCTGTGCCTCCGCTGGTCCCGACCAGCTCTCCTGTGCCTCCGCTGGTCCCGACCAGCTCTCCTGTGCCTCCGCTGGTCCCGACCAGCTCTCCTGTGCCTCCGCTGGTTCCGTCCAGCTCCGCGCTGCTCGAGCGCTTTCAAGAATCCGTGCTTCAAGAGCGCCCCCTGTGCCTGCGCCAAGAAGGTGCCTCAAGCTTCGCACTGCCCGAGCGCCCCAAGAGTCCGCGCTGCCGGAGCGCCCCCAAGAGTCCGAGCCAAGACGTAAGGCCCCTAACGTCATCAAAAAAAATTTGGGGGGGCCCATATACCTGTCATCCTGATAGCCATAGTGGCCATGTTCCGGACTTTGGCTAGGGCCACTATGGCTACTCCGCCAAGGCCGCCGGAGCCCCCTGACCCGCCATGGCCGCCGGACTTCACTGACCCGCCCTGGAAGTCTCCCTTGTCCTGGCCTCGCAGTGACCTCCCCCCTCCCCGGTGGAACTGTTACGGCGCGGGATGCGCCTTCCGGGAGGGGGGAGTAATGTTAGGAGTTGGGACCCTAGTCTAGTCTGTTTTGGTTTCATTTATCTGTTTCTGTGTTTCCTTATTTGGTTTTGTTCCGGTTTCTGTCATTAGCTTCTTATTAGTTAATTATGGTTAAGTATGTTCACCTGTGTTTGATCTTCATCTCGTTACCTCCGTTATCTCTGTTGGCTTTATAAGCATTCAGTTGGTGTTTCCCCTTTGTCGAGTCTTAATATTATTTTATGTGGTGTCAAGTAATCCTGAACTGCTTATCATTAAGAGTTTGATTTTCACTCCTTAGTCTCCTCGTACTCCTTGGAGGGCTCCGCATGTAACATTTTGACTGTTTGTCTGTTAATTTGTGTCAGTGTTCCATAATGATAAAAAATTAAGAAATAATAATAAAATAGCCACCCTGTTATGCATTGCTGTGCCATTTGGATTTTTTTAATTTTTATTTATTCATTTTTTTTTAATCTTGTGCTGGCCAGTATTTGACTAACTTGTACTAACACCAATTTTCTCACATGCAGCATCATGCAAAAAGAAAGGTTTATATTAATGAAAGCCATTGTTAATGTGGTATTCGTAATGACCTATGATACATTTATTCTCTGAGAACAGATGTGCCACAAACTGTTATTTTTATTTTATTATTTATTTGGAAATTAAATGTTTTTTTTTTTTTTAAATCATTAATAATGTATATTTGTTCAAAATAATAAATTAATGAGAATGGATTGCCCATTTTCCACACAATGTAAAAATAATTCAAAAAAATTCTGCTTTTTTAAGAAATGCATTCCTTTACAATATAGGCCATGTGTCTGTACATAAATTACAACAGAACAAGTATAAATGGCTTAAAGCCTATGTTTGAAAGCAACGTGCAATGACTTAAAGGTGCTGTGAGAAATAATTTACTCCATTGCCTTTTTAAAAAAAAATAAATTGAGATACCAATTTGTTTGTTTGTTTTCATTTTTTGTTGTTGTATTTTGTTTTTTAATCAAGACATATTTTACCAACATAGTATTAGGAATAATGCAACAAAAGTCAGTAATTGTCCTTCTACCAGGGTTTCAGTTACTACAAACTTTTTTTTGTGGTTTCGCAAGTTTTCACAAATTCCTTTCCTCTAGTAGAGAGTTTAAGAAATAACAGCAGTTGATTGTTAGACCTGATTTTATTTTATTATTTTGTTTTGTTTCACCAGACTGAACAATTATTTACCCACAGTTTTTAGAATTTTTCCCCATCATTTAAGTAGATATGAGCCATACATGCCTGACTAGAAATTAAAGAGCATCACCAAGATGGCAACCAAGTGAACTAATGTGGAATGACTTTGGACTTTTTGGACATTTTTATATATGATTGTGACAATGAGGACACTTCGACTGATTGATTGCCATGTGACTCTTTTATTGAAAGATTTACAGAAGAATTCAAGACAAAAAAAAAAACCTTCCTTCATTTTTTCATTAATTCACTTAATATTTCTAATAATTTGGTGAATCCATGGGAGATATGCTGAAATCTTAGTATAGACATTAGGACGCTCAGGTGAATTGCAGCGCCTACTGGACGCAAAAGATGTGACACCAACTGCAGTGTCTCCACAAACCAAAGGACCTCCTGAATCTCCCTGTTAAGAAACAAAGATCAGCACATCACTAATGAAACCAGTTCATACATTACCATAAAGTCTGTAAATGTTTTTGTACATACTATGCAGGATCCTCCTTCACCATGTGCACAGATCATCTGCGAGGCCAAGTACTTGGATCCCCATTTATGTTGACATTCTACATGGTTTATTGTAGTCATGTTTGCCTCCATAAGACGCTTACTCAATGGGCCCTTAGTCCGCAGTTGTCCCCAGCCCGCAACACTACAGAGAATATCTCCATCAACATCTCCTTCCTTTGGTAATGATATCCATTTAACATTGTTGTTTAGTTTGATCTTTTCCTGTAGCTGTAATTCAAAAACACAACCATTATTAATAGATTTAATAATCTTTTATAAGACTGAACTGCAGTTGATAATACTGCTGTTTTTGAGATTATTACAGAAGCCTTTTTTATTATTATTTACAATTGCTTCATAAAAAATATATATTTGAATAGAAATTCAAACATAGTTATGTCAGGTTTATGCCACTGTTTCCTGGTCAGAGATTATTTTGAACAACTAAATGTTTTACAGGTTGTTACCCTCAAAAGCATGATATCATTCTGAAGCGAACAGGATGTATAGTCTGGATGTGGGATGTAGGACTTCACTTCAACGCGGTATGAAATCTCACTGTTCCTTAAGTCATGGGCACCAACCACAACCGTCAGAATATCTGGATATCTGTTCAAAGAGAAGTGTGCATTTATGCAATCCAATACATTGTCTTGTTGCACTGCAGTCCTTTTGTCAGTTTTAACTCAACATTGCTGTTTAGACTGAACAAAACTCTTACCCTTTCCAGCAATGTGCAGCAGTCATAACAAAATCGTCAGAGATGAGGAATCCACCACAAGTGTGTTGCCCCAAAATCTGAAGAGAAACCATGTAAGGTCTGGAGTGGGGTTTTGCTTCCCTGCCGTTCACTATACCCACATTTACATGAGCTGAGAGAGAGACATAACTATTAGTCAGCTTATTCAGTACATACCAGTTAATATAGCTAATATGCTGTTATATAATCAGTCTCACCAGTGAAGGTCAGGTGTGGCAGCAGGGAGGCCAGCAGGAGCAGAGAGATGATGATCATCATGAAGACAATTGATGAGCTCTTGCTAGCAAAACACTATATAATTATAAGGTTGGGTTGAGACACTGAGCTTCCTGCAAGCCTTTTTTTTCTCAGCTTGTGGTGTCAGTAACACTTCTTCTCATCTGCATCAACTTTTATGTGAAGCCACAACATACAATATATAATATATGCATGTGTGCATGTAGCTCTGGATGTCAGAATCAACTGAACCCAAAATATTCCTTTAAGTATAGATCATATGTCTAATGTAATTTTTGTAAAGTTTTAATGACCTGTAAAGTTCTACAGAATGTAATTAAATACACCATTATTTATGTTTTACTCAGTAGGCCTACATTTTTATTTGTGTTATAACTATCTCTTAATTGATAATGGTTTGTGTTGCAAAATCAGAGCAGTTTCATAACATTCATAACATGGATGTGGTACAACATTACAGTCAAAATACTGGAACTGCAGATGAGCTGATGACCACAACTGTCCTCTAAACTGGGGTCAAATTCATGAAAATCTTAAGAAAGTAGTTAATAAGACTCACAATTTGTCAACATGTTCCTAAGTGCAGTTATTACCCAGTTAGCATGCAGATGTGGGCCACTTAAGACAACGATACGGCACTGCTTGCCTTCTTATGGCCCGTACAACATGGATGTAAGCCTGAAGTGGCCTACATGTAAAATAGCAAAAATGGCCCAAATGTATAAAATCACATGCAGGCCTCTGTAGGCAAAGGTGCGGTGTTCATGGCAATGTGTAATCTGAATGTGACCCTAAAGTGGCCCATGTGGTAAATAGTGAATAAGGTCCAAATAGTGGCAACCAAATGTGGGCCAACTTTGGCAAAAATGTGGCACAATCGACAAAGGCTAATCAGGGTGTAAACCAAATGTGGTCCACATATGTTTCAGCAAACATATCTGGGCCAGTTTTGGCAAAGATGTGGCAGAGTAAGCACTGACTAATGTGGCTGTGAATCTAAAGTGGCCCACTTATGATGCCACAAATGTGTCCCAGTTATCCTCAAACGTATCTGGGCCAGTTTTGGCAAAAATATGGCAGAGTTAGCACTGGCTGTGGCATGTGGCCCAGTTATCTTAAAGGGGTCATCGGATGCCCATTTTCCACAAGTTGATATGATTCTTTAGGGTCTTAATGAAAAGTCTGTAACATAGTTTGGTTAAAATTTCTCAATGGTAGTGTAAAACAACACTGTTTTTACCCAGTCAAAAACAGCTCTGTCTAACGCAAGCTGTATTCTTGCATGCTGCTTTAAATGCAAATGAGCTCTGCTCGCTCCGCCCCTCTCTTCCGAGCCATTCTCTGAGAGATGGTAAACTTTAGCCGCATTCATCGTGAAACTTGCTAATTAGGACATTAGGCGATTTGCAAAGATTCATTAAAAAACCTTACACTCACTTCTTATTGAGGTGAAGCTGGATCGCGAATGATTTGTGCGAAGACAGACACATGTAAGTAGATCGGGGGTGCATTCCATTCAGAAACAAACATAATCCATTGCGTCTTCAGCGGCTCAGATGTCTGGAGTAAATGACGACTGCTATGTTTATTATTACATCCAACAACAAAACACTTCAATCGCTTAGGAGTCATTCTTGTCTACATCTGCTCCGCCGGTGAAACAATGGCGGACTGATGACAGCTCACTCAGGGCAGTTCTAGGGTAAGACACTAGTCCAGTCTGTGCTGAAACGCTACTGTCAATCAAACAATCTTGGGAGATCTGAGATCGGCTTGATTTGAGAATGGGGAAATGATTCACAACAAACAAACAAACATACCATTAAGAGCCGTGCTTGCACAGGTTCTGCGTGATCCTCTTCACTAATATCCTCTGTGTCTCAATCGGGCTCAAATTGATAAGCAATATAGACGTTTCTATATTGTTATAAATCATTGTTTACAATACAACCGGTGCACATGCCGCTGAGTTGAGGGGCGGGACATTCAGACGCACGCTCTGCGGTTTAGTGAATCACAACACACTGAGCCAGCTAACCAATCAGAGCCCACCATGTATATTTCTGAGGGAGGGGCTTCATAAAAACAGGAAGTAATCGAGGCGTTTGTCAGAGAAGGGACAGAGTGGTGTGGAATAAAGGTAAATTATATTAAAAATAATGTGTTTTTAAAAAAAATGAAGCATGAACACATGTTAGACTGCACCCCATAAACACAATCAAGCCTAGAAAAAAAAACAGTAAACCACCCCTTTAAAAAGGTTACATACGCAGCAATTTATTTTTTTGAAGCATGCTTTTAATGGCTTTTATATATATATATATATGTGTACTGTGCAGCATAAAAACAGAAGTGCACTATAATGATTGCTCTTACTGTCATGATTTCTGTTCATTTGGACTTTGTTTTCCTTTTGCACCATTTCCCTTGTTGTGTCCAGAATTAAAATAAATGTAGCTCAGATTTGGGCCTGTTCTGCTTTATTTTATTTATTTAGTTATTGTCACGGCTGATATGCGGCCTACCTATGGCTTGTTTGTGGCCCAAATTTGGTAAACTGCTAGGGGCATCACATTTCATGTTGGTTTTTCTATTTTGCAAGTTGTTTGAGCATTACAGCCAAATTTCCCTATTATAAAGACAAAGCCTTTCAAGGTAACAACATATAAAAAGGTATGGCAGATATTTTGGCCAAAGTGGGTGAAGATAAAAGTCTTTGTCATTATTTTATCTTTGTTATTAAAAAATGAGAATAAAGATACACATTACAAATACACACAATATACAAATAATATACAAGTGTTTTATTTTCAGGTACAATAGGTGTATTTAGCAGGAGCATTCAAGAAACTGAATGAACAAATATAACAATAAAACGCTATATAGATTGATTCCTATTAAAGGAACACTCCACTTTTTTTGGAAATAGGCTCATTCTTCAACTCCCCCAGAGTTAAGAAGTTGAGTTTTACCGTTTTTGAATCCATTCAGCCGATCTCCGGGTCTGGCGAGAGCACTTTTAGCATAGCTTAGCATAGATCATTGAATCTGATTAGACCAGTAGCATCGCGTTCAAAAATGACCAAAGAGTTTCGATCGTTTTCCTATTTAAAACTTGACTCTTCTGTAGTTATATCGTGTACTAAGATCGGCGGAAAATGAAAAGTTGCGATTTTCTAGGCTGATATGATTAGGAACTACTCTCATTCCGGCGTAATAATCAAGGAACTTTGCTACCGTAACATGGCCGCAGCAGGCGTAGTGATATTACGCAGCGCCTGAAAGTAGTCCCCAGCTACCAGGGACTACTTTCAGGCGCTGCGTAATATCACTGCAATATCACAGTAATACAGTTGTCATACAGTATGGTCTCAAGCATTCAGAAATCACGCAAAAGAAAACTAAGCAGTTTTACTACGAAAACCATGGTTCATTTTTGTAAGGGTTGTGATGTCCACATGTTTTTTGTTGAAGAAATTATAGAGGCTGTGTCATCTATAGCATCAATTGAATTAAATGTTTGGTCAATAGCCTATTAAACAAGGAATTGCTCGTCCTGTAAGTGTAACAGCAGCAATGACCAGGCCTTTGGCTCCCTTTGCAGGCATTTGTAATAACATGTAATGTTGAAAAAAACAATAGACACCATCACAAAATTTGTAATGGTTTTACCGGTGGGACTTGTATTGGCTTTAATGGAAACTGTAATGGATCCCTTATATAATGCATTTTTAGTCATTTTAAAGGCTGTTGTTGGCTTAGGTCTGTATTTATAACCACAATAAATAAATAAATAAATAAATAAATAAAATTATCTTAATACTTCTTTGATTATGAATGTAGCCTACCTGAAAGTGACGTGCAGGCTTCGTTTTAATTTTTTTTTTTTTTTCTTGGCGCCGGACTGCTGATGTCTTTTCATGGGCATAGTTGTCCATCAATTATGATCATCTGCATTCAGCCGTGAACATGAGGTGTGAGCAGTTGCGGATGCGGGAATGGCGCATCACGTTTTTTGGGGGGTTTTCTTTTGAGCAACTGGGATGGTGCCCCCCCCCCCCCCCCCCCCACTCTGCATATAGGGAGCAGCGGTACTGATTTTAACGTCCACAATATCGTTCATATAGCACAGACAGGACCACAAGGCACAGACACACACATAACGTGATTTGTGCAACCCCCCCCCCAGGAATTCAAATGCCCCCCTTTAGTGCCCCCCCTCCCCTTGTGCATGCTACTTCACCAGTGTTAATAGTCAAAAGACTATGACTAAGACTAAATCAAAATTTGTTGTCAAAATTAACACTGCACTGCACACACACACACACACACACACACACACACACACACACACACAATTTACATTCCTACTGGCTTGACAGGAACACTCTGTCACATTTTAAAGTGGCCAGTCAAGTTAAAGGTCAAGTAAGATAATTATTATTATTTTTTTAATTGCACCAATACCAATGGTAGATTATTAAAAATTATATTTTCTGATACTGATAGTTGAGTTTTCTGAAGGAAAAAAAAAAAAAAACTCTCTCAACTAATGCTGTAAACTATACAGTAAGCCGCCCGTTTGGTAAATAATATTAGAGGTTAAAATTATAACTTGTATAAAAGTGGAAGAGGCTCACGCTCTCCCAGAGAAAAGATGAATCAAAAGTGAAATCTCTTTAACATCTCAAATTTTTCTCCTAGACAGAAATTTGGTTATTTTAAGATTGATTTGAGACTTTTGATTGAGTCTCCTGCTTCTCAAACTCAAACAATCCAAACAGATGGATTAGGCCCCAACCTATCCGATATCCAATTTCCTGACCTATCCTCTAACAGGAACAATAAGAAAAGGTCAGACAAAATAGATATTGATTTTGATGGTTTTTTAGTTCAAGGGATACAACGAAACTGGAGTAGGGAGGTCAAGAAACAGGAGAAGAAGGAACGTCACAGACGGGCTCAAGAGAGAGCTTCCTTGACTTCCCGGTCTCCCCTTCAGGGCTGTTCGGACCTGCCATCAAGGGGTTTGCAGAGCGATTTACCGTGGTTCAGAAGTCGTCCCAGGCCATGCGACACTTCCTGCTCCAGCTCTGCAATGGCCTCCAGTCGCCTCAAGCCTGCTCCAGTGCAGCAGCCAGCTAAAACTGCGCCGTCGCCCGCTCAGCCTGCTCAAAAGCCTGAGCCTCGACAGCGCTCCCGCTCAGCCAGGCACTTTCCTTTCCAAAGCGTCAAGGACCCCGGCCCAAGCTGACCTTGGACCCTGCACCCCTGGCATCGTCCTGATCCGCTGGAAAGGAAGAGGAGGGGGCAAAGTCTCACAAGCTCTGGACCACCCCCAAAACGCCTCTGTTGTACCTTCAAGCACCCCGTTCGGTTCTGGGTGCCAACGGCAGTATGTTTGTTCCCGAAAATGTTCAAAGGCCTGTTCCAAAATCGCCCTCACCCGCAGCTGCTGTTATAGGGAGAAAAAAAAAAAAAAAACATTTTCAAAAAGAGAGCAAATTTCCTCTTCCAGTTATCATGAGTGTCGAGTCCCTGCACGGTGACTCACTGCCCGAACTAATCCAACCCCTTGCCACACGGGCCAAGGCCTGGTAGGCCATCCCCGGAGTGTGTCATTGGGTTCTGGGGATTATAAAACAAGGTTATTCACTTAAATTTGCTCGAAGACCTACCTCAGTGCTGAGCAAGAACACTCACGTTCTGCAAGCCGTTCTACAGCCGTTACTTCCGCATCCCCAAAAAGGGTGGCGGCCTTTGGCCCATCCTCGATCTCAGACGTCTGAACCGTGCCCTCATGAAACGGTCGTTCAGAATGAGTACACTGAAGCAGATCCTCTTGCAAATATGCCCAGGGGACTGGTTCTTTTTACTGGATCTGAAAGATGCTTACTTTCACATTCAGGTAGCCCCCCGTCACAGCCTTTGTTCCTGGGGACAGTTTTCACATGAGGGCAATAGTCGCGCTAGATCGTGCACTGGCTATACAGCAGCTCACAGCTTCCTTCAGAGTTGGAGCCTCTTACCCTCTCAAAGCGTTTCAAAGGATGCTGGGCCTCATGGCCTCTGTATCACCGGTACTTCAGTTGGGCCTGCTCAGAATGAGACCCCTTCGGTACTGCTTCTAATTCCGCCCCATGCGTGGTATCATGTACGCATCTGCTTCAGGGTGTACCAGGCCTGTGTAACAGCCCTGGCCCCCTGGAGGAACCCACGGTGGTTGGGTTTGGTTTACAGAAGGAAGGTTGTCTCAACCTTCGGTTCCTGGATGAATGCGGAAGGCCAGCTACACATCAACTGCCTCGAATTGACGACAGTATGTCGAGCCTTTCGGATCTTCTTGCCAGTCCTGAAGGTACACCACGTGCTAGTCCGGTCAGACAGCATGACGGTGGTGTCATATATAAATTGCCAGGGTATAAAGTCAGGTATAAAGAGACGAGACTTACTGACTAATAAAACATATTACTAAATAAATACATGATTGTGATAGCCTATATGATTTTTCTGATGCAGAGAAACTCCGCCTTTGTTCATAGCCACCCCTCAAGCCCGAGCTGGCCAGCTTTGGCCCAATGTTTTCGGCAGGCCAAAAACCCCAAGGAAGCCCCGATGAGGCACGATCATGCCCCGGAAGTGACAGTGGAAACGTGACTGGCCCGACAAAAGGCAGCTATTGGTTCCCCTTAATTAGTCTCCCCAGGTGTGTCTTCTTGTTTGCTAAGCTTGTAAGCCCCCTGTGTATATATAGCCCTAGTGTTTCTTAAGTTCTTTGTTAGTTGTTGAATGTGATGGTTTTTTGTTTGCCCGTCATTCTTTTATTTGTTCCCCTTGGTTTTTGGTTTATTTTTTTGTTCTAGTTTTTCTGTTAAATACCTGCAGATCGATCCTTGCCTCTTCCTGTTTTCCCCTGCTTCTCCACAACATTACAATTTTTCACTGGCATGTTTCTTCAACTTCTGAATTTTTGAGCCTATAAGTAAAAGTACTTTTAAAATCAGATACTTAAAAACTTTTACTCAAGTAATTTGTAGCAGAGTAAAAAACAGAGTGAAACTGTTGAACCTATCGGCTCTGAAACGAAAAGCTGAATGTGTGTTGCACCCGCTTTCACATTTATTCTCCGTGCTGCGGGGCGGAGCTTGTGATGCAAATCTTGCACGCCAATGTGCATTGGCTCATTTAATTTACACTCAAAGGTAGGTTCTCAGACGAAATCGCAATTCGTCGGTATTGTTTAAGTTGTTCCTTGTTTTCCTTTGATAAAGAAAAATGAAAATCAATGTTACAGTGAGGCATTTACAATGGAAGGGAATGAGCCAATTTTTGTAGGGTTTAAATACAGAAATCTGAAGCTCATCATTTTGTAAAAGCACCTACATTAATTATTCTGTTAAAACTTGTGTGGTATTTGAGCCATAAAATGGTTTACCATTTTTACAGTCATTTAAGGGTTTATGGCATTGTCATGGAAACAAAGTTATAAAATTGGATATAACTTAACACAGAAAAAGGTTAGTGAGTGATTTTTTTTTTTTTTTTTTTTGTATGCAAAAAAAGTGTTAACACACGTTGTTCACATCTTGTGGTTATATTACTAAAACAGTGAGTATTTATGGATTGGAGTATTTAACATTTATAGATTGGTCCCATTCACTTTCATTGTATTTGTAAACTGTGCACATTTCACTGTGTCCCAGAATTGTATTTATTATTATTATTATTTAAGAAATGGAGGGAAAAGTGAACATTAATTTTTGTGTAATCAACAATAAGAAGAGCAATTAAAATAAACCTAACTTGTATTGAATATCAGACATTTAGATCAGTTCTTATAACAAAAAAGTGAGATTCTTATTGCTTACACAAAATGAGGTAAAATATTTTATTTTTTATACTTATTTGTACACTTGCTTTACAATTCCTTCCCACTCAAAGGTGGTTTGTGTCGCAAAAGCAGAGCAGTTTCACAATCTTCAAGTTGGGTGTAGTAAAACGTCTCAGAATTGCTTGTCAAACCACATGAGCTGATGAGCTGAAGACCACAACTGCCATCTGTTAGGGGTGTAGATTCACAAGTCTTGGTAGAAGTTTCCACTATGAATAATGTAAATGGCTTGCATCTTGAAGCCACCAAATACACTTTTGCCAACTTGGAATGAGAATTCCCACAGCGGGTTGGATAGGTGGTTTATTTAGGGATGTTTTTGTGTGTAAACTGTATAGTGCATTTTAGAAACCTGGGGATGGTGGTAAATTGAGAGAACTTCAGAGATGACAAACTTATTCTAAATAATCTTCAATTACTTTGGTAGAAAATGAAACCATTTGGCATGAAATGTATCTCATGACACTATGTAAACAGAAATGGAACTTAGGGAAACGTTGCTATATGGCAATGCTGTACCAGAATGGAAAATAGTCAAAATATTTTAGAAATCGATAGATTTATATACTCTGAACTCATGCAAACCATGAGTTTAAACTTCACTGAAGGCTAACTCATCCTCCCACTTATCACATGAAAGAGCGTACTCTGCACTCTTCCTATTGGCCTTTCTGTAAAATATTGCTGTATTCATTTACTGAAAAGAAGAAATAATTTTGTTATTTATACATAAAATAAAATATACTTCAAATAAATAAAAATAAGTAACTGCAATAATATTATTGATGCTACTATCTATAAAAAAAAAATCCCAATGGGCAAATACATTACTGCAATTACACTGTGGTACAGCATTGCCATATGGCAACACATCTACTTTTCCATAATGGCAGGGGCGCCGTTAGGGGGGATGCAGAGTATGCCAGGCATATGGGCCCAGACCGCTAGGGGGCCCCAAATTACGACTTTGGTTATTTTTTTTATTTGAGCGCGTCTTCTAGCACTTTAAAGGATAGATACACCTTGCCAATTTGCCTTTTTTTTTTTTTTTTTTTTTTGTATAGCTGTTCATAATATTTTTTTTTTTATTAAATGTGACCAAATTTCATTGTGAATGAATGACATTCTTGAACTGACGGCATGAAGCGCGCTGTCATACGGAAGTAAACATGGAGGCCACTGAATTTTAATAGGTTTACCCTAATTTTACACGTTTACCCTTTCATTTATAAGCTGATGTGCCACGAAAGCCAGCAAATTCGCGAGTAGGCTATAAGGAGGACGAAGATGAGGAGAAAGAGAGCAAAGTTTTTAAATATTTACAGTACGACCCTTATGTTTAGCTTGTAGAGCTGTCACTGTAATACACCGTAAAATAACACCACTGCCTCTCCCTGACTCCCTTCTGCAACTTTGTCATGTTTAGCCTGTTTCCAAAGAACTACTGATACGTAAAATCTTTGAAGTGACTCCCGACAGCGTGGAATACAAAAGTATGTAAAAAACCCTTCTTGGCAGCCTCAAAAACAATTTATTATATGACCATTTAAAATCCTCAACAAGGCAGCCCAAACAATGTAACAGGCAACGTGATGTCTGGCCCTCATCCCATCCCCAAAAGTTCGTTAGAGTTTTCCCTATTTTCCTCGCTTTTATTCGCTTTAAATGCATGTGTACATTTTACTTTCACTTTCGAATTAGCGGCAATTCGGCTTCAATTGAATGAATTGACAACAACAAAACAAGTACGACAAACTCACTTAGGCTATATTAAATGTAAAATGTTTACACAAAATGTTTAATATATCAACAAAGCGAATACAAACACCATGCTATCAGGCCTAATATAAAATATAAACCAAATAAATAAGAAACGAATGTTAAAAAAAGCTTCCAAAATCATCTTAGATAAACGGCGAAAGTCAAAAGGCCTTCCAAAGTCTACAATATATTTAAAGCATGTGCTTTTATACTTCGTCTCGAAACTAAATCTTTCTCAGCTCACTCTCCTCACGTGATAAATGAAATCCGACTCCTGCAGCTGATCTGAGATGCGACTGTTGTTTGGCACACTGCATTGTTCAAAGTAAAAACAAAAAAATAAAAACAAAACTTTATTATGTTAGATTTAATAATTTTAAAAAAATGGTAAAAAAACAAGGATATTTCTCTGGCATTTCGTTCTTTTTGCTGTATCGAAAGCTTAGGCTGCCGAACCGTGACACCACTGTGAGTCCTGTCGAAACGAACTCGCTGCTCTTGACTGAATAACTTATGATTAATCTACAGCCTACTCCATTTATACAGCGTAGAATATGCAATGTTATTTTACATTTTATTATTTATTTTCTGTACTTGGAACACCTACAAATCTGAAAACCCAAAACATCCTTTATGTGTATCTTTGTTCTATTTATTTATTTGTGCTATTGCTTGTAATTTGTTCATTTGTTCTTCTTAATTTACTGACTGTTCTCTTGTCTTTAATAATATTTGAACTTTATATTTGTTAGTAGTTTTTGCTGTGTTATTGAAATTGGAATCGTGAATTGTAAAATTTAACTGGTAGGCTATAGGCCTATAATTTTGGTGTTATTTGCTTATTTATTATAATACAAGATAACGGGTCAAAAACAATTATAACTTTTTTTACAACAAAGTTAGGCTACTTGAAATAAATATTTCAATGTTACTTGAAATAATACAAATATTAACAGATAAATTATTTAAATTTTGTATACTTATTCTGTTTCTTTCAATTTCTTATTAAGCGTTAAAAGAAAAAAAAAATCATCTGGAAGAAGGGGGCCCAAATTTCTGTCTTGCATACCCCCCTTAAAACTCTTCATGGCGCCCCTGCATAATGGTACAACGTTACCATATTGAAACATTGATATTTTCTCAATTTATAGTAAAACTATGTTAGATAACATCAAATTGTGAATAACAATATCTAATTTACTTATATGCTGCAAAAAATAGCCATGAAAATAGATGTTTAGAAATTAGGTTAACAGAGTAATTTCTGGAGCACTTCAACAGGTATCTTCCATGAGGGTGACTGTGGGACAACAAGTTTTGAACGGACATTCAAATGTCATGTGACTAAAACTTTAGGTGTGTTCAACTTCACACAGCGGCTGACTTGAAGCAGTGCATGCCGGTTAGAAATTTTGTCCGACTTGAAACCGGCGCCGACGCTATGTCACTGTCACGTATGGCATCAAAGTACCGCGATAGCTAGGGATGGGCGGATCGATCCTAAAGTATCGATACTTTCGATATTGATGTTGTATCGAAAGGATCGATCCTCATATAAAAATATCGATTCTAAAGTGCATTTTTTAACCACTAATTTTATTTATCAAGAAACCTGGTGCATAAAATAAGCTTCTAAGTGGAAAAATAGACTATATTAGCGAATAATTGTGTTGGATAGAGCTATTTCTCTTGCTCATGGGAACACAAGCAAATGCTGAAAGACAGAACCAATCAATCACAGACAGCGTTCGCCGCTGAAGCATGGCTCAGTCACAGTGCTTGTTCAAATGAGGCTGCGTTTCCCAAAAGCTTCAGAAGCATAAGGAGATCTTAAGAAACCATTGCCACATATCATCGTTATATATAAAATTAATTCTGAAAAAATGCATCACGGTTTCCACACAAATATGAAGCAGCAATAATCAGAAATGTTTCAGCAAATAATATTAGAATGATTTTTGAAGGATCTTGTGACACTGAAGACTGGAGTAATGAAGCTAAAAATTCAGCTTTGATCACAGATGTATTTTAAACTATATTTTTAAATATATTAAAATAGAAAGTAGATATTTTTAATTATATTTCACAATGTTGCTGTTTTTTGTTTTGTTCGTTTGTTTGTTTGTTTTTGTGCAGCCTTGGTGAGCATGAGACTTCTTAATAAAATCTTAACAACCCCAAACTTTTGTGTACGTAATATTTATTTTAAATAGGCTGGTTTGTGCAAGTAAATGCATTTAAACTGGTTGTTGAAAGTTCAAATAGTTTGTGTTATGTTCTGTAATTACTGTTAATAAATCTGGCAGGAAAAAAAAAAATATGCTAAAGTTTCACCTTTAGGGGTACAACAGCCTGGCAACCTTTTACAAAAATTAACCATAGTTTTATTACAGTAACCACAGTTTACCACAGTATTTGTAGTAAAACTGCAGTAACCACAATTTACCATGGTAATAATAATAATAATAATAATAATAATAATACATTTTAGTACTTAGGTAACACCATGATTATTTTTCTTGAGGTACCCTCAAAGGTACACCTTATCTAACATTAAAGCATGCATACTTGTATGGTAGGCTACTAATATGCTCCCTTTTAGGGGTATAGGTGCACCTTTGAGATTGCCCCAGCAAACGGCTAAAATACAATTTTAGTATATTTTATTTCTGACAGTGTAATCAAAAAAGGCCTATAAATTGTAAAAAAAATATATATATATATCGACATCGACGATACTGGGCTTGAAAATACCGGTATCGGATCGAAAATAAAATAAGAGGTATTGCCCATCCCTAGCGATAGCGTTTCGAGAGCAGCCGTCTGACTCAGCTGGCGCAGCTTTTTCAGAACGACTGCAGGAGCCTGTTTCATGATTGGCCAAATTCACCACATGACAACAATGACATGTGTTTCTAACATCTTCAATTCCAATACTGCTCACAAATCTGTTTTTAGAACAGTAAAAGCTTTTTTACTATATTTGCAATGTTATATTGAGTCACATTTAATAAAAAAAATAAAATAAAATAAAAAAACATTGATAAAAGCAAATATTTAAATAGTACCCTATATGTTTATGTTGAACTTTATTCTTGAACAGATGGCGCTGTATTAAGCAGTATATAAAAAGTGTTTCTGTTGCTCATGAAAACGTTTCTGAAGCGTGCATTTGACAAATATTGCATGTTATTCACTTCATGTTTGATAAGAGTATGCAAACACCACGAGAGCATCACTACCGGGAGCAGAAAGTGTCCGACTTCACGTCTCTTTTAATTCCGCCCCCGACTGCAAGCGGCTACTCTCGCCGCGAAGTGGTGAATGAAGTTGAACACATCTATTGGCTACCTTAAAGGTGGGGAAAGTGATTTCTGGTAGCCAATGTTGATATTTCAAATCACCAAAACAAACACGCCCCTACCCAAAAAGGGTCTCACCCCTATTTTGATAGCTCCGCCCCATACATAGCCTACATCGCAACCCGGGCAACGATTAGTTCTGTGAAACAAAGCAAAACCAATTACTCACTTATCGAGAAGAAACAAAGCAACCTCGGCATCCAGTCGCAGACATCCAAGAATGTGTGGCTACTAGAAAATTTTGAATCCTTTTCAGTAGCCTATGCTATTTTATAGGGCTGTAATAATAAGGACCACTTACACTTACTGATGCTTCACACATGATTATTTTATTGAGCATTTAAACAAATACTTCATCCTTTTCCTTTGCCAAAATCACTTAAAATTTGCAATTATGGAGTGGATCCATGGAAGATATGCTGAAATCTTAGCATAAACTTCAGGTCGTTCACGACTATTGCAGAATTTTGGGCCACCAAAGGAAGTGACACCAACTGCAGTGTCTCCACAAACCAAAGGACCTCCTGAATCTCCCTGTGAAGAAACACAGATCAACACATGACTGATATGATACTTATGTTCTCAAATTGATATCGTTTTTACATACACTACAGCTTCCTCCATGGCCATAGACACACATCATGTGTGAGGCTGAGTAGTTGTTTTTCCACTTATTGTTGCATTCTGTGTTATTCATGATCTTCACGTCTGCTTCCATGAGACGTGTGCTCCTTTTTCCTTTAAAACTCAGTCTTCCCCAGCCGGCGACACTGCAGACAGTATCAGCTTCGATGTCTCCCTCTTGTGTTGGTATGGAAATTATCTTGACAATCCTGTTTTGTTCAACTTCTTTCTCTAGCTGTAATACAATAACATTATTATCATTAAAAGACAGACTGACTAATCATTCAATAAGAGTCATTTGAACTACTGTTACCCTCAAAAGCATAATGTCATTCTGAAAAGTGTGAGTGTTAAAGTCCGGATGCTTGTGATAAGACTTCACTCCGATGAAGACAGACCCTTTTTTCTTTTTTAGATCATGTGCACCAACCACAGCTGTTAGTTTCTTATTTCTGTGGAAGAAAATCTTATAAGTATAATAAGCAATTTTAAATTATGATATTATGATCCTAACTTATCATTACAATTCATACTAAAATTAAAGTCTTACTTGCAATGCGCAGCAGTCATGACAAATCTATCAGAAATGAGGAATCCACCACAGACATGTTTACGGCTCTTCTGAAGAGAAACCATGTAAGGTCTGGAGTGGGGTTTTGCTTCTGTGCCGTTCACTATACCCACATTCACACGAGCTGAGAGAGAGATAGTGTTATGAGTCAGATTCATCAGATACCAACTAAATAGTTTTTAAAAATAAGGATAATGTGCTGTTAAATAATCAGTCTCACCAGTGAAGGTCAGGTGTGGCAGCAGAGAGGCCAGCAGGAGCAGAGAGATGACGATCATCATGAAGACAATCAGCAAGCTCCCGCTAGTAAAAACACTTTATAAATATAAGGATGGGTGGAGACACTGAGTAAGTGTTGTGTTTTTTTTTTTGTTTTTTTTGTTTGTTTGTTTTTTCACCTTGTGGTGTTAATAACACTCTACAGCTCTGGCTGTATTTTGTGTTTCTCAGTGTCAGAATATGAAAATGGCTATACTACTGAAACAGTATTTTAACATTTACAAACTGGCCGCATTCACATGCAAGTGCAAACATTGACAGAGATCAAAACATTTAGCGAGCGATCCGCTCAGATTCATCAACATCTTTCCAGCTCAACCAATTGCGAGAGTTTGGGGTGTGGCGACTGCATCAGGCTGATCCAGAGGGTGTCTAGCCAGCTGATGCATTACATGGGAAAATAAGTGGGTGGCTTGGACAATTGACCAGCCCTGGTTTATTTGTGTCCTTCTGATGTTGGGGGTTTGAGCAGGTTGGGTGAAGCTTTGTTGGGGGTTCAAAAGAGTTTAGTCAGCAGATGAAGCAATTCTCCCTTCCAGCATAGGAGAACACTCAGGTTCATTCCTGTCCAATGCTTGTGCCGAGGTTGATTCTGCCACTCTTGGGTCATGCATATTCCGTGCTTTAACACATTAAAAGCATAAATGTATTAACACTAGATATGAGGTTAAATCAAATAGGTTACCAGAAACCTATAAGTAATTTTGGTTACTTGAATCCTTTTCAGCAGCCTACTACTATTTTAGATCTGTAATATTAAGGACCACTTACACATATTGATGCGCAGCTTAACACATAATTTATTGAACACTTAAACAAATACTTCATCCTTTCTCATTGTAAAAATTACTTAACATTTGCAATTATTGACCGGATCCATGGAAGATAAGCTGAAATCTTTGTATACATTTCAGGTCATTCCTGACTATTGCAGACATTTGGGTCACCAAAGGAAGTGACACCGACTGCAGTACATGTTGCCAGTACTCAGAGTCAAAGCGTCAGTGTCTGGTTGATTAGAAATGACACTATATAAATCACACTAGGAGGGGTCAACTCTCATCTCGACAATTCAAGTGAATGAATGCAAGCAGAGTCGGTCTACCTCAGGGGTTGTCAATGTGTGGGGAGTGAGAGCGTGTTAGGAGAGGTAGAATAATAATTCATTATTGATTACCAATTTGAATCAGTACATTAAAAGGAAAGCAATACTTTAAAAATGAAAAGAAGCAGGTTTTTGCGACCACATCATTTAAATCAGTAAATTAAATCCAGTAAGCAAATTTAATCAGTAAGTTCCAAACAGCGCTAATGCAGAGAATAGTGACTTATGTCCTGATGTCAGTAAATTATTCTTTTCAATGTTTATTTCACTTAAACGCAAGAGTGTTTTATAATGGACACTGAAGATGTTTTAGATTATGCATTGGTCAGTGGTTTAAGTGATTCTGAATGGATCCAAATATAGGCGTACGGTCAGGTCATAGCAGGAGCTTTAGTGATCTTTGGTGTCTCCATGTGGTCCTGTTTGGTATCGCAGCTTGATTTGTCCTTATTTGTATTGAAAACATGTATTTAATATTTGATTGATTGATTGTGGCACTATGCATACATTGTGAATTACAAATATTAAAAATTACTTATTATACATAAATAAGAGTGAAAAGTGAAAGTGAAAGTGAAAGTGAAGTGACATACGGCCAAGTATGGTGACCCATACTCGGAATTTGTGCTCTGCATTTAACCCATCCAACGTGCACACACACAGCAGTGAACACACACACACCGTGAACACACACCCGGAGCAGTGGGCAGCCATTTATGTTGCGGCGCCCGGGGTTGAGTACTGGCAATTCTTTTTTCATTCGCATCTGCCTCCATGAGATGCTTGCTCTTTTCCCACTTATTGTTGCATTCTGTGTTATTCATGACCTTCACGTCTGCTTCCATGAGACGTGTGCTTCTTTTTCCTTTAAAACTCAGTCTTCCCCAGCCGGTGACAATGCAGACAGAATCAGCTTCGACGTCTTCCTCTTGTGTTCACTGTAAAAAAAAATGCCGCAAAATTTACGGTAAAAACCAGCAGCTGTGGTTGCCAGAATTATACCGTAAAATATATGGTAGCAACGTTTTAGGTTTTACCTTAAATTTACAGTTAAATACCGTAAACTGATATAATGTTAATATAACAACCTATTGAAATACTGAAATCTGTGTTGTACCTTTGAAATACACTGATAACCACCAAATGCAGGTGGTGATGAGAAAGTCACATGATGAACCAAAACCCATCATAAGCAGCTTTTAAATAATAACATAAATAGAAGGTGTACAGTGTCATTCACACAAGCACTAAACACCATCATGGTGAGATTCATTAAACTGAAATATGCAATAAACATTAATTTAACAACATTAGATGTAACATAATAAACATAATAAACCTAATAAACATAACTGATAAGAAAAAACTAAGAAGAAACCTAGTTATTTCAAAGAAAAAACATCAAATTCAAACAAAATTTGAAATGCAATGAAGGGAATTCTGGGAACGTTAATTTACAGTTTTTCCCTGTAAATTTTACATTCTTTTTCACTTCCAAAAGCGGTATTTCACCGTAAAATTGTCTGAAATGTCTATTACAGTTTTTCACCGTATATATATTAGGGGAACTTAAAATCACGGTCATTTTTTACAGTGTTGGTATAAAAATGATCTTTACAATCTTGTTTTGTTTGAATTCTTTTTCTAGCTGTAATACAATAACATTATTATCATTAAAAGGGTTCCTGATGGTTTCACACCTAATTCTTCACCTTAATTCTTAATTGATAATTGACCTTAATTCTTAATTCTTCTTGAACAGTTAATGTGTCTTTTCTTCTCCACCTGTTTTTTTTTTCTTTCTTTTTTTCCCCCCGCTGACCCAATGAGCAATTCACTGTCTAGTAGTCATGCTTTAACTTAGCAATTTTTGTATTGCATTACTTTTTAATATTTCTCATGGGCATTAAATAATTTTGGACTTTTCAGTCAGATTTAAATCACTCTTCTTTTTTTTTTTTTTTGGCTCATTTTATCTTTAAAAGAAAACCTGCTTGATTATGCCAATCTGAATACAAGGAGTTTTTCACTTATAGCCTTCATGGAGAATTATACATCTCTTATAAATGATTAAATTATATATAAAAGTTGTTATTAAGATTAATGTGGTTTGGAGTTGGAAAATGTGCTTGGAAAAAAAAAAGGGGAAGTCAGCAAAGGTGGGACAGTTTTTGGTAAACTGTGTATTAACCCCTTAACTGTCTGGGACGCCTAAGTTTACTTCACTATATTACAATTAAATCCTAATGTAATCATGACAAACTATATAGCATTGGAAAGGTCTAAGACTCCTAAATAGATATTTTACCATTTTTTGTTGTTACAAATTATGTAATAACAGTAATAGATTCATTTATGACAAGATGGCACAAAGTTTCCTGTAAGGGGTAGGGTTAGATTTTGGGCAATAGCACACGCAGTTTGTACAGTATAAAAACCATTACGCCTATGGGATGTCCCCAAACATGTGTGTGTGTGTGTGTGTGTGTGTGTGTGTGTGTGTGTGTGTGTGTGTGTAACACATGCGTTCATATGTGTGTGTTTATGTTGTATGCGTGTGGGGGTGAGAGTGTTTGTTTACAAGCACCTTTTACGCACAAAAACTTAATATTTTTTTAAGAATAGAACGAAGAAACTTGCACATCATTGCATAAAATTGAATGGTCACATGAACACATGTAATGCAAATTTATATTGTAGATTGAATTACTATTAGGTATTAAACCAAAGGGTTAGTTCACCCAAATCTAAAAATTCTGTCATTAATTACTCACCCTTATGTCGTTCCAAACCCGTAATACCTTTGTTCACCTTCAGAAAACAAATTAAGATATGTTTGATGAATTCTGAGAGCTCTCTGACCCTCCATAGACAGCATGAATCCTAACACGACCAAGGCACAGAAACGTAGTAGGACATCGGTAAAATAGTCCATGTGATATCAGGGGTTCAACCGTATTTTAATGAAGCTATGAGAATTTTCTTTTTGTGTGCAAAGAAAACAATAATAACATAATTTATTAAACAATTCTTCTCCCAGATTTACCGTCTTCCGCCATTTTGGAGGGTCAGAGAGCTCTCAGATGCCATCAAAAATATCTTAATTTGTGTTCTGAATATGGACAAGCCCATTAATGCCAATAAAAAAATACTGCAGGCTTTCTCCGGGTCTTACAACTTTATTAAAATTAAGCAAAAACAAAATGATAAATGTTTACTTTCAAGAGCCGTCAAGAATTTGCGAGAGCGAGTTTAAAGCTTACAGGCTTCCGTACACAGGCCGCCTGCAGCGTCTTCTGGGATTTCTAATGGCTCGATTCTTTCAAGTCTGCACTCGATGCATCCTCGATATCAAGAACACATCCGGGAACTTTCATGCGTCCTCTGTACTTGCGTTCTTGAGAACTGAAACAGAACTTCGACGGTTAATGATGACGTAGAGTGAGAACAAGCAAGATCGCATATTGAGAAACAGCCTAAGGCCATGTTCACACATGGCGTCTTTTTTGAAGCTGCCAGCGTCTGTTTTACATTATAATCCTATGGAGTAAACCGTGTTTTCAAAAAAGTCCTGAGCACTTTTTAAAACGCCACCGCCGGCGTCTTTTTCTGCAGTTCAGAGCGTCTTTTCAAGTTGAAAAAAGTTTAACTCTTCTGAAAAAAATGCCCCACGTCAAGCGCCTTTTTGACAGCTGACCAATGACAAGTCGTTTCCATAACAACAAAAACAACAAGAAAAAAGGAGAAGATAGCCGGTAGACAAATCGTACTAGTTTTGGAGCACAAGGAGTTGTATGAAACCGTGCATCATCCAACCGGAGCTCCTGGACTAAATTGTTGGAAGCACCATACAGTTTCCTTCCCCGTATAATGTCGCGCTCCCACAAACGACGTTGTGAACCGATATACCCTCCCCGTTAACTTTTCTGCAGCACACAGCGTTAGGCTACCGATGCAGCTGTTGTTATAGCAATAAAAGATGCCCTCGGCTGTTATTTGTAACCAAAACGCTGCCAGCTTTTTATTTGACTAAAAAAGCGCTTTTGTCAACTTTTTCTTTCTAACCATAGGCTATAAACGAACTACAGCACCACGGTCACCACCACCGCGCTCCCGACAACTTTTTCAGACTTATTTTCAACATGTTCAGTGAAAAGGATTTACACTGTATATGAATTTTAATCCACACTACATTAACCTTTTCATATAAATAAATACAAAAACACTGGAATAAATACAAAACTAGAGACAAACTAAAACTGAAATTAGACATTAGTAATAAATAGTATAGTGAATAAATTAAATAATCTTAACTAAAGAACATTTGAAAGCACGTATTTCTGTACATTTCGAAATAAGGTGCATTAAAAGTCAATAAATAATTTTGTTAATATGAATATTTGAATTAAAAATATGTCTCCACATACTATTCAATAAAATTCTAGTGCATTTAATCTATTAAATAACAGCAGAGTGAACGAGTTTTTGAATATGGTAAGATTAAACTTATTTTAGTGAACAAAATACCACATTTCAGCTATCGTTTTGTTAGGGTGAGTACACAAAATGTTATTTTATCCTTGCTTCTAGGAAAAGCTTCTTGTGGCCATAAACATTTAATTTTAACGTGGCTTTAAGCACTATGCATCATTAAAGTTTCACTTTCACCATGTAAAGCCGGTAAATTTGGTGTTTACATGGATTAATCGTAATATGAGTTTACCTTATGGTATGAACCCAGAGTCTCCGCATTAGTGATGAACTCGAACATCTTCCCTCCGAAGACTTGTGTTGCATTTCAGGGCAAAGCAAAAAAACATTGTTGAACAACAATATTAAATGCGGGAAACTATTCATTGGTTATTCTACAATTAATTGAATTACAAGTTATAATACAGTTGGAAAATACAGTAAATTGATAAACTGTTTGGCGTGATGACGTTGAATGTCTCCGACGGCGCCTGTAGTCCCATTTAGCAACTTGTTAGCAACTGTCTTTTTTAAGAAACATAACAGTTTTAAAAAATCACGAGTGGGGTGTAACTGGTGTGTTTTATGTCGTAGAATAAAACGTGAAAGTATATTGAGTCTGTGTGAACCACAGACCTTATTTAAGGGATTTAACCAAAATCCCATTCAAAAAACCCATTGACTCTGGGACGATGGAACCGGAAGTGCTAAAATGCACTCGCTTCCGGGTTTTCACCTGATCAACATTATGGCCGTTTCTCAAACGGAAGGCTGCATCCTCCGGAGGTCACATTTGTAGGCTGCATACGTCATAAATAAGATCTTATTTTAGAATATTAACATTTATAAATTTGACCATTATTCTTAGTTACGTGTTAATTGTTGTAATATGCTTTTGACTCACGAATGTAATGCTCAGCTAACTGAAATAAACCAGGCTTGATGACGTATGCAGCCTGCAAATGCGACCTCCAGAGGATGCAGCCTTCCGTTTGAGAAACGGCCTATGTTGTTGACTGAGCTCAACATGATCCTTTCAAAATCATACGTCATCACGGTGCGCGGCACGGCTGCGAACCGCATCCAGGCGATCTGTCTAGTTTTTTTTTTGTGTTTTGTTGTATTGTTTTGTGTGAACGAAAGAAGTATGTTTTTCCGTATGGCTGAAGGAAATGTGGATTATGGCTTTTTTGTCGTGGGGACTGTGGCAGCAAGTACAACGAACAGGTGGCGAGGTCGATATGTATCGGTGTCTCGGGGACACCTGTCCTGCAGTTGTGTACAGCAAAGGAGCCTTGCTTGAAATGAGACACACGGTAACTCAGGGGCTCTTAAAGGAGGGTGGCTTAGATTTGGCACCAGGACTCCTTGGTCAAATCACCCAAGAGCTCAAGAGATCATGCCAGTGTTGTGCCGAAATCGGTGACCTATCGAAAACTGTGACCAGGGGTCGCTGTTCAGCAAATGTTCACGCTGGAGCGCACACGCTGAAGCCGAATGATCAGCGTCAGAGGAGACAAGCGCAGAGGCGTGGGAAGTGGGGGTGCTGAGGGTGCTGCAGCACCCCCTGTATTTTCTGTAGATAACTGTTTAACTGTTGGGAATATTTTTTAAAAATCCACCCACAAACATATGGTTGGTATAGTTAAATTTGTAAAAGACGATCATCAGTCGTCAGATTCAGTGGCGCAGATGGTGAAGCGTCTGTTACACTCCTTTTGACACAATCGACCGGGGTTCGAATCTGCTTTTTGGCGAACTTTTTTTCTCCCTTTTCAAATTTCAAATCACATCAGAAAAGCATTTATTTTTTAATAAAAATGAAATAATCAAATAATCAAAAATTAGAAATGCTGTGAGAAATAATTTACGTTAAAAAAAGTCTAGTCTGGCTTTTTGTTATAAATTGAGATGCAAAATGAAGTTATGAAGAGATGAAAATTAAAGTTCAGAAGTCAGTAATTGAACTTCAAAAGTCAGTAACAGTCTTTTATTTACCAGGGTTTCGGTTAGAAACTATTTTTGTGGTTTGGTTGTTGTGTATTTTGTTAACATTGCTTATTTAACTACATCTCCCAGAATGCAGTGTTACATTGTATCCGGAAGTGTTCTGGTAAAAGTTGATATATGAAAAACTAAGTAAAGAGAGAAGTCACGCTAAATCGCTAAAGTGTCATATTTGTCTAAATGTGTTGTCTGTGTTCATTCCTTCCAAAGATATAATATTGGTAAGTTTCTACAAAATCCTTTGCAAAAGGCTTGCAGCTTGAAGCCACCAAACTCATCTTCCCCTTTTCTCTTGTATGTAGAGCATGTAGCTGCATGTTGTTCTTACAATTGACCCAAGCCTTACTTTGTGCTGCTGTAGTAGGCCATTAAAAACACCAACTTATCTTTGGACATGTGCTCCCCATGTAATAATAAAATTATATATGGTCGTGACAATGAGTACAATTTCAATTGATTCATGGTTGCCATGTGACCTTTTATTGAAATATTTATGGAAGATTCTCCATAAAAAAAAATCTTCTTTTTTCATGAAGTTACTTAACATTTCTAATGATTTTGTGGATCCATGGAATATATGCTGAAATCTTAGTATACACATTAGGTTTCGTAAGTGCATTACAGCGTAATTCATATCCAAAAGATGTGACACCAACTGCAGTGTCTTCACAAACCAAAGGACCCCCAGAATCCCCCTGTGAAGAAACACAGATCAACACATGACTTAAAACATATTTAAATTTAATCTCAGTGAAACTCAGTTTGTAAATTATCAAAGTCTGTGAATCATATTTTGTACATACGTCGCAGGATCCACCATAGCCATGTGCACACATCATCTTTGAGACTGAGTACATCTGCTTCCATTTTATTTCACATTCTGTGTTATTCTTTACCTTCACTTTTGCCTCCATTAGGCAATCACTCGCAGAGCCATTTCTCTGCAGTCCCCAGCCAGCAACACTACAGGCAGTGCCTGATTCAATGTCTTTTTTATTTTTTATTAAGGAGATCATGTTAACAGTTTTGCTTTGTTTGACTTTTTTCTCTAGCTGTTATAAAAAAAATACATAAAAATCAGATTTAATCACCCTCCATAAGATTTAAACATTGTTTATTATTTTGGATATTAAATACTTTATACTCTACTATACCCTCAAAAGCATAATGTCATTCAGGTGCGAATCACAATTGCAATAGTCTGGATGCTGGTGGTAGGACTTCACTCCGATGCGGACAGACCGCTCATTCTCATTTTTCAGGTTATGTGCACCAACCACAGCTGTCAGTTTCTTTTTTCTGTTATAAGAAAGTATTAGAAGTATAATGCCCCTTTTTTAGATTTAATGATAAACTTTGTAAACCATACTATAATTTCCTCTACAAACTCCATCAATGATCAGTGAATAATGTAGTTTAGACTAAACAAAAGTCTTACTTGTCTCGGCAATGTGCAGCAGTCAAGACAAACTCATCAGAGATGAGAAATCCACCACAGACATGTTCCTTGTCCTCCTGAAGAGAAACCATGTAAGGTCTGGAGTGGGGTGTTGCTTCCTGGCCGTTCACTATACCCACATTCACACGAGCTGAGAGAGAAATACATTTAGTCGACTTATTCACCGTACAAGAAACACCTCAATAAGGAATCAGCAAAAATGCTGAAACCATGCTTACATCTTGGTTGTGATTAATACATCCTTTAGTGATTAATTAATATGCAGTTTAGTCAGTCAGTCTCACCAGTGAAGGTCAGATGTGGCAGCAGAGAGGCCAGCAGGAGCAGAGAGATGATGGTCATCATGAAGACAATCAGTGAGCTCTCACTGACAAAACACTATATATAATTATAAGGATGGGTGGAGACACTGAGCTAGTTATTCTTTTTTCTTCCGTTTGTGGTATAAGTGGCACAGTGATGAGTCACTATTGTTTTTTTCATCTTTGTGGTCTCATTGTCAGGCCACGGATGGTTTGGCCTAAAAGTATTAAGTGGGTCAGCGACAGCGTACACATGGGTACTTGAATACTTTACAATTCATAACCATAAATACCATTATGAATGGAAAACCAACATAACACAGGTGTTGTTTGTGTTTCCTTCTTTTAAAGATAATTTTAAATGTAATCATTTTTTAAAGTTGTACCCATCTTGGTTTCACTTTATTTTGATGGTCCCTTTAACACATTCTGTTGACTATAAGTAACATTGCACCTACATTTCTACTAACTCTCATTAGAGTGTTAGTAGTGTGTTAGTAGACTGGTAGGGTTAGGGTTAGAATAAGTTGACATGTACTTGCAAAGATACTTACAGTCAGTAGAGTGTCTGTTGGGAGGCCATCACAATAAAGAGTTAGCAGACATGAAGCAGACAATCTACTAATACTCTAATGAGAGTTTGTTGACATGTAGTTGCAACATTACTTAGTGTCACCAGAAAGTTCAAAAGGGACCATCAAAATAAAGTGTTACCCAAATCTTTGTTGGAAAGGGTTCACAATGTTTTTCCATGCTTGTTCAATAAACCATAAACTACTGCACAAGCACCAAGACTAATGGTTTACAAGTGGCAGACAATTAAGGTCAGTTATAATGGACACATGGCATCATGGATTCTATCAAATACCAACAGATAAAAAATCAAAACCTGACTGACTCTGTTAGAAATCTTATAATGGGCCGTGTTTGGATCTTCCAACCGGACAACAATCCTAAACAAACATCAAAATAAACACAAAAATGGGTCACTGAGCACAAAATGAATATTTTACCATGGCTGTCCCTGTCCTCTGACCTGAACCCTGTAGAAAATGAGTGGTGAACTGAAGAGACGAAGCACCAACATGGAGCTGTGAATCTAAATGATCTGGAGAGATTCTGGGTGAAGGAATGGTCTCTGATCTCTTATCAGGTGTTCTTCAATCTCTTCAGGCATTATAGGAGAAAACTCAGAGCTGTTACTACAGCTGAACTAAAGAAAGCAATTATTTCACAATGATATCCCCCCCCCCCCACTTTCAATTGTTTTACTTCAATGATAGGTTGGAATTTTGTGAATTTTTTGAATGAAAGATAAAAAGGATAAACAATGCAGATTTTTATTTTCACAGCCGCCTTTGCTCATATATATATATATATATATATATATATATATATATATATATATATATATATATATATATATATATATATATCCTATTTCATTGCAAAAAAAAAAAAAAATCATTGTCTATTGCAGACTTTTGGGCCAACAAAAGAAGTGCGGTGTTGAGTTGCCCGTAAGTTGTTTCCCACCCTCCACCCCCCCATTTGTGGTATAATCGACACAATGATGAGTAAGTAGTGTTCTTGTTAATCCTTGTGGCCACATTTTAAGGCTACGGATGGTTTGGTCTAGTTCTAGAAGTATTTCACAGGTCAATGTACATTTGGGTACTTGAATATTTTACAATTCATAACCATAAATATCATTAATGGAAAACTTGCATAATAACACCATGGTGTTTATACAGACACACGCACAAATCTAGATCCTGAACCACATATAACCATGTGTCCCTCCAGACATGTTTGAGATCTTGCATATGTAACATCTCGCATTAAAGAACTAGCAAATCTGGTGGAGTTCATGAGGATGAGATGCACTGTAGAATTAAAAGCAGCTGATGCTGGTGGAGCAGTTTGTTCGAGAATGCATTATTCCATATTTGTTCGTCAAATGTCTATGAAATGTGTGCAGTTCATGTCTCAGTTGTTGACGTTAATGGTAATACAAAAATTTACACATTAAAGGAACACTCCACTTTTTTTGGAAATAGGCTCATTCTCCAACTCCCCCAGAGTTAATAAGTTGAGTTTTATCGTTTTTGAATCCATTCAGCTGATCTCTGGATCTGGCGATAACACTTTTAGCATAGCTTAGCATAGATCATTGAATCCGATTAGACCAGTAGCATCGCGTTCAAAAACGATCACAGAGTTTTGATAGTTTTCCTATTTAAAACTTGACTCTTCTGTAGTTATATCGTGTACTAAGACTGGCGGAAAATGAAAAGTTGCGATTTTCTAGGCTGATATGATTAGGAACTATACTTCCAGTCCTGCGTAATAATCAAGGAATTTTGCTGCCGTAACATGGCAGCAAAGTGATATTACGTAGCGCCTGAAAGTAGTCCCCAGCTATATTATAACTAGTTACCTAGCTGGGAACTACTTTCAGGCGCTGCGTAATATCACTGCGCCTGCTGCGGCCATGTTACGGCAGCAAAGTTCCTTGATTATTACGCCGGAATGACAGTATAGTTCCTAGACAAATCGGACTAGAAAATCGCAACTTTTCATTTTCCGCCGGATTTTAATCACCTATTATGTGTAGCTGAGTGGTTTTGATAGATTTGTAAATGTTTTGCTGGCAATTTGTTAATGGATTAATTGAAATAAGCTAATTAATGTAACCAAAAATAAATATATAAATAAATAAATGCACTGTTCTGTTAATCCACTAACATGAACTAAAATAGGCTGAAACTATTCCAAACACCTTTTTATCTTTAATTGTAGACAAATATTGATAAAAAATTATACTGTGATCTCAGGAGCATCAGAAAAGAAAAAAAAAACACTCTAATAGGAGCTGCTGACAGAGATATAGGAAACACAGGTGATCTGAGAAAGCTTATTAAATAACTTTATATGCATTTTTTCACTATATATTTCACCTATATCATCATGCATCTTTAAAACCTAAAAACATAATTTCTCGATTCTTAAGATTTTTTTTTTGTATATTCTGTGCATTATTCTTTCTCTTTTCTGCATTTCACCTGTTGTTTATTTCTAATAAACCTGACATTGTATACTATATTGTTGACTCTGTTACAGATTGTTTATGTTCCTATATTCTTCCGTGCTGATGGCCGTGCAGCAGAGTTGGAGGAGACCTCTTGTCGAAGAACATCTCCAAGACACTATGAACCATCTGAGTAGTAAGTAAAACCTCAAACGTTCAAAAGTTTGTCAGATATTCAAAAAAATATATCAAATAAATATCAAATATTTTTTGAGTCCTGTATGACTTACAAGGCCATCTCATTTAACACTGCATTGAGGACACTACAACCAGAGACGTACAACATAATTCAAAACGAGACACAGATGATAATAAAAAAGTGCTTTGAAATGAAAATTAATAATGGTAAGTCAGAACCGAGTATGTGACTGTGCCTCACTTCAAAGTGTAACAGTCTGTAATGTAGTGTTCCCAGGGAACACACATACTAAACATACTTATAAAACAAATGTATAGCCTGAATGCACTGTAAGTCGCTTTGGATAAAAGCATCTGCTAAATGCATAAATGTAAATGTAATGGTCATCATCTGCTATGCCAGATGGATGATGAAGGTGGGAATAATAAGTTAGATTTTCTAAACTTTAAAATGTTGTAAAGTGTTTGTTCAAGTAGACTTTGTTGCTTTTGGAAACCTCACACAAGCCTGAAAGGTGCTTAAAACTTAAAATCTTATTTGCACTCTTGAAAACTGTTCACAAAAGACTAAATTTCAGTCAGGCAGAATTTTCTGCACACTTCACCACCAAGATCAAAATGAGCATTATAAATATAAAAGCTTCACTTTACGTTTATAACAATCATTGGTAATGTTTTAATTGTATTTCAGGGCTGTTCGTGAAGACATAATCAAGAGATGTTGTGACAGAATTCAGTTCTAGATCCACCCTCCACACCAGACTTCTCACGCACAAGGATTGCTGTCTACTAGCATATTGTGTTCTCTTCAGAGTGCATGCAGATTTTACTTGATATAATGAATACTTGAATATTACAAAAATAGGGAATGTATCTTATTTAAGAATATAATGTTAATTGCTTAAATATTAAATAAAGCACCTAAAAGCCATTTCTATGGTGGCCCAGTAGTGCACAACACAATGCAATTAAAAAAGTGAACAAAAGCACAACGGAAATGCTCCCGACCACTAGGGGACAGTATTGACAGTTATTTCCTCGAGACGCCACAATAAATTCTCAGTGTAAGTGATTGTGTAATTGGTTTTTAAATGAACAACGTGTTTTTACTGAATGTTTTGATATCCTGGTAATCTTAATGTATCGATTCATGAATCGAGCAGAAAATAAATCAATAATATTTTTGATTTGGACAGTTTAGTTCTGATCTATGCGTTTTTCCTCAGGGAACTTACTTAAATCCGGTGCTGTGCCAGAAGCTATTGTTGCCTAATATGTAGAGTTTTTAAAATGACAAGAGGAGAAGATGATTTTACTTTTACAAGAACTTCTTTCATCTTTCAAATAATTTCAGATGTAATAAGCAACGTATGAAGAACGGGCCCCTGGACTTTTATTTGTGTTTCGTGTGCGGCAATCGTCCGCGAGGGGCTGCCACATTACTTTTGTGTTTATTTTATTTATTAAAGTCTTTAAATGGTTTTTGGTTCCTACTTCCTTCTTACCATATATGAACTGTTACACCATACTCCAATAGGGTGAACACACTGACCAAACAAAACAAAATAAGCATTTTTTCTAAGAATTGCTTTTGTGGCAGTGTGAAAGGACCATAATACTGTATGTTAGGTGTGAGATTCATTAAACTTGGTTTGCTATAATACATCTATTCATCAGTGCACCAGTGTGAATCATATTTTCCCCCACATTTCCTGTATATCCATGAAGTGATATCTTTGTCAAAGTATTCTTTCAGTAGTTAAATAACACATTAAGACAGTCCCTTGCTCCCACGTACTGGCATAACAATGTAACCTGCAATGAAATAAGCCCAGGTATGATATTGTTATTGTTTGTTTGTTTGTTTTTTAAGAAGAAAAAAAGATTTTGCATATGATTTCCATTTAATTATTAGAATTGGAATTATTGGGTTGGTTAAGGGCCTATTAGCTGATGTATTGCAATGATTGATTCGGGTTGAACAGGGGAGCATGTGATTAGTTGAGAAATTGTGCATACAGGTGCTGGTCATATAATTAGAATATCATGAAAAAGTTTATTTATTTCACTAATTCCATTCAAAAAGTGAAACTTGTATATTATATTCATTCATTACACACAGACTGATATATTTCAAATTTTTATTTCTTTTAATTTTGATGATTATAACTGACAATAAGGAAAATCCCAAATTCAGTATCTCAGAAAATTAGAATATTGTGAAAAGGTTCAATATTGAAGACACACTGGTGCCACACTCTAATCAGCTAATTAACTCAAAACACCTGCAAAGGCCTTTAAATGGTCTCTCAGTCTAGTTCTGTAGGCTACACAATCATGGGGAAGACTGCTGACTTGACAGTTGTCCAAAAGACGACCATTGACACGTTGCACAAGGAGGGCAAGACACAAAAGGTCATTGCAAAAGAGGCTTGCTGTTCACAGAGCTCTGTGTCCAAGCACATTAATAGAGAGGCGAAGGGAAGGAAAAGATGTGGTAGAAAAAAGTGTACAAGCAATAGGGATAACCACACCCTGGAGAGGATTGTGAAACAAAACCCATTCAAAAATGTGGGGGAGATTCACAAAGAGTGGACTGCAGCTGGAGTCAGTGCTTCAAGAACCACAACGCACAGATGTATGCAAGACATGGGATTCAGCTGTCGCATTCCTTGTGTCAAGCCACTCTTAAACAACAGACAGCGTCAGAAGCGTCTCGCCTGGGCTAAAGACAAAAAGGACTGGACTGCTGCTGAGTGGTCCAAAGTTATGTTCTCTGATGAAAGTAAATTTTGCATTTCCTTTGGAAATCAGGGTCCCAGAGTCTAGAGGAAGAGGCACACAATCCACGTTGCTTGAGGTCCAGTGTAAAGTTTCCACAGTCAGTGATGGTTTGGGGTGCCATGTCATCTGCTGGTGTTGGTCCACTGTGTTTTCTGAGGTCCAAGGTCAATGCAGCCGTATACCAGGAAGTTTTAGAGCACTTCATGCTTCCTGCTGCTGACCAACTTTATGGAGATGCAGATTTCATTTTCCAACAGGACTTGGCACCTGCACACAGTGCCAAAGCAACCAGTATCTGGTTTAAGGACCATGGTATCCCTGTTCTTAATTGGCCAGCAAACTCGCCTGACCTTAACCCCATAGAAAATCTATGGGGTATTGTGAAGAGGAAGATGCGATATGCCAGACCCAACAATGCAGAAGAGCTGAAGACCACTATCAGAGCAACCTGGGCTCTCATAACACCTGAGCAGTGCCACAGACTGATCAACTCCATGCCACGCCGCATTGCTGCAGTAATTCAGGCAAAAGGAGCCCCAACTAAGTATTAAGTACAGCACTGTGAATGGAATTAGTGAAATAAATAAACTTTTTGATGATATTCTAATTATATGACCAGCACCTGTAGTTAATGATGGTTCTTAAATATTTACAGGTGCATCTCAATAAATTAGAATGTTGTGGAAAAGTTCATTTATTTCAGTAATTCAACTCAAATTGTGAAACTTGTGTAAGTAAATTCAATGCACACAGACTGAAATAGTTTAAGTCTTTGGTTCTTTTAATTGTGATGATTTTGGCTCACATTTAACAAAAACCCAACAATTCACTATCTCAACAAATTAGAATATGGTGACATGCCAATCAGCTAATCAACTCAAAACACCTGCAAAGGTTTCCTGAGCCTTCAAAATGGTCTCTCAGTTTGGTTCACTAGGCTACACAATCATGGGGAAGACTGCTGATCTGGGGTGCGTTTCCCGAACAACGATGTAACTCGCTGATTAACCACCATAGTACGATGCATTGTTTTGGAAACGAACTAGCAAGTCGCGACTGTTTCCCAAACAAGGTCGCATCTCTGTCGTTTGAACCACATAGGTTCAGCAACATAGGACCATTGTTAATGACGTCACACACATGTGGTGGAGGAATAACTTATGCTATTTAACTGATTAGAGATCTCTAAGATGCTGCTGTATTGAACATGGCACCTACTGACTAATTTACTATTTTTTGTTCCCTGTCATTTTGCTTTATTTGATGTTTGATTCATCGCGAGTTCCCTCTTACGTCACACTCCGGTGTTCCCTTAGGCATTTATGCACATGCGCACTTTTCAAAAATGGTACTTACAAAAATACATAATTAAAATGTATTTTATATTTAGATAGAATGGAAGATACAGATAGTACTGCATGTTAGCTTGCTTGCTGTGCCCAAGAGCATATTTATTTAAGCCCATGTATCCTGTTAACATGAAACTATGCTTCTAACCACAGGTCGAGAGCTGCAGTTCCAACCACGTAAGTTTGTGACGCTGATTGCGAACGTTCGTTTGAACTATGGTATCGGGAAACACCGAATCGTTGAACTATGCTGGTAACGACAGAACTTGCGACCATAGTTAGCTAACGATGCTTTTGGGAAACGCACCCCTGACAGTTGTCCAGAAGACAATCATTGACACCCTTCACAAGGAGGGTAAGCCACAAACATTCATTGCCAAAGAAGCTGGCTGTTCAAAGAGTGCTGTATCTAAGCATGTTAACAGAAGGTTGAGTGGAAGGAAAAAGAGTGGAAGAAAAAGATGCACAACCAACCAAGAGAACCACAGTCATCACAATTAAAATCATCACAATTAAAAGAACCAAAGACTTAAATTACTTCAGTCTGTGTGCACTGAACACAATTTGAGTTGAATTACTGAAATAAATGAACTTTTCCATGACATTCTAATTTATTGAGATGCACCTGTAAATACAATGTGTTGAATGCCTACTAAGACTTGCATATTTGTGCATAATGTTTTGCCCCTGGATGCTTACAAAAGGATAATCTTTCATTTATTTGCTAGAAACATCATAATTTTTGTTGGTTCATGATGAACTGGTGTTGATAAATGTACTCTTTATATTAATACGTCAGTTTATATTGTCGCTGTTTTTATGTTACATTATCTGGAGAGTTTTACAGTTTTTCAGTGTCCAAATGTTGTTTATATTTATTTAAGGGGCAAATTATAATCTATATAAAATGAAAACATTTACTTGTGTGGAGATTTAATTTATTTACATAAAGTTTGAGTAAACGGGAATATATATTCTATGAAACATGTTTAAGTTTATTTAATTGAATATTTGAATGTTTTAAAATATATTTACATTTATAGAAATGTAATTTGTTAACAAAAATTAGAAATTAATATATGGACATTTATTGCAAATTAATATATTTACATAGACTGATATCTAAATGTATTTACAAATAAATGAAATATATATGTGAAAAATATTAAAAATGTTTCCAAGCAGAACATTAAAGTCGGCATGAAATCAAAATGGACATAATTTACTTTACTATCGCACATTGCTATTCTTGATGTTAACAATTAATCCAATTAATCAAAGATGAATCTAAGAGTAAAATGTTTACCTGACTTCAGGAAGATACATAGTATGCAGCATATGAAATACACATCACACTACGGGCTGATATGGCTACAGAATCGCCATGACTGATTTGCAACTTTCTCTTAAATACTACCAGAACAAAAGGGCCAAAAACATTTATTATCTGCCTCAAAACAGATTAAATCTGTGTATGGGGGATGAGAAGCCTCCTGTAGGAGCTGTTCTCGTGCACCCAAATGGTCACACCTGGTGTAGAGAAATGTTTATCAGATTTTGAATGGAGACCGCCCACAACAGAAGTACAGAGTTAACTTAAGTTTTCAATATTTCTCATAATACAAGTGACTGTGAAATGAAGACCCCCCTGTCTTAATTGCCTCCATCCCGGAGAAACGCCAGGGCCAAGTTCAGCAGTGGGTGACCGTGAGGAAGATGAGCCTGCACCAACACCAGGCAAGAACAAACAAGGCTGTGAGGATGAGCTGGTGGAGCTACTCCGAGAAGATATCAGGTTCCAGAGGGAGACGAAGAAGAGAAGAGCCCAAGAAAGAAGGGAGAGAATGGACCGAATGTTTTCTCCTCTTGAGAGAATGGTTAACAAATAATTTAACCATTCTCTCAAGAAGAGAAAACAGTGGGAAAATGGTTACATTCAAATTCTTATTCAAAGTCAAAGTCGGTTTGCCAATGAAATAGCCTAATTTCTGTACAGTTTATCTTTTGTAAATTAAAAATGAAATGTGTTCTATACCTTATTTATTTTTATAATGTAATTTATTTGAAATGAGGCCTTCTTTACATTTTGTATTTTTTGTTACACATGGAAATAAAACAATTCTCCTGTACATTGTTTATTTTTTTTTAATGCAACTTAGAATTCTTACGCAACATTATTATTTATTTTAATATAAACATTTAAATACGTTTATTTTTTTGTCTTGAAAATTTAATTGTTACATTTAGACAAATCATTCAAAAAAAAACTGAAATTACTTTTAACAACTCTTTACAACATAACTTAGGTTTACCCTCAGAAAAACAACATACAATTTTAAATCAACAGAATATAAAATGGAACAAAACATTTGTGTACACTGTCATTCAGCTGAGCAGGGAGGCCCTGATGGAGCTGCTGGACCTGGATGGGTTGCCACTATACAGACCCTGGTAAGGCCTCTCTGCTGGTGGGACATCATCTAGGATGGTCTCCAGAGTGTTTCAGTGCATATTTCCACTGTCCACTGTGTTGGGTACCAACAGGTTTGCAGGGCTGACACAATCGACGGCTGTCATGTCGCTGAGATGTTTTCAGAAATGGAAGAATAAGTGAAATTAACTTGCATACCCAAATCACACCATAAAATATTTCAATGTGCAAAACAGTTTTATGGTCCATTCAGTTTTTCTCTTGGGCATCATAGCTTTAAACTTTTCTCAGTTGCCTGTTACAAATAGTCATAGTCAGCGGGTACCTCCTCCAGGGCAGACATGTCTGCAGACAGCTGGTCACGCCAGGGAGCACCACGAACTGCTTCTAAAGCATGCTCCCCCGCATGCTCCCCCTCATCCTACTCCTCTGCCACATCCTCCTCGTGCTCATCCTCCAGGGCCATGATGTTACCAACCCCAAGGCAGATGTTATGGAGGATGGCACAGGCTGTTATGACCTGAAAAAAAGGGAACAAAAGTACATTTTCAGAAAAATAAATCTGTTTATTCTTTTACAGTATTTTTAAAATGTCAACTGTAAATTTTCAATTCACTTACGTGAGGTACAAAGGTGTAGTGTACCTCCAGCGCTTGCAGGAAGATGGCCCTGAACCTGGTCTTCATCATCCCAAAAGCACGCTGGAATAATGTCCAGGAATAATGGACGTTGAAGCACTGGGGTCCCACACCTTGTACCGGCCTCTTGTAGAGAGTGATGAGGGGGAGTGGCTGTCGGAGGCATGGGTAACCTCCGTCTGCCAGGATAAAGTGCCCTGGAGGAGGGTACACTGACCTCCTGTACAGTGGGCTGTGTCGGAGCAATCGTGTGTCGTGTACTGACCTAGGCCAGCCCACGTAGGTGTCAATGAAGTGGCCCTGATGGTCACAAACAGCCTGCAGGATTATAGATGGGAACAGTTTCCTGTTCCTGTAGCACTGACCATCAGGTCCCCTCGGTGGCTTGATGTGGACATGGCAGCCGTCGATTGCTCCTGCAGCTTTCAAGAAAGCTTGGTGTCTTGCCAGCCCTGCAAACCCATGGCAAACTGCCTCCAGGTCTTCTGGGGTGTTCAGGAAGTGAATTACTTGGTGGTGAATGGCCATTACCTCCTCAGCAACTCAGTGGACAATGTGGTGGACAGTGGAACGAAGCATGTCAAACACTCTCACTGTAAAAAAAAAAAAAGTTGAGCCAACTTAAAATTTTAAGGCAACAAACTTCAGCAGATTTTTGAGTTTTCTCAACTTGTTGTTTTAAGTGCATACAACAAAAATTTGAGAATCTCCCACAAAAACAAGTTGAGCAAACTCAAAAATCTGCTGAAGCTGGTAAAAAATGTTTGTTTTTTTAAGTTCGCTCAACTTTTTTTTTTTTTTTTTTACAGTGAGACCACTCTGTATGATATACCACATGCCAGCCAGAAAAGAAACACCAGGGTCTGGATTGTGGCACCCCATCCTTTTTGCCATTCACTTCTCAGAAGATCCAGCAGCACTGTCAGGGCCTCCCTGCTCAGCCGAAAATCAGGCCATGTGTCCCCATCATTAAAAAACCTGTCCAGATTCAGGTTTATCCTGCAATACAGGGGTCTGGTCTGATTTAGGGAAAGAAGGAAAAGAGAAATTGTTTAGAGCTATGAAAAAGTAATTAGTAAAATAAATATTCAGGTACTTTAGTAAACTACCTTTAGTAACTACTAATACCACATTGGCGAAAAACTACTAGTCATATTTAAAACCTTAGTTGAAGGGATAGTCACCCAAAAATGAAAATGCAGTCATCATTTTGCCCCACTCTGACAACAACCATAGTATTTTTTTTTTCCCTATGGTAGTCAATGGGGCAAGATCTGCTTGGTTACAAACATTGTTCCAAATATCTTCCTTTGTGTACAGCAGAATAAAGAAATGTATACAGGTTTGGAAGAAATTGAGGGTGAGTAAATGATGACTGAATTTTCTTAAGTAAAAGTATTATCTTGCTTACTCTAATATACTTAAGGAGAGTAAAAGGGTTCTTCTGAAAAAGAATTTGTAAGGATGGTTTTGCATTAATATTACTGCTGCAAAATGTTGCATTTTACTTCTGAATATGTTCAAGGTTGTTAAATTTAAAATAGCCTACTTCATATACTGTTGGGCAGTTTAATCTTCAACAATGCATCAAAAGACCATATTTTTATAGTGCTGCTGTCCTGTGAGAAAAAAGAAAAAAAAAACATAGTAACCTACTTCACATTTGTACTCAATACTTAATGAATGTGCTTCGTTACAGTCCACCACTGGTCATTTTGAAAGTGAAACTAACATTTATTGTCAGCATATTAACAAATTGTTGCTAACTACAGCTGCAACCCATATCAATGGCTGCATCTGAAGGACTTGGAGCAGCCATACAGGGCACTGTTCAGCTGTCACAGCTTCCGCTGAACAATGCATAATTTGTTTTTTATTTATTCACAGTTTTATTTTTAGGTTTACTTAAATGCCTAAAATCAGGGTTGCAAATCTTTCTAAATATGTTCACCATGGTTTGTGAAATTGGTTATTGGTTAATTGGTTATACACCATGGTTATTGTCAAGACAATAAACTATTATAAAAATCGCACCTTGGTAACATATCAGTCAGCATTTGAACTGCTATATGTGTGTGCATGATTTTGTATTTTTTCATATGTATCATTATATTCAAGTCAGTTCAAACACAATGCCTGCATTTAAAGTTGTAATCCAGTGTTCTGTCGATTTGTGCTACCCTGTCAGATTTTGCTACCTCCCATTAAAACAGTAGGTAGTACAATTCCACAATGAAAAATGCTACATGTCAAATTATGATTTATTAATGTCTACACCTACCACAACCCTAAACCTACCCTTACAGTAATACAAAAACAGTAATTATGTGTTATATTCGCAGTTGTGGCTAGAAGGGATACAGCTACCGAAAACCAACAATAAATATTTTTCTCTACCTATTAGATTGTGTTTTATTAATGTCTACACCTACCCCAACCCTAAATCTACCCATACAGTAATGCAGATACATTAAATATTGTTGACGCAATATTGATTTGTGCATGCGCAGTAAGCCCTAGTAGGAAAATCTGACGGGTAGGATAAAATGTCAGGACATCGGCAAGGACGCAGCAAAACAATACAATTTACCCGGCCACGGTCTTGGCTAAAAGCCTGGTACATCACCCGGGGCCGCCGGGGGTGAAGCACCATCTCCTCCAGTAAAATATAAAAGCAAATATGAGCAATGCTGGCTCCATAATTTTTTTAAACGACCTGACAGGATGGCAGCTCTCCTCTCGCACTGTTGCTATGTGACAGGAGCAGCAATCAGGAACACCTGCTGGCGCAATTAGGAAATCCGGTTACACTTTATTTCGATAGTCCACTTTAGACATTCTACTAACTATAAGTAACTTTGTAACTACATGTCAACTACATGTCAACTAATTCTCATTAATTTGTAACTACATGTCTACTAACTCTCTGTAGGGTAGGTTTAGGGTCAGTAGAATAAGTTGACATGTATTTGCAAAGTTTCTGATAGTCAGTATGTTGTATGTTGTGGACCCATAAAAATAAAGTGTTAGAAGATATTAAGCAGACAGTCTACTAATACTCTAATGACTGCTAGTTGACATGTAGTTGCAAAGTTACTTACTGTTAGTAGAATATCTAAAGTGGACTATCGAAATAAAGTGTTACCGGAAATCCTGCTAAGGAAGAGCGTCTCATGCACTTCGGAGGTGTGGCCTTCGAAGTCCATGCACTCTGAAGTGCGTACACTAAACTTTGGGACACAGCTTATGAGTGAGAGACAGAAAGGAGGAGCTCTACAATAAAACATTTACATTTACATTTACATTTAGCCATTTTGCAGACGCTTTTATCCAAAGCGACTTACAATTGGGGATACAAAAAGCGATTCATCTTGAGGAGGCAATCCGACAAACGAAGTGCTTGTAACACCAAGTCTCAGGCGTTGTTTAAATAATTACAAGCTAGCAGGGGAAGGAATAAATAAGGAGAAAGTTTTTTTTTTTTTTTTTTTTTTTTTTTTGTGTGGGGTATAGTCAAGTAGTGTCGAAAGAGATGAGTTTTCAGCTGTTGCTTGAAGATTGACAAGGATCCGGCACTCCGAATGTGGGTGGGAAGATCATTCCACCAGCTAGGAATGGTGAACGAGAATGTTCTGGAGAGAGATTTTGAGCCTCTTTGTGATGGTACCACGAGACGTCGCTCACTAGCAGATCTCAGACTTCTGGAGGGGATGTAGATTCTTAGTAGTGAGTGCATGTAGGCGGGTGCTGAGCTTGTGGTTGTTCTATAAGCAAGCATCAGTGTCTTGAACTTGATGCGGGCTGCGATTGGTAGCCAATGCAATGAGATGAAGAGAGGTGTGACATGGGCTCTTTTGGGTTCCTTAAAGACCAGTCGTGCCGCTGCATTCTGAATCATTTGTAGAGGTTTGAATGTGTTTGATGGAAGTCCAGCCAGAAGAGCATTGCAGTAGTCCAGCTTAGAAATGACAAGGGCCTGGACGAGAAGTTGTGCAGCACGCTCCGTCAGAAAGGGCCTGATCTTTCTGATGTTGTGTAGTGCAAACCTGCAAGCTCGAGCAGTCTTTGCAATGTGGTCTTTGAAGGTCAGCTGGTCATCAAAGATTACACCAAGATTTCTGACCGAGGTTGATGGGGTAATAGTTGATGAACCTAACTGGATCGTGATGTCATGCTGTAGAGTTGTAGCGGCGGGAAGGACAAGAAGCTCAGACTTTGCCAGGTTGAGCTGAAGGTGATGTTCTTTCATCCATGCCGAAATGTCCGCCAGGCAACCTGAGATCCTTGCAGCTACCGTAGGATCATCTGGTTGAAAGGAGAGATAAAGTTGTGTGTCATCAGCATAGCAGTGGTAGGAGAATCCATGTGCCTGTATGATTGGACCCAGCGATGTAGTGTATGTGGAGAAGAGGAGGGGTCCAAGAACCGATCCCTGAGGAACCCCAGTGACCAGTGTATGTGCTTTGGATACCTCCCCTCCCCAGGCCACCCTGAAAGACCTACCAGTGAGATAGGATTCAAACCAGCGAAGTGGAATTCCAGTGATGCCCAGTGATGAGAGGGTGGAGAGGAGTATCTGATGATTGACAGTGTCAAACGCGGCAGATAGGTCCAGCAGAATGAGGACTGATGATTTGGAGTCAGCTTTCGCAGTTCGCAGGGCTTCAGTGACAGAGAGAAGGGCAGTCTCAGTTGAATGTCCACTCCTGAAACCTGACTGTTTAGAGTCCAGTTTGTTGTTCTGCGAAAGGAACAATGAGACCTGGTTGAAGACAACACGTTCAAGTGTTTTCGCTATGAATGGAAGGAGAGAAACAGGTCTATAGTTTTCTATCAGAGAAGTGTTTAGTGTGGGTTTTTTGAGCAGTGGGGTTACCCGAGCCTGCTTGAACGCAGTGGGGAAGATGCCTGTGAGGAGGGATGTGTTGATGATGTGTTTGAGTGCCGGTAAGAGCGTGGGAGAGATTGCTTGCAGAAGGTGTGATGGGATTGGGTCAAGAGGACATGTTGTAGGATGGTTGGAGAGGAGAAGTTTGGATACTTCAGCCTCCGTCAGGGGACGGAAGGAGAAGATGGGAGTTTTAGCAGTGGATGTGGTTGGTCGGGGGTCCTGTGTGCGTGGAGGTGAGAATTGATCGCTGATCGATCTAGTTTTGTCAGTAAAAAAGGTTGCAAAGTCATCGGCTGTAATAGAAGTGGTAGGAGGTGGTGGAGGGGGACAGAGTAGAGAATTAAATGTTCTGAAGAGGTTACGCATGTCTGGAGCGCTGTTGATTTTGTTGTGGAAATGTGAGGATTTGGCAATGTGGACATCAGCAGAGAAAGATGAGAGCAGAGACTGATACCTACTCAGGTCCGACGGGTTGTTTGATTTGCGCCATTTCCTCTCTGCCGCTCTGAGTTTAGTCCGATGTTCACGGAGAACATCAGATAACCAGGGGTTAGAAGGGGCAGCCCGTGCTGGCCTAGAGGAGAGAGGACAAATGTCGTCTAGACAAGAAGTTAAGGTAGAGCATAAAGTTTCAGTAGCTGTGTTTACATCCAGAGATGAGAAATGGCTAGGTGAGGGAAGAGAGGCGGATACTACAGAGGAAAGATGGGAGGGAGAAAGGGAGCGTAGGTTTCGTCTAAAAGTAACCGGTAGGGGGGTTGTTGGCACACGGGCAGCAAAGTGTAGTGTAAATGTAATGAAGAAATGGTCTGAGATATGTAGCGGTTGTACCAGAATGTTATCTGCAGTACAATTGCGTGTGTAGATTAAATCAAGTTGGTTGCCTGATTTGTGCGTGCTGGTAGTGGTAAGGCGATTGAGATCAAATGAGGCTATGAGTGAGTGGAAGTCTGTAGCATAAGGCTTGTCTAGGTGAATGTTGAAATCACCAAAGACTAGGAGTGGAGTGCCATCCTCCACGAAAGAGGACAGCAACCCGTCCAGCTCCTCTAGGAAGGTGGCTAGAATTTGTCCAGGCGGACGGTAGATTACCACAATCTGGAGTTTAATCGGTGCTGACACAGTAATGGCATGAGATTCAAAAGAGTTGTAATTGCATAGGGTAGAGCGGGTTGAGTATTTCCAATTGTTTGAAACGAGCAGGCCAGTGCCCCCACCCCTGCCAACTTGACGCGAGGTGTGAGAGAAAGAGAAATTAGTAGAAAGAGCAGCTGGGGTTGCTGAGTCTTCTGGACGAATCCAGGTCTCAGTCAAGCCCAGGATGCTAAGAGTGGATTTTAAAGAAAAGGCAGAAATGAAATCAGCTTTGTTGACGGCTGACTGACAATTCCAGAGACCCACAGAGAAAGCCAGAGGTGTAGTGGAAGATGTAGAGATAGGGCGTAGGTTAGCAGGATTACGTTGCCGTCTGTGTGTGGTGTTAGGGCGTGGTCGATAGAGAACCGGAATTTTTTGGAGACACATGATAGAGGTAGAAGAAAAGAGGATAGGAAAGTCGAGTGAGTGAGGAAGGAAGAAAGGGTACTTGTGTGTAGCTCGGTGTCGTTGCTCGGTTAAAGTCGCGCAGGAAAAAGTCGCAAGTCTTTACACTCCTCGGTCTTCACACGAGGAGGCTGAACACGATGGCTGAACGCTTCTGCAGACGCTTCCGCGTCAGCGCACAGACTTCAAACAAATACACACTCTGGAGTGAAAAAAAGCTGTGGCCGCTTTTAATTAGCACAGACAACAGCCAATGGCAGGGCAATGGCTCCAATCGAAACTAACAATTCTCACTTAAGTGCAGGAAGGAGTTTAAGCTAAAGGGCCAGTTATTCAAACGACCAGTAAGTGCAATCACAAATATAAACCACAACGAAAAAGCAGAATAAAAATACGTAGGAAACGAACTAATCTTTCCTAGCAGCAAGTAATTAATATAAACAACAGAACTAAGAACAAGAATTAAAAACACTTACGCGTTGCCGTCCGTCTCTTCGGTGACTAGTCGGCTTCTCCCGCCCTCTATTCAATATTCCATTTCTGCTGGAAATACGTCACTACACTGAAATAAAGTCGGCAGCAACTTTCGGTTCTGGAAATCCTGTATAATTCAACCAGTCCGATGAAGACTTCGAAACTCCTGAAGTCTTTCCACTTTTGTGTACCATATGCATCAGAGGGTCATCCAGCGGTTTATGAGCGTGACGTCTGGCTGAGACTAAAGGTCATTGCACACAGAGTCCGAAAATTTTGTCTGAAATTTTCACACGTTAAAAAATAAATACGACATCAAAAATGTCAATCACGTGTCCTAAAAAAATTAGGATCTGGTTCGATTTTTTGTGTTTTTCGCATCCGTGGCAAGCATTTTGAGAGGTGTTTGAACGGCAAGCAAATGTCAAAATCCAGAATGGCAATTGTCAAGTTCATCCACTTCGTCTGGCAGTACAAAGCATACTGTAGATCCTTATAAAACATTTAGATCAGTGATGGGCAAACTTGGCCCTTCCAGGCCACTTTCCTGCAGAGATTTGATCCAACCCTGATAAAACTCACCTGCCTGTATCCTAGTAGTCTTGAAGACAGTAGGCTTGTTTGAGATGCGCCTCACCTCGCCCGAAACGTAGGCAAGAGTAGGCGGCTGCAGTGATGGGAGGAGTGAAATAAGCGCAGTCAAGACAGTTCTGAGCTCTCGAAGTGGAGCAGATACATACGAGATCTAAGGCAGATATCGTGTTATTCTCACTCATATGCTGTGCTGCTGATAAACATGACATAATTTCAGTTCTGTTGCTTTTATATGAATATAAATATGATGAACAAGACACTCAAAGCGCTTGCTATTTAATTCCATACGAAAGGCGTATTTATCATCCATTTTTATTTGAATTCAAACGTGTATTTTAGATTTTTATAGAAAATATAAAACAACAATCACATATCTCTCACAGAGATAGCACTGTCGTGTTTGGGAATATTCATGCACAATTTAAAGCAGCATCACGGTTGTCTGAACCAATGAGCTTTAAGCTGTGTCGTCAGTCAGTCGTTTCCCATCATGCTTTTGATCAGCGCAGTCGGTGGAGAGCAACTGCGTGCAACTGCTCAATCCGACACAGCCGCCTCGCCGTCGCGAGAGTTTTTTGGCACACATCAGCATGACATCAGATCAAGATGGACGTAACTCAGACACTTTTCTAATCGGCATGCATCTCGCGGTGATCGCTGGTGATCTCAAACAAGCCTGATGATTAGCTGGTTCAGGTGCGTTTGATTAGGGTTGGAGCTAAACTCTGAAGGAAAGTGGCCTGGAAGGGCCGAGTTTGCCCACCCCTGGGTTAGATTCATTCCTCGATTCTGATTGGACAGCAGCTGTGTTTTTGTCTTTGCTTTTATTCACGATACAGCAGGGGCCTGTACCATGAAGCCGGATTAGCTGGCTAGCCAGGTAAGTTTCAGTTTAGTTTGCGCCAACTCTGGGTTTTAGGTACCATGAAAGTAGCATGACTTTTAGCTGCGTTCATTGCCATAGTAACTCCACAGTTAGAGATCTCAAACTGAAATTGGACCAATCAGATGTGAGCAAACTGACACATGTCTGACACAAAAAAGTCACTCCCCCAGTTTATCTTGCTCCAAATTAAAGGTCACTAGTACTAAAAAAAAAATGGCTTCAATGATAATTACAATGTTTTATATGATTTATTTAATTATATGATTTATATTATTATTAATCCATTACACACAAGCAATTTCAGTTTAACAGTTATTATAAATCATTAATTTTAAATGAATGTTAATAGATACAGATTTTATAAGTTGTAAGATAACGCTTTAAAAATGACTGTGACCTTACATGTTCGAGTCTCTATCACTGTATATTTCCAACAATTTAAACTAACATAAGTTTCACTTGTGACTGCACTGATAAAGCAAGATAACTTATTTTATTTGTCCTCAAAGTACTTTTTCATTGTAAATGCATTTAAATTAATCATATTCTTCAATCTCTTAACCTTTAGCAAAACCTTTAATTTTTAACCAAGGCTTGTGATTGGCTGTTCGCCACTGATGTCGCACATTCATGTACATGTGCTCTACAAACTCAGGATCAAAGCCTGAGTTAACAAAGAAAGTTGATGATCAGCATCATGGTACCAACAAAGCCGGATTGGTGTGGTTTGGTTTTGTCAACTCGAAACTAATCTTGTAACTCTGAATTTGCTAATCTACCATCATGGTACAGGCCCCCGGGCTATGGCCACTTCACTCAACCATTCTGTGTATCACTGAGCAACATCCTTAGCAACATAAACAATCAATAATATAGCATGAAAACTGTTTAATGTATTATGTATTTCGGCCAAATTAACTTGTTTGTTATTTATTTAATGAAGTATGAGTGTCCCCTGGTGGCGTTATGTTGCATCTTTCATCTTTAATTTTGAGACCTCTCCCAAAAAACACTTCTCATGGGAGATATGTTGATGTGTGTGGGGCGCGCGTCTGTGTGGAAGTCTACAGTTTCCTAAGTGAGGAGGGAATTGTAGTGTTTCAAGTCCAGGTAAGCATGAAGAGTCAGCTTCCAGAATTTACAATTCAAAGATTTATTTGCATCAAAGGCCAACAGCAAACACAGCCTGCATGCCACATGGTTGCACACATTCACTTGTTCTTCTACACCTTTTATAGGTACCAACTTAGTAACCCATAGTGCCCTCTTCTGGTGAATCAGTAATACAAGAACACAACAGGAATACTACTGTATTTATTAGTTTTCTGTTTCAGGTATGATTCTGTATGTCTATATGTCCATCAGTTTACACTGTGCCATTAAAATTCCTGGAGGTAATACAAAAATGGTCATATTCCCTTAATTACATGATCTAATCAGTGGCGATTCGACATTGAATTACTCTCTGGGCGAGACCCCCTCTGATTCTGATTTGCAATTCTGTACAAAACAGTATAAGTTATCAGAACTTAAATAAATATACTCTATATACATAAAAGTGGCAAAAATAAGAGTTAACGTTATACCACCAATTAACATTAGCCCTTCATTGATGACATGGATACCGTAATCATACAGAGAGAACGTAGTTGCATAACTTTATCTTCTGCTCTTTTCTCCTCTTCTTCTTTTCTTTTTTTCCTAAATTGGGCATCTGACGGCTTTGGCCTTTTTCTCTCCGTCTCTGTTTATTTGGCACTCGACAATCAACAGACTTCCCATCCACCAACACTGTCACTCACGACTAGAAGTCAAGACTAAACCAATTCACCTCGACATAATCGTTTTGTATTACCTATTTTTATTAGCCATTTCACACGATTCAGAAAAAACAAAAACATGCAAATTATAGGTCTGTGTTTTAATATTATGAATGAAATGTGCGTTATTTGGAAGAAAGTCAAGGTTTGACTGACTTAATTGTGAAATTGTGCACAGCTGACTGGTGTCAGATCTCTGCCTTGTAAACGCCCCCTAATTAATATCATTACTATATAAAAGAGCAACACGCCAATATCTAAATTGGTCTGCTTGAAAAGGATGAGCATAAAGAAAAAAAAAACTTTACTGATTCTGAAACTGAGGTCCTGCTGGCAAAGGTAGAGGTTTGTGCGGGGAGGCTTTTTGGGAGTCTCTCCAGTGGGGTTTTCACACAAAACAAAATTTGTAGCATGGCAGTGTGTAGCGCAGGCTGTGAATGAGGTAGGGGGGGCAGCAAAGGTCCCTAAAAGATGTAAAAAAAAAAATGGTCTGACTTGAAATTACAGTCCAAAAAGCGTGTTGCACGACTAGTAGATCTGTCTCCCAAACTGCAACAGCATCAAGCAACATTCCCGTTCAGGAGGAATCTCCCAGGCCATCAACATCCATCTCGAGCTGTCCTAGCCAGGGGAGAGTGCTATCTGCGGCTGTCCTGCAGTCACGGAGAGGGCTGAATCAGTCCGTTTGTGATGTTGTGACTGAACTGCGCCAGGTGCGACAGTTTCTGGTTCAGATGAACCAGACTCTGTGCGCTCTTGTTGATTGTTTGAAAAAACGGTGTGTGTGAATAAAAGTTTCGAGTTTGAAATACTTTAAAGTTTGTTCCTCCTCTGCTTCTCATAATTTTGCATTGTTGCAAAGCAGCTGTATAGAACTAGACAAACGTGTATAAAAATATAAAACAAGTAATGTAGCCTATTAGTTCATGTATTACTTGCATGGTGTGGTATCCTAAAAAAAAAAAAAAAAAATCTAAAATATTTTTCCATAAAACGGGTGGTTTTACCTGTTGAAATAACCTGTGGATTAACTGCCGTCTTCTCATGATCGCAACAGCATGTGCGTTCCAGTCAGCGGGTAGTGGAGGGGGATTCTCTGGTACATCCATGCGCATTTCCTCTTCTGGCAGTCCAACCCCATAACTTAAGCAAATATTGTGTAGAACACCACAAGCCAAAATAATTTGGCACTTTGCCTGGAGTCTCCCGCCCGATGCATCTAGACATCGCCACCTTCCCTTCAGTAGCCCAATTGTGCGCTCCACAACTGACCGGGCGCAGGCATGGGACATGTTATAGTGGGCTTCTTCGGCTGTCTGTGGGTGCGCTATGGGGTTGAGAAGCCATGGCTTCAGAGGATAACCTCTATCACCTATAATTGTAAAGAGAATTACTTTTGAACACGAAAATGGAATAACAGCTAAACACAAACAGTTGTTTACCTAGAAGCCATCCATCTCTACCTGCTCCTGCCTCTAGACGATTGCCCACGCTGCAGTTGCGCACAATGAAGGAGTCGTGCATCAACCCTGGCCATCTTGCAACTGCATTAAGAATTGCCATACGACCATTGCAAATGAGCTGTACGTTAATTAAATGGAAATCTTTCCTATTTACGTACACATATTCATTTGCATGAAGTGCTCTTATGGCAACGTGAGTGCAATCTACTGCACGTAGGACATTGGGGAATCCTGTTTGGCGCACAAAATCATCCATAATATTCTGCTGCTCCTCGGCAGTGTATGGGAACTTTATGTACCGAGCGGACAATCGGATGATCCCTTGAAGCACAGCTGGCATAAGTCTACTCACAGATGGCGGGGATATCCCTGATCGGTCACCAATCTCTCTTTGAAATGTTCCCGTGGCCAGGAACCCAAGCACGGAGATCACCAATACCTCCACAGGTATGGCCTGGTTGCAGTTTGTGCGTCTCTGTATATTAGCGCCTATCTGGGCACAAATATGTAACAGTGCAGCTCTTGGCAAACGGAACCTGCTTATCAACCATTCGTCGCCATACGCAAAGAAATCTGCCTGATCTCTAAAAAAATGTTGTCTCCTCATTGGACGGTTTGCAATATCTTCAAGAAGCGCTAATGCTGCCATTCTGCTTCTTACAAACTACTTCATCATAGGCCATTTTATAGGCCATAGATGCATAGTGTGGCAGGATTAGTGAAGCTCTTCCTGTTTAAATTTGATTGGCTGGTTGCTCATTCATTGTCCTATCATCGGACAGTGAGCGGATCTATAAATTCGTGGGTGGGGTAGTATGGGGTTATGAGTCACGCCCCTTGCTTTCTGCATCATATCTAGTCGCCATCCAGGTATGTTGGCTGTGGTGTTAGTGGTACACTAAAGCTCTTATTGGTGTGCTCTCTTATAGAGTGGCATGCTGGAAGAGAATCCGTGACTGGTGTCTGGCTGAGGTTGTCCCGCTGCAGGTAAAGGAGTCGGTCGTGATGTGTCTTTTAGTTAACCATGCGGGTGCGTTTTAGCAGTGTTTTTGTTATTCGTTTACTGTTAGAGTCTGAGCAAGACCGTTTCAGTGCGACGGGTACTGGCGTTCACATAACATTACGGACTCGTTTTGTCCCTCCGTCAAACCCATTGTCTCCCAGATAGACTGAATGAGCTTTCAGCTTCCCAGCGTATTGGTTGTCTGCTTGACTGATTGGACTTCAGAATTAACACGCACGGTATGTGTATTTTAAAATTATTATAGTTGATATTATGATTTGGTATTCACTGAGGGTCTGTCTGATCTGTCTAAATTGTAAATTCATTGCAGACAGATTAGTGGCGTCGCTACGTGTGACCTAGCTCTCCTGTTGTTGGCGCTACGTGGGAACTATCATCTGGAGACGCTGTTGCTTTGTTTTGTTAAAGTCGTTTTGTATTTCTTTTGTGGTTATTGAAGCCTCAGAGAGAGTGTGTATGTGTGTTTTCTTAATTTATAAACTCTCTTTTCTTCCCTTTTTCCTGATTTGTAAGCAACTGATTGGACGCTTTATGAACCGTGTTTGCTTGTTGTGAGCGTTTAATCTGACCTTGGTCTTATTTCGCTCCATTATCTTTTGTTATTTTACTTTTACTTTAGTTTCTTTTGTAAGTGTTCTTCATGGCTGTATGGCCATGTTGATGTTGTGGGTTTCCTGATGTTTGTGCTTTTGGCTGAGTTTGGTGTTTAACAAAATTATTATTATTATTATTTGGTTGGATTAGCTATTCTAGTTGATTTACGTCTTTATAATCCTCTACCTGTGGGTTTGCTGTGTGGATGGGCAACTTTTCTTATTGTAAGCCATCTGTGATTAATGTGATTGTTCGTTTGTTTAAGTGCATAACCTGATTTTTGCTTGTTACAGGAGCTGAGTGCCTAAGGCAGGGGTGGAGTCCTGGTGTTGGTGTTTCTTTCACGAGTGTTGGCTGGAGTGTGTGTGTGTGTGTGTGTGTGTGTGTGTGTGTGTGTGTGTGTGTGTGTGTGCGCGTGTGTGTGTCACAGGTATAAGTGGAGGGTGTTTTGCTGTGTAGGCCGATTGTGCCCTTATCCCCTGCTGCCAAACCTCGGCTCCTGTACCTTGGTCATTGGAGGTCCTTGATAAATCAGGTCATCTATAGTTGTATTTGTGTAGTGTTGAATTCAGTCTGTTATGTGTGAACTGTTGTGCTCAGCAACTATTCTTCTTCCCTGTTTTGTAACAAACTCTTTTCTTAAATTGTAATAAAAATTATTTTTTTTATCCACGCCTCCTGCCAGTTTCTCGTGAGCTGGCCTGTGTTGCCTAAAACTAAATTCTATTTATTATAGTTCCCTGGCTAGACCCAGGGTGGCGTAGTCGTGCTATATTCTAATTCCTTAGCGTTCCGCCACAATAGGAATTATTAACATGCATGGATCCAAATTATTTAATAATGTGTAATTATTCTTTGGACAAACAATGTGTGTGGTAATATTTTTTTCTATTGACTATTATCAAAATTACTACTTCTAGAAACAACAGAAATAATAATAGTAGTAGTGGTAGTAGTAGTATTTATTAAACAATAAGGTTTCCAGAAGTAAGAATAAACAACGAATTCAAGTAAAATTTTCAGTCATCTTATAAAAAGTGAGCCATCCTACTTTTAAAATCACTTGCTATGACAACTAATAAAAAAGTGTAGTATCACAAAAGTCTTGCAAAACTTAAAAAAAAAAAAAAACATTATAGAAAGAAAAATTAATCATAATAAAATAAATTGCACACTTTATAAATGAGGCCCCTGGCCACTGCCGAAGAGGGCACATATCAGTTCATTTCTGAGTATCTCTTTTGCTATAAAAAAAACCCTAAAAATAAATAACTCATGTTTGTGAATGTGCATTTGAGAAGATTGTAAACAATACAAACTAGCCACCTTTCACTGAAAATTGCCGTTTTGAATTCAGAATAGGCCATCTGTGTGATTCATGTAGATCCGATGAGTTGAAAACTCTTGCTACTTCATACTTCAATAAAAAACAATTCTGAATTTTGACAAGGAGATTTTTAAATGCTATAATTGTGATTTTATGTCTAAATATAAATCCATTAGCAAAACCTGTGAAAAGAACTATATTACAAAGTGGAAATGGTAAATGAGACCATAAATTATCCTCTGCTGCCATCTAGTGGGCATAGTGGAAAGCATGACATTCATTTTAATAGTTCATTTTAATTGTTTTTCTGCCAGGTGAAATCTTGGCAGAAATCTTCACTTTAGCATGACCAGTTTTCAATGAATTATCTCTATAAGTAAAAATGAAAAAAAAAAAAATGCAGATGTTCTTTAAAGTAAATTTTACTTACAGTGTTCTCATTTTATATAAAAATGTGCAAAAATATTAATAACTTTGAGGCAAATGAATAATATATATATATATATATATATATATATATATTGAATATATATGTAGGCTGTATTCAAATGACATAATTAAAAAGTGAGCAATATTACGTTTTAAAATAAAAATAATAAAAAAAAAAGTGTTTTACTGTCTGGGGTCTGCCATCAGGAGTTAAAGGGGACGTTATGTAAATTGCATGCAGGTGTGCTGAAGCCGGTTGGAAATAAACTTTCCAGGAGAGTGGGTCCCCAGGAGATTTAAGCTAGAGTTTCTGATCAGATGTTATTTTTAACAGCTAAATGTATTACAGGCTGTTACCCTCAAAAGCACAATGTCATTCTGAACAGGACTGGTTTTGTAGTCTGGATGTGGGATGTAGTTCTTCACTCTGGTGCGGTATGAAATCTTACTGTTGCTTAAGTCATGAGCACCAACCACAACCGACAGAATCTGAGATCTGTTGAAAGAGTATAATGAAAGCCTTTTTTTCTCAGCTTTTGGTGCCAGTAACACCGATAGTAAGAAGATACTATTTGTGTTACTTCTCGTAATCTGCATCAAGCCACAACATACGAGAAATGAGATATGCATGTGTGTGTGTGTAGCTCTGGATGTCAGAATATGGAATTGACTTGTTGTGTTTATTTCTCTTATGACTATATTGAAACAGTAAAGTTGCAAGTGGAAATAAATTTTGTCGTGATCGATATTATGTTGTTGACTGAGCTCAGCTTTTTCTGACATCTTGTATAGATCATATGTCTAAAAAAATTTTGTATCATTCTGATGATCTGTGAAATAATTAAATACACAATTATTTATTTTTTACTCAATAGACCTGCATTTTTATTTGCTTTACAATTATGTCTTAATTGATGATAGTTTATGTTGCAAAAGCAGAGCAGTTTCATAATGTTCAAGATGGATGCGGTAGAGCGTTACAGTCAAACCGCTGGAACCACAGATGAGCTGATGACCACAGCTGCCCTCTGAACAGGTTTTTTTTTTTTTTTTTAAATGTAAAAAAATACATTTTCTCAACCCTCTATATTGTTCAGTGATTGCTCTCTTCATGCAACACACACAATCTGCATTTGAGGATCCCTAGATCCTTCAATTGACTACTATAAGTTTGGCATTCATCCCCAACTGATCCCCAACTGTAAGTGGCATTGCACAAGCATGTCTGGCAGCCAGTGGCTTGTGGCATATGCTGCTGAAAATTGCAGAACATGATGCAGTATGTTGTGGCACCTTCAGTGGTGGCTGACATGTGACGCTGTCTGCCAAAGCATAACGTTCAACCCCAATTTTAAAAAAATTGGGAAATTTTGTGAAATGCTATAAATCGAGAATATGTCATTTGCTCATTCTCTTAAACCCTTATTTAATTGACTAAAGTACAATTAAAAAATCAACTTGCCTTTTAATTACAATGCTTAATCGTTTGAAAACTGAGGATACTAATTGTTGAAGCTTTGCAAGCAAAATTTTTGTCCACACTCTAAAAAAGATGGGTCTTTAAAGGTTATTTTCATGAAGTAATCGTTTTATTTAGAACCATAGCATTCTGAAGAATCCTTTTATGCTGAAATGGTTCTTTGTGTTAGAGTTTAGGGTTCTTTGTTCCCGCCCTTTTTTTTTCAAATCTGTAACTGTCAAATCACCTCATTACTGATTTTCTGGAGTTCAGTGATACAACTACACAGACTGTCAACACACTTTCAACAGGTAAATAATTTATTTCTTAAAATGTCTATAAATTATAACTTTCAAATGCTAATTGGTTTCCTATGTCTTTTCTCTTTTTAGTTTAAGAGAACATTTAAGTGTGACCAGCTCTATTCAGTTAAGGATACTCTCCTCTTCTTCACTAAGTAAGTAACAAAGATATTGAATTTATGGTCCATTTTGTTACTAGGGTTTATGCATAAACATACCCAACTATCCCGTGACTTTATATTACTTTTTCCTTTTAACATTGTGAAGTGCTCACATACTACTTTTGGCCTTCATAAACAATTGTTTTCACATGAACAAATGAAAGGAGACAAACTGTATATCTAAACTTAATTGTGCATTTCAGATGCTGTCACATCCTACAACCTCATCATCTGCAGAGAGAAACTTTTTTTCTTTTTCTTTTTTTCTTTCTATGCCCTTCAACAGACATCAATACTTTTATTTATTCTGCTTTTCTTTTAAAAGAACTATGCATAGGTGGATTGGTATCTAAGATACATACTAATGTTTACATGTCACATGACAGTATGGCATTGCTTTTGTTTTTCTTCACTTAGACAGAATCTTGGCATTGCGAGGACACAATGCATGTGCTGGATATCTTATCATTGAATGTGAATGGCCTAAATTCTCCTATTAAGCGTACCCTGATATTAGAATATTTGCACCGTAAATCAATTTTCTTTGCCCTGATACAAGAGTCTCACTTAAAACAATGTGATGTGGCACGTTTTCAAAACAAGTATTACAAACTGGCAGCCTTCTCTTGTGCCCCTAATAAAACTAGGGGGGTGCTTGTCTTGGTCGATGGGAAGTTGCATTTAACTATTGAACATACCGGGAATGATGATGAAGGTAGATTTGTTTTTATACACTGTAAAATACATGATGACAGGTTAGCACTTTTTCAACACAAATACTGCCTAAACAAAATACTGATTTTGTGCACTTTTTATGTATCATATTTTAAATTGGCCTTTGAACTTGCATGGCAAAAAAAAGCCAGTGCTCTGATCCAATGGCATACAGGCATCGTTAGAATGACAGTACTCTAGCCCAATGATGTTGGGGATCCAGTGGGGGCGGCAATCATATTTCAGGGTGTCCGTGCCACTCTTGATCACAACCCTGTTAAAATGTAGTGGCAGTACGTGCACTCATTGGTGCCCCCTCCAGCTGGTGATGCTCTAGGCAACCGCCTAGCTTGCCTATGCCTAGAAACGGTACTGATGTTGTGGATCGAGTGGCCTATGGTGGCGGTGGGGTTATGGTATGGGCAGGTGTATGTTATGGACAACGAACACAGGTGCATTTTATTCATGGCATTTATAGATACTGTGATGAGATCCTGAGGCCCATTGTTGTGCCATTCTTCCACGACCATCACCTCATGTTGCAGCATGATAATGCACGGCCCCATGTTGCAAGGATCTGTACACAATTCCTGGAAGCTGAAAACATCCCAGGTCTTGCATGGCCAGCATACTCACCGGACATGTCACCCATTGAGCATGTTTGGGATGCTCTGGATCGGCGTATAGGACAGCGTGTTCCAGCTCCTGCCAATGTCCAGCAATTTCGCACAGCCATTGAAGAGGTGTGGACCAACATTCCACAGGCCACAATCAACAACCTGATCAAGACTGAGAAATCAATCTCTCCCCACCTCTCGTAACATTCTTTGTCATTCATTAAACACACGTTTGCCTCCATTAGACGACTGCTCAATGGGTCTCGGTCTGCAGTCTTCCCCAGCCGGCGACACTACAGAGAGTATTCACCTCAACATCTTCTCCTTTCTTTGGTAATGATATCAATTTTACATAGTTGTTTGAACTGCAGTTGATTATACTGCTATTTTTTGAGATTAGTACCAGGGGCGAGGCCAGAAATGTTTTAAGTGGGTACTTCCGTTCATTTACCACCAGAGGTCACTCGCTCACCACATGGACTTTCACATTGGACTATTCCCATCATCCATTACTGATCACAGCTGTCACCAATCACTCATTGCACTTATCACACGCTCACCTGATCACACGCACACAGCTGTAACCAATCACACACTCTATTTAAGCCATGGACTTTCTCTCCCTCGTGGCTGAGTATTGTATGCGTTTACCGCTCCCCTAGCCGTAACAACTCTACAGAGCCCCTGATAGTGTTCGTGTTTACCGCTCCCCTAGCCATAGCAACACTACAGAGCCACTGATAGTGTTCGTGTTTACCGCTCCCCTAGCCGTAGCAACACTACAGAGCCACTGATAGTTTTCCTAGTTTTCCCCTGCCTGTTTTGGATTGTGTTTTCCCCTGCCTGTTTTGGATTGTGGGTCACACTTTATATTAGGTGGCCTTAACTGCTATGTACTTACATCAAAAAATAAGTACAGTGTATTGCAAAACACATTTGCTGCTATTGAGGTGGGATACGGGTAAGGTTAGGTACAGGTTTGGTGGTATGGGTAGGTTTAAGGGATGGGTCAACAGTGTAATTATAAATGTAATTACAGAAATTAATTACAGATGTAATTACATTAAGGTATTATTAACAATATAAGTACAATGTAAGAACATGTATGTACACAATAAGTGCATTGTATGAAATGATTAATTTAAATGTAAGTACATAGTAGTTAAGGCCACCTAATATAAAGTGGGACCGGATTGTGTTTTCCCCTGCCTGGACTATTGCTTTATTTTCAGATACCTCTCCCGTCAAGCCCCTTCAGATACTGATCGCCGTCGACTGACCTTTGCTTGCCCTAGGATTACTCTTTGTCTTGTCCCTGCCATACCTGTTTGCCACTGCTCGACCCTGCCTGTATTTATGACCATGCCAGTAAATAAAAGCTTGCACTTGGATCTGCACGTCTCACGTCTCGTCAGCCCTGTTACAAATGTATTACTCACTTTTAACGTTATTTGATGCATTAAATAACATTTACTGAATAAGGTTTATTGTAAAGCATTACCTCGGTCTGAGACAACGGGGCTGCAGATGATCTCGTAATCACTGTCAGTTCGCGTTCAAAGGAGGTAAACATTGAGGAGCGAAAAAAATGTGCAGTTTGTTGTGGAAAAGAGTATGTAGCACAACGTCTATGTGTTTATTTCCGCAAAGGACGCATCTGTTTAGCTGATCAAACTGTACCTTTGCTAATATGATGCTTCAGTCACGCTTAGTTTAAGCACAGTTCATCATTTATCACAGTTCTCCCACAATTCTGAAAACAAAACATTAGACGACCAAACAAAATAATATGTATGTATGCACTTTATTTTGATAGTCCACTTTAGACATTCTACTAACAATAAATAACTTTGCAAGTACATGTCAACTAGCAGTCATTAGAGTATTAGTAGACAGTCTGCTTAATATTTTCTAACACTTTATTTTGATGGGTCCACAACATACAACACATTGACTATGAGAAACTTTGCAAGTATATGTCAACTTATTCTACTAACCCTAAACCTACCCTTAAAAAAATGCATAACAAACACGAATAATGTAGGATGCTGCCATCTTGCAATACAACAGCATGTAACATCACAGGGTTGGTCACAATTTTTATGTGTTAAAAATACTTCCACCATATTCAAGTCAAACCTTTAAATAATTAGTTCCTTCTATCAGGTCTTCCCAAAGTCTTTAGCAGTAAAGTGAGCATGTCTTATGAGTAGGAACCATGCTATCTCCTGAATCAATTTGGTAAAAATATATTGTCTGCAGGAAATGCCATCAGAATGTACCATCCTTTAAAAAAAAAAAAAAGTGATTAAAAAAGGTTTTCGTATATGCAGCCTCCAAGGACTGGGTAAAGAAATAACTACTCATAGGTGATTGACATACGACAACTACACATTTATTGAAACAATTGAAACCAAAAAGAAAAAAGTCAATAAACATTTCCAATATATTTTTGTATCCATAGCAGATATGCCGAAACCTTCATATAAACTTCAGGTAGCTCAGGGGAATTACAGAGATTAGGGTCACCAAAAGATGTGACACCAACAGCAGTTTTTCCACAAACCAAAGGACCTCCTGAATCCCCCTGTTAACAATGTAAACAAAAATTAAGCTCACCATTTGGTGCCTTATATCAATCAATATGACAGATGATGTTTTGTACTTACAGTGCAACTTCCTCCATTGCCATATGTACACATCATCTGTGAAGCTGAATATTCATCTTTTCCCCATTTATTTTCACATTTTGTGTTAGTCATTATCTTCACGTGTGTTTCCATGAGACGATTGCTAAGGAAGCCATTATCCAGCCTTCCCCAGCCTGCAACGCTGCAGACAGAATGCACTTCAATCTCCTCTTCTTTTATTGGTATAGATATCCAGTTGACTTTTTCATTTTGTGTGACTTTTTTCTCTAGCTGTAGTACAAAACACAACAGAGATATTTAATAATACTGAACAGCAGTTTTGGAAATTTTCTACATATACGTATACACAAACATATACACACACTATTTTTGGATAATTTCCCTTAAAGCTGCAGTCTGTAACTTTTTTGGGTTAAAAATGATCCGAAATCAATATTTGAGCAAGTACATAACCAGCCAGTGTTCAAAACTATCACCTTACTTTAGCCCGATTCACTACGGTTATCTTCTAATAATGTTTTCTAATTTGAGTGGTACGGGTAGGTTTTCTTGGGAAATTCAAGCATGCTGCTGCGTCATTATGTCACATCTGTAAACATAAAGAAGTTGTCCCTACTACTAGGCTATCACATGTGAGGATCCTGCAGGTGGCAGATCGTTTATAGCCTTTTCTCACAGCAGCTAGAATGATTAAATGCATCATTTTGATGGCAGATTGTAATCCAGAAAGTATTATGTGTTTATGAAACACATGTGAATGGAATGAAATGAAATTATATTTCAGTTTTAAATGTGCTTCTGATTACAGATAGCCTGGGATTACACAAGATTTGTATTTTAAAGAAAACCAGTTCGAAGGGAGCATAGTTTGCTTTCTGGGTTAAAAGAGTTTCTTAATATGAAATTCGAATGGTATGACAATTAGATTAGACTGTACAGAAATTGAAATCTACACACTAATACACACTATACTCATTGTCACACAATACTGATGTTATTAACATTAATAATTTGAGAATAAAATATAACAATAATAATAATTTGCACGGTTTGATGTGATATGAGCTAACTGATCTTTAGATTAAATCACCATTGGTAGCGTGATTTATTGTAATGCTTTTTTCCTCAGTTGGTCAGAACAAACGTGGCAGACTTGTTAATACTTGTTCAGATGGCAATATATGGTGAAAATTCTTATTTGGGTCAGATATTCCATGACGTAGGCTAGAATCTGTGATTCCTGAGTACAGTATCCACACCAGTGCGGTGACTGACAGACTTAGACACATACTCCTCAAAACATTAGATTCATCCGCGCTGGAGCCGTGCCTGAGCACGACCCCACGCACGGAAGATAATTCCACACAGAGCTGCAATTCCAGGTTTTCAAACAGAGATGGCGACAAAGAGGCAAAACTTACGGACTGCAGCTTTAAGTTGAGATTTAAATATGTCTGTCTGATTTATTTTCTGATCCACGCTGAATACATTTTTGCACCATTAGGAAGCCTAAAATGAAAAGTACAATATAGATGTATGCACAGTGTGCAAATAAAAACATTTACATTTGCAAAGCTTTAGAAATGCAATCATTTGTATGAATCCTTTATATTATATTGCGGTCTGTCATCCTTTATGATTGCAGAAGCTTTAAGATGATATACAGGACAGGTAAGATTATAAAACAATTTGCAGGTGTGTAAAAGGATAATATACAGCTGTCCAGTTTATTTTGCTATAACGATGACTGTAGCCTACATTTTATCTTGCTTACAAATAATATAGCCCAAATATTTATTTATTATTTTTTAGAAAAATGTGTTCATGTAGATATTTTTTGCCTTATGAGATGTGATTTTAAACTGAAATTGGTGCAGATTGTTACCCTCAAAAGCATAATGTCATTCATGACAGGTTCCTCAGTAAAGTCTGGATGCTGGTGGTAGGACTTCACTCTGATGCAGACAGAACCTTCAGTCTTATTTTTTAGGTCATGTGCACCAACCACGACTGTCAGAGTCTCTGAACTGTTAAAATCAAATATATTTTAACATATTAACATTCAATTTTGTCTTTTAGACTATAGAATTCCATGATGGACATTTCCAAACAATACACTTTACTTCTTTCGACAATGTGCGGCAGTCAAGACAAACTCATCAGAAATGAGGAATCCACCGCAGATATGAAGCCAGTTCTTCTGAACAGAAACCATGTAAGGTCTGGAGTGGGGTTTTGCTTCTGTGCCATTCACTATACCCACATTCACACGAGCTGAGAAAGCAAGAAAGTGTTGTTAAAGATATTATTCAGCAGATTAATCAATTCAGTAGTCAGTCTCACCAGTGAAGGTCAGATGTGGCAGCAGAGAGGCCAGCAGGAGCAGAGAGATGATGGTCATCATGAAGACAGTCAGTGAGCTCTCACTGACAAAACACTGTATAAACAAAAGTGTGGGTGGAGACACTGGGTTTCTGTTAACTATTTCTCAAACCAGCTTCCAGAGCATCATGATGTCACATCTAATGATCTGGAACAAATTCAAGTGAGCTGTAGACAAACAACATGAACATTGAATAACTACAAGGCTCAATTTAACTAGAACTATAAATCGAAAAAATAAAAATAAATAAATAATACATTAATATATTTATTTACTTCTTCTGTGGTCCAGTATTTCTAACTCAGTCCATTTCAGATCAAGTTCTTACTGAAAATGTAGAGGAAAATTGAGAGTTGTTTTATGGTAAACGCAATTATTCAGTTGATTCTAAATACAGTTTTACTCATTTTGATGACATCAAAAGATAGTTTGCTCTGAGAAATGTCAACATGACAAGGGGGATGTGGTTGGACAATAACTGTCATGCAACCAGAACTGCAGTTGAGCTCATAAGCTTCAGCCACATCTCTCTGTCCAGGGATAAAAAACAGTAAATGAGGAAAAACATAAAATATTCTCACCTGTGATCAAGGCAAGTGTGTTTTTAAATTAACTGAAGACTGTATTAAAAACAACACATCTGGCAGAAAATCTAGACTAACTTAAACATTTCTGCCTACGCTAGTAATCAGACTACCAACCTAACATGTGGTAAACATGTGCGGTGCATGATTGCCACAGGAAACAGCTTTGTCATCATAAATTGTTATCAAATGTACTATCATGTTAAAATGAGTAAAAAAGAGAGATAAAGGTCTTATTAGGAAGAAATACTCAGAATGAACCTAGTGTAGTGTAAAAAAGAAACTTTCCCACCGATTGCAATGTTCATTTTTAATGTGTTTTGTTCTTAAATTGCTACAAACACTCTTTTTTATGTTTTTTTTTTCAAGTTTTATGCTTACCAAGGCTGTATGTATTTAATCTAAGATACAGTAAATGATTCAGTAATGACATATTAAGTGATACTGTGAAATATTATTACAATTTAAAATAACTGTTTTGTATTGTAATACATTTTAATCTGTAATTTATTCCTGTGATGACAACAATGAATTTTCAGCAGCCATAACTCCAGTCTTCAGTGTCACATGGTCATTCAGAAATCATTCTAATATGGTTATTTGCTGAAACATTTCTTATTATTTTCAGTGTTAAAACTATTGTGATATTTAATATTTCCGTGGAAACATTTAAGGAGTTTTTATCAATAGAAAGTTTAAAAGTACAGCATCTCTTACTGACCCCCAAACTTTGCATAATCAGTGGGCATGTACTTTTGCCTTTATTTTCAAGCATTCTGTAAATGTTTATGATGGTTGTCTTCAAATATCAAAGTGTCTGTCTGCAGTTTCACATCTGGTTTAAAATACCATTTCTGATTCATTACAATCTCTAGACAGTATATCAATGCATGTTATTTTTTATTAAAAGACGAATTAAGAAGAAAATCAACTACAAAAACAAAATCACCCCATTTTATCTGCAAGTTTCAAATGACATTTCCAATTATGTTCTTTATCCATGGAATATATGCTGAAATCTTAGTATAAACTTCAGGATACTCAGGTGAATTGCAGAGATCAGGGTCACCAAAGGAAGTGACACCAACTGCAGTGTCTCCACAAACCAAAGGACCTCCTGAATCCCCCTGTTAAGAAACACAGATCAATCATTTTTAACTTCACTGAAACCAATTCACACAATAATATTTGGTGAATCAAATGTTGTTTTTATATACCTCACAGCTTCCTCCATCTCCATATACACACATCATCTGTGAAGCTGAAAAGTCCTCCTTCCCCCATTTACTTTCACATTTCTTGTTATTCATGACCGTCACGTTTGTCTCCATGAGGTGATTGCTTTTCTTGCCATAAGTTTCTAAAAGTCCCCAGCCTGCGACACTGCAAACAGAACCTGCTTCGATATCAGCTTCTTCCTCTGGTATGGATATCCACTTGATATTGTTGTTTAGTTGTACATTTTTTTCTAACTGTAAACCAAAAATGGCAGCATCATTATTAAAAAGATTTGATTGTCTTATTGGCTGTTATTCTGAATGAAAAGTTTACTGAAGTCAACTAAAATAACGCAGTTTGTTGCCTTCAAAAGCAGGATGTCATTATGAAAGGATTTGTTGGTGTATTCTGGATGCTGATGGTATGAATCCACTGTGAATCGGACTGAATTCTCTTTCCGTAGGTCATGTGCACCTAGCACAACCGTCAGAACTGAAGAGCTGTTAAAAAGACAAGTTTTATTTAGCAATAACTTTTTTCACAGTCTGCTATATTCATAAGTATGTTCTGGAAGTGTGCTGATTTGGTAGCCAAAGTCATGATTAATATTTTACAGAACAGTATATGGTTGTACTAGTCATTTTCATGAAATGTAAACATTAGTTATGTATTTTTATACAATAGCTGGCTTAATAATAATATTCAATTATTAATATTATTATAATATGTGTATTGTATTGAGGAATAGTAAATAATGAAGTATTTATTATTTATTTATTTTAAATTATTTAATCAATTAGTGATATATTACCTAAATTATAATATTATATTGATTGTAATATATTTTGTATGTAGTTATTTTAAGCAGTTTAAATATTTCAATTAATTAATAATTTATTATATTATCTAAAATATAATTACCAACTAATAATAATAATATTAAAAGCAGTCCACTTTAGGCATTCTGCAACTTTGCAACTATATGTCAACGACAGTAACTCTCATTAGAGTATTAGTAGACTGTTAGACTAGGGTTGTGGCTAGCAGAACAAGTTGACATTGTTGCAGTTACTTAAATAAACTGTTAGCAGATAAAGTAGACAGTCTACTAATAATCTAATGACTGGTAGTTGCAAAGTTACTTATAGTTAATAGAACGTCTAAAAAGTGGACTCAAAATGAAGTGTTACTTTATATTAGCAAAAACATATAATTAGCCAAATTATTGTTTGTTTTACTTGTTTTGGCAATGTGCAGCAGTCATGACAAATCTATCAGAGATGAGGAATCCACCACAGATATGTTCCTTGTCCTTCTGAACAGAAACCATGTAAGGTCTGGAGTGGGGTTTTGCTTCCCTGCCGTTCACTATACCCACATTCACATGAGCTGAGAGAGAGAGAGATAGTATTAGTTATTACAGTTCCTCCTCACTGTCTTACTGTATATGTGCTATAAAACTTGTGTTATTAATATTTCATTTGATCAGTCTCACCAGTGAAGGTCAGGTGTGGCAGCAGAGAGACCAGCAGGAGCAGAGAGATGATGGTCATGATGAAGACAATCAGTGAATCTCAATGAGTTCTTGCTGGCTATATTCGATATAAATATCATAATAAGGAGGGTGGAGACTCTGAGCTTCCCATAACTTGTTACTTTCAGTTTGAGGTAACAGTAACTCAGTATGGTAATCGGTAGTATTTGATAATACTTGTGGCTTGATGAGGCTTCGGTCGAAGGCTTCAATTGTCATTCCACAAAGATTTATGCCATTTGATTCCTTTGAAGCCATTAACTTGCAGACAATGCACGGAGCCTCGAGCTCAAAGAAACAGCATGTAAAACTTGACATGTTTTTCTATTACTGCATGAAAGACGTTACTAAACATTAACTTAATGTTGCTAAATTAGACTTTGGGTTGTTTTCAGCATCACTACATTGCCCTTAACAGTTTGAACTAACTGAAACTCAACCATCATGATGCTTAGGAATAAGGGTGCACATCAAATTACCTCGACTTATTGAACCTGGATCAAATTAGTGAGATTGCATGAACTTAAATTGTCATTTATGGAACCGCTTTAGCCCTGATTGATTCGTTAGGTTATTTCAAGTCAGGTTGTGGACTTTAATCACAGCTTTTCTTAGCGTCTTTTATGAAACGGGCCTCCATTTTAATACTTTTAATTAAATCTACAAAAAAATTACCAGTATAGTCTTGCATATGATTCCATGTTCTTTGAAATAAAAGAGAAGACCCCGAAGAGCAGCGGCCCTTCTCTTCACAGTCAAGTTTGCCATCTTTACAAGAGGAGAAGAGGTAAAATAACCTGATAATAAAAAAATAGTCTGATAATAAAAAATATTTTTAAATTTATATATGAAGAGTTTATTTGCAAAACACACAAAAAAAAATATCTGATTGCGCTCTGTAGTCTCCACAAAGTGTGATCTGAACTCTGAACATGTTTTGTCAAAAAAGCTGGTATTGTTCCCTTTCAAAGCATTGCGTTCACGTTTTACTGCAAAAGCTGATAAATCCATTTTAGCGAACATAAAATGTGAAGAAAGAAAATGACTGTTAGGAGTTATCTGTGTTTGCTATTAAACAATTAATATGTATGTATATATATATATATATATATATATATATATATATATATATATATATATATATATATATATATATATATAATATATATATATATATAAATATATATATATATATATATATATATATATATATATATATATATATAAATAGTTTCAATGAACTTCAATTTTGTAAATTACCTGTATTCTAGTTATCGGATTTGGAAATTAACTCTTTATATACAAAAAGACCTTGCAGAATAGCATTTCTTAAATCTATGTGGGAATGTGGGTACTTCAAAATTAAGCCATATAGATTTTCAGGTCTAAACAGTATTTTGAAACTGTTAAAACCATACACATATATAGACGCCCCACTGGACCTCTCCGGGCACGTAGATGGACGCCATATACACACACACACACACACACACACACACACACACAGGTAACGTTAATCACGTATAATGTTAACTCTGCTATACTGAGAAACACCGCAGGTGCTCCCAAACATTTACACAAAATGGCAGACATAAACTTCAGAAAATTACACAGCCTGAATACACCGAGGCCGAGCCATGTCTCACGGCGACTCTCAAAGCAAGTCCACACAAATTATATTTACAAGCTAATAGTATTTGACACTAATATTAATTAATATTGAAACATATATTCAATAAAAACTCGTTAATACTCACTGTTCAATTCGTATGTTAGTGTTCTTCTCTAAATGGTGCCTCGCGTGTTCATGCAGGCCCAGCAATGGTGGGTTCACTGAGAGGAAAAATATATTTATATTTATAGCAGAAACGTATTCATTGCATCTCATACATTTAATATAATTATAAAGTGACATAAAAATAATTCAGTTAAATAAATAGTAACTTTAAGTAACCGAGGGATCCGCATGGGCTAGTTATAAACGCCAACACGACACCATTAACTTAAAGATGTGAATTCAATGTTACGTTATTCTGTGAAATAAACACCACTAAAGGCGTGAATTCACACTTAATCTGCAAAAAAATACAATGTAATATTTACGTAAAATGTACTGCGTCCTCAAGTATAAACCTGGATAATTCAGAGAACCTGGCAATTCGTTTAGCGAATAACGTATGAGGCGGTAATGTAATGCCCATGTTTTACTTTTTTTTTTTGTTGAAATTACTGAGAGCTGCACTCTGTTTAACCTAAAGAGGACTTAATAAATACAGTTCAGTACTCACCGTAACTTTATAGATGAAAATTTGTCTGGAAATGTTTTGTTTTGTCGCTCCTAAGCATCTCTCGCTCTCCCGTACACAGGAATTTTAATCCACTACGATTCTCTCATGCGCATGCACACACTCGTTTTTTTTGCTGCAAGGCTTGTTGGGCCAAAACAGATTGGCTGAAAACAATTTAATATGTTCGGTGAATATATATTTTTAACTTTAACTTCAGACCTTCAGCGAAAATTAGCACAATGTATTTTTTTGTTTTGGGGTAATTTTTGGGAAGCAATTTGTTGAGCCAATACAGTTCATTTGTCAGTTTCCCCAATTTTTCTAAATGTAAATTTTTTACAGTGTACCTTGTTCAGTCTGTTGTCCCTGAGTATACTTGCTTTGGTTTAGTATTATTTTTCTAGTGTTCTCTGCTCATCTTTAGTTCCTTGTTTATTTTGCTATTTAGTTTTCCACTATCTTGTCTTAGTTATTTGCTTTTAGCCTTTACTTTTACTTGTATCTTTGGTTTTTCCTAGATATAGTTTTCTGTTTTTTAAGCTTCCTAGTACTCTAGTAGTAGTTTTTCTAGTTTTTGCTTAGCATTGGACACTGTCATCTGTCTTGTCTTGTCTTGTGTTCCTGTGTCTCTTGTATGGTCTAGTCCAGGGTTCCTCAAATCTTACCCTGGAGGTCCAATCCACTGCAGAGTTTAGCTCCCACCCTGATCAAACTCACCTGTCTGTGATTTTCTAATGATCCTGAAGACGTTGATTAGCATGTTCAGGTGTGTTTGATTAGGGTTACAGCTAAACTCTGCAGGAAAGTGGATCCCTGGTCTAGTCCTTTCCTGCAGGCTGAGCTTCCCTGGCCGATCACTGTTTCTGCCAAGCAGCAAGACCTGTGCAGTGCCTGAGAGACCATCAGTGTTTAGGCTCCTGTGCTAAGTGTTCCTGCCAGGTCATCGCTGCTCTCCATTGGTCTTGCTCTGCCCTGCCATTATTGCTCACCAGCCCACTGTCATCCTAGGCTAGACTTACCAGCCACTCTCTCTGCCTGCCTGTCTTTGAACCTTGCCCCTGCTTATTGTTTGGACTGTGTTCACCCACTCCTCACCTTCTCTTGTGTTCTCTGCAATTTTGTTAATAAAACCGTTATCACTCATTTTGCATAGAGTCCTCTCTCATAGATACATGACAGAACAAACTAGTCAAAACAGGACTCTGCAGAATGAGCATCAGAATCCTGCCATCTGCTAATGCCTGGGAGAGACGCCCATCTGACTGCCCTTCACCAACAGGATTGGGCTGTGCCCAGTTTTTCTGGACAATGTCTGTGGGCCTATATTATGATGATGCAACCCTCAAGGATATCTTTAATGCTTGCTTAGATGACCCCCCGCCTAATTGGGAGATGGATACAAGATTTTGAATTTCTGAATTTCCAATGGCATTTCACAACAGCATGACACAATCGGTCACGAGACACACAAGAGCCAATTGCTAACATAAGGCATCGTCTGGCAGCATTTTTTGAAATCGCACACAGAGACAGCACACAGGAAGAGCTTTATGGTGGACGGAGACGGCGATCGCGTCTATTCCTCTCACAAATCAGTCGTTTTGCCTCGAAAGACTTGGAATATATATATTTTTTTTTTTATAAATTATGACGGTAGTTGTATCTGCCTGTTATATCTTGTGTTTTATTGTCAAATGGTAGGTTTAGGGGCAGGGGTTGGGTTACGTGCTCATAAATGTGTAAATAGTTTAATATAAATAAAACTGTTGTGACTCATCCCAACATATATGCAATAATGGCAATATTATTGCCCAATATATAATTTAATCATGACGATAAGCCTCTTATTTAAAGAAATGGAGGACCCTGCATGTCGAAAAATGATGCTAAAGGGTCCTGACCAAGCGTCAATATGTGATGAGTTGGGAGTGAGACCATGTTAGTTTTCATGTTCTGTCTTGTCTTTGTTTAATGTGTCTTTGCTTGTATTTGTTTGTGTTTGAGCACATGACTATGTTTTTATTTGTGTTGGCCATGTGCTCCTCTCGTCTAGCCTCCTTGTTTCCAATTATCAGACCACAAAGACCGCTGTTTTATATATATACTGAGTGATTGAGAGACTTATCTTTATTCAACCCAAGTACATGAAAGAGTTTGCGCATGCAACAGTATGTTACAAAACCCTGACAAGTGGGTCTAATTTTATTTTGCATATTCAGTCTAATGTGTTTTCTACATATTTCAATTGCACTTTGTATTTTCCATAGCACATAGCTTTTTTTTCTAGATAATTTTCTGATTAAGTTTCAGATGACAGTTTTCAGACTGAAAATAGCATGCAGTGCAAAACCTGAAGCAATTTGACAACCCTAAGGATGCATGTTGTAAAAGTTCACAGCCATTGTATCTATAGATCTGCCATTTAGCTGATAAGCTCCAACCACAAGTGCAGAAGCTGAAAGATGTATGGTGTCATATTTAACGCTTCATGAGGTGTTTGAAAAGGAAACTAGAAAGAAAACAGTTGAGAGGCATTTTAGCATGATAGGTATTATGTTTGTGGCCTTTGTAGAAGTACAGCAGGGGTCATCAGCCTTTTGACATGAAGTAATATAGTTGAATATACTTTTCATTTCACAATAAAATAATTGTTAGACTGGTGTCAGGTGGATTACTGTTTTATTGTTTTATTTTATTTTATTGGTTTATTGTTTTTATCAGCTGTTTGGATTAACTTGGATCAATTTACTGTTCTTACATACAATTTTTGACACCTGTGATCAAGGCAAGAGTGTTTTTAAATTAACTGAAGAGAATTAGCATACCTTAATGCTTGTATTAACAAACGGCACGTCTGGCAGAAAAAAAATCAATAACAGAATACCAAACTGTGGTAAGATGTCTACAGGAAACCATTTTATTTTTTATCATAACTTTTTATCAAAATCTATTATCAAGTTAAAATGAGTTATAAAAGGAGAGAGGTCTTATCAGCAAGAAATACTCAGAATGAACCTAGTGCTGTGTAAAATAGCAACTTTGCACCCATTGCAATGTTCATTTAGATGTGTTCTATTCTTATTTAAACTGCTCTTTTAATTTATGACTTCTTGCACTAAATGTGTTTATTTAATAAGTATTATGCTCACCAAGGCTGTATGTATTTGATAAAAAAAATATAAAATAATAATAATAATAATAATAAATAAAGCAGTAAAAAAAAATGACACTGGGAGGTATTATTACTATTTAAAACAACTGTTGTGTAATTTAATATATTTTAAAATGTAATTTGTTTCTGTAATGGTAAAGATCCATTTTCAGCATTATTACTCCAGTTGTCACACATGCTTGCTTCACGTGCTATCGGAATTACCGTAAATACAAGTTTCCTAGTTGGAAACTGGACATGAACGGCCTCCCTAGTCATATTTACAACTGGAAATCTCAAGATAATTTTTGCTGAATTCACACCATGTTTTACTGTAATTTCGAGATGGCAACATGTGACGATCTGCTTGGAGCTGTTCACACTCTTGTCAATGCCTAAACACAGAGCAATGAATCTAAGGAGGTCAGGTTGTACAAGTTGTAGCTCTCAGAAAACTCCCAGGTCACAAGTTAGTTATGAGTTCTACGAGGACGTGGATGCTTTTTACAAGTTGGTATCTCGTAATCACTGTAATTACAATATTACAATACCAAGTTTCTGTACCAATACTAAATTCTGATCTCTTTGTCATTGTCGTGTCTTGTCTTTTTCTCTCTTGGATTTGCACTGTTTCAATTATTAAAGCCTGTCTGCAACCTTCCTCATTGTGTTCATGTGTACTACAACTAGGGATGGGTCCCGTTTACATTTTATTGATACTGATATCGATACCGATACTGCTTATCGATAACGATACTTATCAATACTGTTAAAGTTCTTCAGTCAGCAGTGAGTTATTTTTCTCTTTGTGTTTTATTTTATTGACATTAAATGAATAGTTCACCCAAAAATGAAAATTGTGTCATCATTTACTCACTCTCAAGTTGTTTTAAACCTGAATGTATTTCTTTCTTCTGTTGAACATAAAAGTTATTTTGAAGAATGTGGCTCCTTCATTTTCTTTAAAGGTCCCATGGCATGAAAATTTCACTTTATGAGGTTTTTTAACATTAATATGAGTTCCCCTAGCCTGCCTATGGTCCCCCAGTGGCTAGTAATGGCGATAGGTGTAAACGAGCCCTGGGTATCCTGCTTCGCCTTTCACAAAATGAAAGCTCAGATGGCCCAATCTGGAATCTTCCCTTTATGTCTTCATACGGGCAAAGGTTACCTCCCCTTTCTCTGCTTTGCCCGCCCATGAGAAAATGAGCTACGACCGTGCGAGGCAAGCGCAATATTTTTTTTTCCTCGAGAGACATTTCGAAGCATGACAGTTGCTCAGTGTTTGGATGTACACGAGAGCAAATCAGAGCAACATGAAAAGCCAACAACTTAGGCTAGCATTATCTACATGATAATAACTGTAACAACATAAATAAACGAACCAACTAAAGTACCATATCCAGACACAATATTTTAAACTAACCATTCTGAGACGTTCTGCTGTAGCCGCTGAGTTGCAACTTCTTCATCCGGTGCTTCTCCATCCCGATCAGATTCTGGGTCAAACTGAAAAGCTTGAACGACTATGAGCCATTACGATACATCCACTGTCACTGTCAAGCTGGTTAAGGCCACACACCCACCCTCCACCTTGCCCCGCCTCTCTCCTCCTCATTAGCATTTAAAGCTACAGACACAGAAATGGCACGTCCTAAGGAAAGCTCATTGTGGGACTGGCTCGTAGTGACTGAAATTCTGCACCAAGGCTGAATTTCGGGAAAGAGACTTCAGATACAGTACTAGGGACCACTTAGGCCTATATAAAAGCGTCCAAAAAGCAGCATGTCATGGGACCTTTAAATGTAAAGATGGGCTTTCCATCCACAGACTTCTTACAACTTTGCCTTAGAAACATTGCTGCTAGTGCCTTTATATGGTCTGCCAGCTCTGTCTCCATGTTTTCTTTGAAGACTTGGTTGGCAAGTCCTGTTCTCTTATACCCTGTCTTTGTTACTTCTCCTATCTTTTTCTTCTCCATGAATCTTTTCAAGGTCATCCTGCAGATCTTCATCTCCCTTGCCACCTGACGTATGGTCTTTCCCTGTTGCACCTCTTTCACTGCTCTGTCCAACTCCACAAGAGGAGTTGAAGCTCTGTCTATCTTCTGTTTATAAGTGCGTGTCATGATGGGTTTTGGTCGAAAATTAAGAATGTCACATAGTTTAAGTGCTAAAATGTAAGAGTACAATGTACAATTACAAATTAACAATATGTTGAAAATAATCATAAGTTGCGGTGAGTTATGCCACTGGCACAACTTAACCCAGGCCCTTTGGCACAAATCACCCCAGACCTACAAGTTTGAAAAACTATCATGATCCAGCAGTTAAGAGCTAACATCATGCTAACTGTATAGACTCATTGTGTAGCCTGCTAAAGCACTAAAACATGTGTGAAATGTTTTCAAACGTGTCTATAATTGTTCAGACACTACAATCAAAAAAACCTTGATCATAGAAATTTTACTCTGAAAGGTAAAAAAAAAAAAAGTGCTTACCTCTCATGCCATGTGTCTCTCTTCTTTGGAGGATGAGTAAAATGGATGGCTTTTCAAAATTATGTGGTCACATGACCAATTTCTTCTATGGTTTTCCAGAAACAAGGGCTGGAACTACTTCCCCCTGGCACAAATCACCCCACTCTCCCCTATGCACGCTTCAAGTGTAAGCACTCTGAATAAGCACATGTTAGAACACCGCGCGAAGGAAACGTTTAACCAGCATGGCTTTGCACACGCAAATAATCTACTTTTGTGATTGCGAATAAGTGCAGTGTCTCGTGAGTATAACTCTACCGCTGAGTTAACATTTGATGTCAATGTGTCTCGCGAGTTGCAGTTGGAGCTGGAGTCGGAGCCGGTGTAGCAGTCGATTATGTTCCCCTCGGAATGTCTGTTCCCCTTTACGCAATCATACTACATGTCTTGCGTAGTTGCCGAGTTACCATACGTACTATCAGAACGAATGTACTCATGAAGCACAGCTGGATGTACGGGAAGCAAAGTAGTTCAAAAAGTATCGTCTTTTCTCCGAAACTTGGAAATGGATTTAAGAAGCAAGTTTTTTCCCCAACTTACAACCGATTTAAGCGTAATGTTTGAGGCTTTGGTTATTATGCAGAAGTCTCTAGCACAAGCCTATTTGAAACACAATGTCTGTCTGTTTTTAAATGTCACTTAATTTTGAGTGAAATAAACAGAGACAAATTTTGCAGAAGGTGTAACAATTTACAAAAGAAGAAAAAGACTACAAAAACAATGGCTTTAAAATTCAGTTTGATTTACTGCAAGAAAAGCATTTGTATTCTTTTTCTGTGGATGGATTATTAACACAACCCATATGGAACCATCGCCCACAGTCATCACAGGAAATCTGTAAAAATGATTAATATATATATATTAGCAACATTGTCAGCAATTGTGCTAGTTTATTCATTAATATTCCACACCAATTTAATAAATAAGTAAATAAAAATAAAATGTTACCCAGAGATCATCTGCAGCCGAGTCATCAAATGTTTCTGCTTCCCCACAGAAGTGACACAGGTCACTTAGGTCATCTATGAAGAACAGTACAATGGAGAGGGTATGATTTTTTTAGGTCAAATTTTCAAAATACTAATGAAAGTGATGCACATCAAAAGGCATGTCAATAACATTAATGGTTAAAAATAAAAATACCAGATTGGTCAAGCAGTGTTGATGCAATCTCCAGTCTGAGTTGCGCTACATCTTGTGGTGCATTGGAGAAGTCAATGTTGGTATTTTGCAGAATATGTTCTGCAAACTGAAAAAAAGTTTAAAGAAAAAATTAAATTAAATTAAAAACATCCTCCTATTTCAGTGAACATTTCATATGTGCCATGTCACACACCTTCAAAGCAAACACACCACATGATGTAGCATCCATCTGACGTGGATGAGACGGACTTTCACACACCCAGTGTGAAACTGGAATTCCCTTTATTCTCATCATTGCTCTACAAACGGATTTTTCCCTTCTTTCAATCATACACAACTTCTCAAAAACACTACATCGGATTGGCAAATTAAATACCTTGTTGTTTCCAAACACCTTTTCTTCTTGATGTCAGACTCTCCAAGTGGGTCAAGCAGAATGGTTTTTTTTTTGGATGGGTATAATGCCTAGGTAATATGCAATATTCCCAGACATCACAATAAGGGAATATTAGTGGGAAAAAAAACAAATATATATATATAAACACAACATTTTAAGGGGATAAGGGACAGCTCAAAGGAAACTATTCTCACAAACACTTACAACTAAAAACCAATGGTGACACTCATTTACAATGCCCACTATGACCTCATAGTTTGCTGGATCCACCTGAAAATAAAAATACATCAAATGCATTATCTACACATTACTAAACAAAACCTTTTGTACAGACAACGCAAATAAATTTTACACATGGCCTGAAAAAAATAAAAGCATTAATACAACAGACCTTGAGTCCCCGATATTTTCCATTCCACATGGCTGTCATAGCAAATGTGTCCATATGGAATGCTTTCTCTGGTGAGGTCAAGTTGTGCTGCTTCACTTCCAGTCTCAGATATGCATTTATTACCTTGGCAAACATTGGAAGATGAAACATTAATTCAAATTATTAATACATTACATGAAAGCCTTATCTGACACAAACACAAAAAAACACATCAATAAAACATATACCTCACTCTCCAACTCCTTCCCAGGGCCGATCTGTAAAATATCCTGGTAAAATAACTTATAGGGTCCCACTTTGGACAGCAGTACATGACTGTCATTTCCAGCCCAGGCACTTTTGATACCTACAGAAAAACAAAGCACACACCACCTGACAAATATTAATTAAGACAAACATTGATCGATTACAACATGTGATTTTTCATAAGCACTTACAGCTATGTATTGCATCCTTGGCGTCAGCTGGTATAACTGTTGCCACTGTAGTAGTGTGGGACACAGGAGAGGAAAGTGGCATTGATAAATCCAGTGGAGACAGGGAAGAGGATGATTTGGGGGAGACACAGGGAGGAAGCTTTGGTGCCGTTGGTGAGGATGGAGGTGATGGTGGGGGCTGCTTTTCTTTAGTGATGGTGAGGTCTACAGGTGTAGGTGAAGGGTGTTGTCCAGTTTCTTGATGTGGTCTTTTAAGTTGGGGTTCATGTAGAATAAGTCTGTGGGGTAACCGGGGTGTGTTTTCTTTAAAGGATTTAAGGTGATCTGTACTGATTTTGGGGTATATGTAACCCTTCTCATCCCTCAGATCTGCACTCTTGTCTTTCAGATGTGTAATTTCATATGGTCCCAACCAGCTGCGCTCAAGCTTGCCTCCCTTCCTCTGCTGGGTCCTTATGTTTTTCCGTAGGACCTTTTGGCCTACAGAGAACGGTGCCTGATTTGCCACCCGCTGTCTCCGCTCCTGTTTTTTTTTCACGTTCTCTTTTACTATGTGGTCCATCTTCTCCTTGAGAGAAATGGCCCCTGACACAGTGTCCTCTGCTATCACGGACTCCACTGTGCTGTTGACCTTTTGGAAAATATAGAACATTGAAATTATGTAATCAATTTGTAATTGAAACATTAATTTTTATTGAAGAATGTACATTATTTCATACCTCAAATGTCTCAGGCACCTCACAAGGATATCGTGCCTCCATGCCAAACATTAAGAAAAATGGGGAGAACCTAGTTGTCAGCTGAGTCTTGGTTCTTAGACCAAACATTACTGCATCTAGGTACTCATCCCATTTTTCAGGTCGTGCGTCCACGAGTTTACACAAGGCTCTAGAGTCAGAACCAAGAGGAGTGGAAAGTTATCAGTAAAGCCAACCAATATTACCTTGAATATAGTATTCCCACAAAGCCATCTGTTAATAAAGGTTCACCTCTGAATGGTTCCATTTAGTTTTTCCACAAGCCCGTTAGTTTGTGGATGATATGGGGCACAGAGGCTTCTTTCCACACTGAGGAAGGCACAGAGTTCTCTATTGATCTGTTTGAAAAACATGCATAAGGTTTGTAGGATTCTGATTTGCACAAAACATTTAAGGTTCAATGCATATTTTATGTACACAATTTTTCCATGCATACAAAATTTGGTTCATTCAGCAAGCTACAAACCTGGTTCACAAACTCAGTGCCTTGGTCAGTGAGTATCCTCTTTGGTGCCCCAAACCTGTAAAAGAAATTGATGATGCAGCGAGAGACAACTGCAGCAGGGAATTGCATAGGCCTCTGTCCATTTTGTGTAATAGTCAACCAGGACACAAATGTACTCGTTGCCTTTGCTGGTCCTGGTGACTTTACCCACTAGGTCCATACCAAGCAGTTCCAGTGGCTTGTCCACCTTAAAGTTAAAAGAGCACAAATACAATTAAATTCTGTGACCATATTCTGTGACACATTATCTTTCAATGCCTGTGAACAAGCTTACACATATTGGGATGTACTTGGGCTCCTGTTTGATGGACGGCCTACTAAACTGGCACTGGGCACACTGCAAAACCTGATATTCAGAAAGAAGCACATGAGAAATGCAAACGAAAACATAATCCATTTGTATCCCATGGAAAAGTTGAAAGGAATAATTTTATATTTACCCATTTATCAATGTCCACCCCCATTCCAGGCCAGTAAAATCGGGCTGAAATGGCAAGCTTTGTCCTTTCTGTTCCGCAGTGTGCTCCATAGGGGCTGGCATGGAATTCTGAAAAGATTTGGTTGGCCTCTTTTTGCCCAACAACCACTTTTCTTCTCAACTCCACATTGTTTTTTAAGGCAATGTGGTAAAGTTTGCCATCTGTTAAAACAGCATTATTGTTAGCAACATCTATAATAATAATTAAACAACTATCAAAGATGTTCTGAAGGCCCAATGCAAGAAATAGGCCCATTTAAAATGATATTAAAGAACAGGTCATTTTTACCATTGTAATTGTTGTATAGTCAATTGACAAGTATTAACTTTGTATCAAGTCTTGGTATAGATCTATATCTCACTGTCAGCATATGGATATCACTTAGAGTAGTTTGCTTACCATCAACTTGGAAGTTGGAAGAACGTCTGCGAATGACATATTTTTGCTCTTTTTTAATGTCAAACGGATAAATTCCTTGAGTCTTATAATTTAAAATTTCCTCATACATTTTTGGATCCATTGTTTGGATTGTATGAAAATGCCAGCAAGAATAGAAATTCAAGTGGCAATGTGGCATGGTCTTATCCCCAATTTATAGCTGTTGATTAACTTCTTTAATTGATTTAATTAGTGTCATTACTAGTTACTCCTTTCAAAAGTAATATTGTTACTTTACTTTCTGGCAACAGTAATTAGTTACACTACTAGTTACATTACTTTTTCTTCACACCCCACAGAAGTTGTATATTCCACATAAAATTCTTCTAGAATGTTACTAATAACATATTTCTGCCTCATCGTTTGACCAAAATCCACATTGGATCGCAGGCAGAAGTTATTACAAACACTCAATAGTGATTAACAGTGGCATTCAAGTAGAAATGTTGTATTCATCTCATTAATTGTCATGTGTAGCTTGAAGTAATTTTTCCGTTACCCATATGCGATTAAATTTCGTTATGCATTTTATCAAATCACATGAGTTTGTAAGAAACTGTTACATTTTCCAAAAATATTTAGAATTATATTAATATAATGTAGCACATGCTGATCAGAAGGATGTAATGCCAGAGTAAAGTAAAGCCACAACTTACACAACAGATCTTTTTTCCTGACAAAATCAATACAATGCAATATTTCTATCTGCTGAATGTAAGCTTTTCCATATTCCAAGCTTGTGTGCTGCAGTGGGGACGCACATGCATGTGCGCGTCGTGAAAATTAGGAAAATAAATCTTTATTTATTATTTATTATATAATTATCTGATTGTTAGATTTGAAATCAGCGGGGTTGAGGCATTAAACGTAACTATGTAACTAAGCTGTTTTATGGAAAGTAACTGTAATATTATTACTGAAATCTTATTAATAATACTAGTAATATTATTACAGTAACTAAATTACTAGTAACTAGTTACTGCCCAACACTGTGTATTATATATATATATATATATATATATATATATATATATATATATATATATATATATATATATATATATATATATATATATATATATATATATATATATATATATGATGCATCACGTTTAGATGTCTGCACCGACAGTTTAGGCTAAATTGTATATGCAAAATTCAACTGCATAAACTCAGACATTAGACAAAAACAAAGGAACAATTACAATAATAATAAAAACCACAGAACATTAATGGGATCGTGAGAATAATTTTATTACGCTGCATTGTAACAAGACATTTGAAAGTTGCGCCAACACTTTTGTCCCCTTTCGCTTTCCGTACATCCAGTTGTGTTTTGGTGTATTTGCATGTTGCAGTATTGCCAAATCCACAGTCTTTTTCCCGCGGAATTGGGCTACTTTGGGCCAATGTTTGATGAACAATTTGGTCGGGTTTGTTATGCAGACCTGGCAACCCCCTAAGCAGACACGCTTCTTCAAGGGGGAACAGGAATTCCAGAAGGGAACGGAATCGACTGCTACACCGGGAGACATGGTAAATACAGCACATTGCTTGAGGTAGATATTGTTTTGTTAGTAAATGTATCATTATATTACTAGTGTTGCCTCCTTTGTTCACTATTACACTACTGCATATATTGCATCTGACAATGGTGTCGCTTAGTTTTGTTAGTATCGATAATAGTATAATAGTATCATATAGTCCGGTATTGACCCAATTACGTACCGGTCCCTAAAAATACCGGTTCTCGGTACCAATCCCTAACTACAACACAGCGTTGTGACACCAGTCTTTAGTGTCACATGATCCTTCAGAAATCATTCTAATATGCTGATTTGCTGCTCAAGAAACGTTTGTTATTATTAGCAATGTTAAAAACCATTGTGATACTTAATGTTTTTTATGCAAATTGATACATTTTTAAGGATTTTTTTTTTTTTTTTTTTTTTTGAATATAAAGTTTAAAAGTACAGCATCTCTTACTGACCCCAAACAGTGGTGTATTCATTAATTAGAAAAAATATATATATTTCTTTTATAGTCAGTGGGCATGTACTTTTGCCTTTATTTTCAATAGCATTCTGTAAATGTTTATTATGGTTGTATTCAAATATCAAATTGTCTGTTTTGTTTCATATCTGGTTTAAAATACTATTTCTGATTCATTTAAATCTTTACAAACTATATCAATGTATATTATGTTTATTAAAGACGATTTAGGGGGAAATTAACTCAACACATCCGCCAAAAAAATCACCCCTTTTTATCTGCAAGGTTCAATTGACATTTCCAATTATGTTCTTTATCCATGGAAGATATGCTGAACTTCAGGTAGCTCAAGTGAATTACAGACATCGGGGTCACCGAAAGATATGACACCAACTGCAGTGTCTCCACAAACCAAAGGACCTCCTGAATCCCCCTGTTAAGAAACAGATCAACACTTCAGTCACATGCTGTCATAATTCATAACTAACACTTGTTTAAACATTAAGATTTGGTGAATCAAATATTTTTTACATACATCACAGCTTCCTCCATTGCCATGTACACACTTCATCTGTGAAGCTGAAAAGTCCTCCTTCCCCCATTTACTTTCACATTTCTTGTTATTCATGACCGTCACGTTTGTCTCCATGAGGTGATCGCTTTTCTTGCCTTTAGTTTCTAAAAGTCCCCAGCCTGCAATACTGCAAACAGAACCTGCTTCGATGTCACCTTCTTCCGCTGGTATGGCTATCCACTTGATATTGTCATTCAGTTGTACATTTTTTTCTAACTGTAAAAAAACATAATAAAACGCAGCATCATTAATAAAAATGTGATTATCTTCTATATTATACTGGCTGTTATTCTGCATGAAGGTTTACTAAAGTCAGCTAAATAAGTACGGGTTGTTACCTTCAAAAGCAGGATGTCATTATGAAAGGATTTGTTGGTGTATTCTGGATGCTGATGGTATGAATCCACTGTGAATCGGACTGAATTCTCACTCTTTTTTCGTAGGTCATGTGCACCTAGCACAACCGTCAGAACTGGAGAACTAATAAAAATACAGGTTTTATTTATCAATAACGTTTTTCAAAGTCTGTTATATTCATAAGTATGTTCTGAAGTAACTTTGCAATTACACATCAACTGACTCTCATTAGACTATTAGTAGACTGTTAGGTTAGGATTGTGGTTACTAGAACAAGTTGACATACTTGCAAAGTTACTTATAGTCAATATAACTGTTATCAGATATTTAGCAGGCAGTCTACTAAAGCTCTAATGACTGGTTGATGCAAAGTTACTTAGTTAATTAGTAGAATGTCTAAATTGGACTATCAAAATAAAGTGTTATATTATCTAATACATATAATTTGCTAAGTTACTACTTGTCTTACATGTTTCGGCAATGTGCAGCTGTCATGACAAATCTATCAGAGATGAGGAATCCACCACAGATATGATGATCCTTTGTTTGAACAGACACCATGTAAGGTCTGGAGTGGGGTTTTGCGTCCCTGCCGTTCACTATACCCACATTCACACGAGCTGAGAGTGAGAGATAGTATTAGTTATTATAGTTCCTCCTCACTGTCTTACTGTATATGTGCTATAAAACTTGTGTTATTAATATGTCATTTGATCAGTCTCACCAGTGAAGGTCAGGTGTGGCAGCAGAAAGACCAGCAGGAGCAGAGAGATTATGGTCATCATGAAGACAATCGGTGAATCAATGAGTTCTCGCTGGCTATATTCGATATAAATATCATAAGAAGGAGGGTGGAGACACTGAGCTTCCCGTAACTTGTTACTTTCAGTTTGTGGCAACAGCAACTTTGCATAGTAATCAGTAGATAGTAATATTTGATAAGACTTGTGGCTTAATGAGGCTTCGGTCGAAGGCGTCAATCGTCAAACCACAAAGATTTGTGCCTTTTGATTAACTTGCAAACAATGCACAGAGCATTGAGCTCAAAGAAGCAGCATGCAAGTCTAGTCATGTTTTTCTCTTACTGCATGAGATGAAAAGAAAGACATTAGGCTACAGTAATGTTTAGCTAACCATTAATATTACAATATTAATATTCCGGAAATGTTGGGAAGTTTTTTTTAAATTTGAATAAAATGAAAACTAAAATTTGAAAAATATCTTTTCAAAGATTTCTCCAGTTTGTTTGAATCTTTTGATGGTGTTATGCACTGTAGATGATGAGAGTTGTAAAGCCTTTGCAATTTGACGTTGAGGAACATTGTTTTTAAAGTATTCCACAATCTTTTTAAGCTTCACAGATTGGAGAGCCTCTGCCCATCTTTACTTCTGAGAGACTCTGCCTCTCTAAGACATCCCTTTCATAGCTAATCATGTTACAGACCTGATGTCTGAATCATCTTACCTACCTTGAAATGAGCTCATTTAGTGGGTAAAAGTGTAATATTTCTCCGTTTAAACATTTGTTATGTTCTCTATGTTCTATTGTGAATAAAATATTGGCTCATGTGATTTGAAAGTCTTTTAGTTGTCATTTTATTCAAATTTTAAAAACTTCCCAACATTTCCGGAATTCGGGTTGTAAATAAACTTGTGCTTAGGTTTCAGATTTGGGTCTTTCTTGAAATAGCATGCAGAGCAAAAGCTGAGGCAGTTTACACCCTTTAGATGGATGTAGTAAAACTTCACACCTATTGTAGCAAAATCTGCCTTTTAGCTCATGAGCTTCAACCACAAGTGTCAGACGAAAGCACTGGGCATTAAAAAGATGTAAAAAGAGGACGCATGGTGTCACATTTAACACATGCGAGTGACATTTAAAAGACAAACTTGAATATACATGGAATGAAAATAAACCATTAGAATCAGAATGAGCTTTATTGGCCAGGTATGCTTACACATACAAGGAATTTGTTATAGTGACAGAAGCTCCACAGTGCAACAGAAAGACAGCAACAGGACAGGGCACAGATAATAAAAGAATAATATACAAATAAGCTATGTACAAAGTAGCAAAAACACTATATATTATATAGACAATTATGTGTGTACAGGTCTGATATGTGCAATTTTGAAATGAAAAAATAAATAAATAAATATGTGTGGTGAATAAACAATGTATAATTGTGTTGTGTGTTCCACGTTTATTCTCAGGTGTTCATGATATGGATTGCCTGAGGGAAGAAATTGTTCCTGTGTCTGGTTGTTCTGGTGCTCAGAGCTCTGTAGTGTCAACCAGACGGTAACAGTTCAAAGAGTGTGCTGGATGTGAGGGGTCCAAAGTGATTTTGCCAGCCCTTTTGCTCACTCTGGATAAGTACAGTTCTTGGAGAGTGGGGAGGGTTGTACCAACGATTCGCTCAGCAGTCCACACTACCCTCCGTAGTCTTCTGAGGTCAGATTTGGTAGCTGAGCTGAACCAGACAGTTATTGACGTGCAGAGGACAGATTCGATGATGGCGGAGTAGAACTGTTTCAGCAGATCTTTGAACTTCTTCTGAGCCTTTTTTCACAATGTGATTATCCCACTTCAGGTCCTGAGAGATGGTGGTGCCCAGGAACCTGAATGACTCCACTGCAGTCACAGTGCTGTTCAAGATGGTGAGTGGGGGGAGAGCGGGGGGGGGGGGGGTTCTCCTAAAGTCCACGATCATCTCCACAGTCTTGAGCGTGTTAAGGTCCAGGTTGTTAAGACTGCACCAGACAGCCAGCTCCTTAACCTCCTGTCTGCTGATCAGTGTGGTGTCATCTGCAAACTTCAGGAGCTTGACAGAGGGGTCTTTAGATGTGCAGTTGTTGGTGTAGAGGGAGAAGAGCAGTGGGGAGAGAACACAGCCCTGAGAAGCTCCAGTGCTGATGGTGCGGGTGCTGGATGAGAATTTTCCCAGCCTCACTAGTTGCTGTCTGTCTGTCAGAAAGCTGGTGATCCACTGACAGACGGAGGTGGGGATGGAGAGCTGAGTTAATTTATTCTGAAGGGTGTCTGGGATGATGGTGTTAAAAGCGGAGCTGAAGTCTACAAACAGGATCCTCACATAAGTCCCTGGTCTGTCCAGATGCTGCAGGATAAAGTGCAGTCCCATGTTGACTGCATCATCCACAGACCTGTTTGCTCTGTAGGCAAACTGCAGGGGGTCCAGTAAGGATCCAGTGGAGGCCTTCAGATAAGCCAAAACCAGTCTTTCAAATGATTTCATGACCACAGACGTTAGAGCCACAGGCCTGTAGTCATTAAGTCCAGTAATTTTGGGCTTCTTTGGGATGATGGTGGAGCGTTTGAAGCATGAGGGGACTTGGCAGTGATCTGTTGAAGATCTGTGTGAAGATGGGGGCCAGCTGGTCAGCACAGGTTTTTAGGCAGGCTGGTGACACACCATCTGGGCCTGGTGCTTTCCTTCTTTTGTTCTTTCTGAAGACCTGGCACATATCATCTTCACTGATTTGAATTGCAGGTGTGGGGGAGAGGGGGGTAGCTGGAGGTTTTAATGGTTGTGTGGAGAGGTGGTCAGGGCGGGCGTGGGGTATTTTTTCAAACCTGCAGTAGAACTCATTCAGATCGTCTGCCAGTTGTTGATTCACCACAGTGCTGGGGGATGGTGTCTTGTAACTGATGATATCTTTCAGACCTTTCCACACTGAAGCAGAATCACTGGAAGAGAATTTGTTCCTTAGCTTGCCTGAATAATTCCTCTTTGCAAATCTGATCTCCTTTTCTAGTGTGTATTTAGCCTGTTTATACAAGACTTTATCCCCCTTTCTGTAAGCATCTTCTTTGGCCTGACAGAGCTGTCTGAGTTTTGCAATGAACCATGGTTTGTCGTTGTTGTAAGTTAGATGAGTCTTGGTAGTAATGCACATATCCTCACAGAAACTGTAATAAGATGTCACAGTCTCTGTGAGCTCATCCAGATCGTTTGCAGCAGCTTCGAATACAGTCCAATCAGTAAGGTCGAAAGGCTTGTAAAACCCGCTCTATTTCATTAGTCCATCTTTTAACAGTTGTTAATACAGGTTTAGCTGATTTCAGTTTCTGCCTGTAGGATGGTATAAGATGAACCAAACAGTGGTCAGAGAGTCCTAAAGCTGCTCGTGGGACATATATGCGTCCTTTATCGCTGTGTAACAGTGATCCAATATATTACTGTATCTGGTGGGGCATGTGATGTGCTGTCTGTATTTTGACAGTTTGCGGGAGAGATTTGCTTTATTAAAGTCCCCAAGAATGATTAAAACAGAGTCCGGTTGTTTTTGTTCTGTGTCTGTGATCTGATCAGCGAGTTTCTGTAAAGCTGAGCTCACGTGTGCTTGCGGTGGAATGTAGACACTCACTAGAATGAACGAACAAATCTCCCGCGGCGAATAGAACGGCTTGCAGTTAATGAAGAGCATTTCTAGATCTGAACAGCACATCTTCTTTAACACAGTTACGTCTGTACACCACCTCTCATTGATGTAAAAGCACGTCCCGCTGCCACGCGATTTCCCCGTTGATTCTGCATCGTGATCTGCTCTGATCAACTGTAAGTTAGGCAGATGTAGCACGCTGTCCAGTATGGCGTCGTTCAGCCAGGTTTCCGTGAAACACAGAGCAGCAGAGTTTGAAAAATCCCTGTTTATCTGGGAGAGCAGAAGGAGTTCGCTCGTTTTGTTGGGTAGAGAGTGGAGATTCGCCAGATGGATGCTAGGCCGCGCCGTTCTGAATCCGAGCTGACGAAGCTTCACGAGCGCGCCGGCTCACTTCCCCTGTCTGCGCGTCCTGAAGCGTTTGACCAGAGCTATGGCTCCACCAACTACAATGTTCAGCAAAACGTCCGAATAATCAAAAACCGATCAAAGAAATTGTGGTGTGTTCCAGGGGCGTAAATAGTAGAGTAGGGGGGGACAATAAACGTAAAATTTCTCAAGAGCAATTTTTGAAGGGGACACAAATAATACAGCCAAAATTGTACTTGTAAGGATAGATATGTGTACACAGCATGCACATAGCATGGAGACCGTGTTTAAATATGAGTTCATGGTTCACCACGTGGTCATATTATAATTATTATTTTGCGTCATCCATAGTATTTTAGGTTTCGTCTGAAACCTAGTATGTCTCTTTCGCATTAATTCAACCGCATTAAACCCACTGATCTGCCACTTAACATCATATTGAACGAAACCCAACACATAGGTCTACAATATTAGCCTAATATCAGTTCACACACAGGCTTATCGCCATGTTAGTTGTAGTGGGTGACAAGCTACAGTATTAAGCTTGTTAACCTTATAATCGCTCATAGAAATGCGGATCTATGGAAATGACTAATTTATTAATGATCCAGCATCATCTGTATTAAAGAGAAAGAATCATTTCACCCGATGTTTAAAGAGAATAAAATAGCCTTGACAGCCTACTTACACATAACTAACTTGCTCTCTCTCACTGGACTCGTGTGTGTGTATCCGTAAAGAAGGAAAGCAGGCCGTGGACCAAACCACTGTGAGGAAAGGGAGGGGGGAATCAAAACATTTCTGAACTTAAAACATTTTTTGCGTTTATTTTGTTTTACTAATCACACAATTATTTTAAGTATATGTCCATTATATTATTTTCAATACACAGAGTCGCTTGTAATGATATTTTTAGGGGGGCAAGCCTCAGATAGATCCCGTCCCCCCTGGGATTTACGCCTATGGTGTGTTCTGCCGAATGTTCAGCAGGTCATCCCTGGTAAAACTGATCGTGTTAGAGAAAAGAAAAACAGGAAAAACAAACAAAAACAGTACAAACACTGAGGAGCAAAGCACTGTAGCTGGCATCTGCGGCGCCATCTTTTCTTGGTATAACATTATGAGCCATCTAAGCACGATAGGTGCTATGTTTGTGGTCTTTGTAAAAGTAGGGCTGCCATTACATTACATAATCAGATTCTTTATGGATTAAATGTTAATATTACATATTATTTGTAAAATGTCAGAAAAATTATTCATAATTTACTGATTCTCCCTAATGCTTCTTTTTCTATTTTAAAGTTTCCTTGCTAAAAATCCTACTGTGAGTCATACCATTTAGCTTTGGCTATATTCACAATATATAATGGCCATGTATATGTTATGTAAGTAATTTTGTTTCATGATGTGTATTGTATTGTAACATTAAAGCTGCAGTCCATAAGTTTGCCTCTTTGTCGCCATCTATGTTTGAAAACCTGGAATTGCAAGCTGCTTGTGGAATTATCTCGCTTGTGTGGGTTGTGAGTTGGCACGGCGCCAGCACGGATTAATCTGGTGTTTTGAGGTGAATGTGTGGCAGTCAGTCATGCACCGGTGTGGATGTTTACTGTACTTCGCAATCACAGATTCTAGCCATGTCTTGGAATATATGACCCAAAGACGAATTTCCACCATATATTGCAATCTGAACAAGTAACAAGTCTGCCACGTTTGATCTGACCAGCTGAGGAAAAAAGCATTACAATAAATCGTGCTACCAATCGTGATTTCATCTAAAGATCAGTTAGCTCATATCACATCAAACCGTGCAAAGTATTATTGTTATACTTTCTCAAATTATTAATGTTAACAACATCAGCATTGCGTGACTATGATGTGTATTAGCGTGTAGATTTCAATTTCTGTACAGTCTAATATCTAATTGTCATGTCATTCAAATTTGATATTAAGAAATTCTTTTAACCGAAAAAGCTAATTATTCTCCCTTCGAACTGGTTTTCTTTAAAATACAAATCTTGTGTAATCCCAGGCTACCTGTAATCAGAAGCACATTTAAAACTGAAATAATCCTTTCTGGATTACAATCTGCCATCAAAATGATGCATTTAATTATTCTAGCTGCTGTGAGAAAAGGCTATAAACGATCTGCCACCTGCAGGATCCTCACATGTGATAGCCTAGTAGCCAGAACAACTTCTTTATGTTTACAGACGTGACGTAATGACGCAGTGCCATGCTCCAATTTCCCGTGAAGACCTACCCGTACCACTCAAATTAGAAAACATTATTATAAGCTAACTGTTGTGAATCGAGCTAAAGTAAGGCGATAGTTTTGAACACTGGCTGGTTATGTACTTGTTCATATATTAATTTTGGATCAATTATAACCAAAAAAATTACGGACTACAGCTTTAAGGACCACTTGGTTCATGCTGGTGCTTGATATGTGACATGTTTATTAGAGGATTTGGAAACATTTTTGATCAAGCACTACACCTATTCTTGTGTTATCAGGCTCAGGAATTATAGACAGGACACACTACACAGAATTAGGATCTGTAGCCCCCTTACCAATGTACCGCTGGATTGATAAGGGCCTGAGTTCGAAATTATAAGTGATCCTTTGTCTAACGGCCTTCTGATGGAAATGTATCACTAACTGATTTCTTGTGGACTTATGCTTCTTCCGGTACTCACTATACAATTCAATCAAGAAAATGGAACACAACACACTACACAATTAAGTGAGTGATTTCAAAAATGTATTGAAACGAATTAACGTAGGCAAATGATATGACTGCTGCAGATGTAGGATTTTAACAATGAATTAAATGAATTCAAAACAAAAACAGAGAAATACAAACAAAAGATACACCAATAAATGGATTATTAATACAACCTGTTGTCTGTCTGTTATGCTTTTAACTAAAACAAAATTCTTTCTCTTCAACACTCACTTTCAATAAGTGTTCTCTAATTTACCCTTTTTCCTGTCTTACACTTCAAATTCTCTCACCAACTGAAATTTACCCTTCCACGTGACGTGAACGATTTCCTATAGCGTTAGCGTATAACACTTTAAACTAATACTAACATCTGTGTTCTTCTGCGCACAAACTTTGACAAACCTAACTTTAACAGTATCAATCAGTTCAGATGAGAAAAATCACAATGGAATACTATTTTTAGACCGGTCTGATTAACGAATATGTGGATCCACACTCACTCTCACTCATACTCACACACACACACACACACCGTCCCACTGAAACCCACCCCGTTGCAGGCCTGATTCGATGTTTGCGATCGTTGTGGCCAGTAAAACAAAGGCCTCTTCGCTCAGCCGAGCAAACAAAATAAAGTCTTTGGTACCTCAACGATCCGATGTGAGCAAATTTGTTGTGTAGGTGCAAGCTGATTCAGTTCTTCTGTTGACACGCGACGTCCCGCGATGCCAGAGGACCTGTTGAGCTCACGGTACTCACAGGGCTGTCTGGTGGCGTTTTCCATCCATCTCGTGCCGACGGTTAGTTCACTGTTATTCGAACGGGTTTTCAAAAAATAAAGTCCCGAGTCCGCGGCTAATTACACAACATACGTTTAACTCACAACATAAAATAAACAGCATACGTAATCACGAATCTTCATAATCTTTCTCACTTTTCTTTCTAGTAGCCCAAGTAGTACCTCTAGATCAGAGGAACATGAATATCGATAGAAACAATAAAAGATTGTATGGCCTAAAATCCAGAGTTTCTCCGATCGACCTCATGCGTCACTCTCTTCGCTCATTCTCTCTATAAAGGCACGAGCAGTACCTCTATGTGGACAAAATGCAGACTGTACTTCAGAAACTCTTAGGTTGTATGGCCTAAAACCCGGTTTCTGGCTTTTACTGCAAGATAATCGCTGGAAACGTTAAGGATTGTATGGCCTAAAATCCCCGGTCAACTCAACGATATCCTCCTTCTCTTTTTTCTAAGTCCCGCCCCCTCTTCTTCATGATTGGAGGAATGAACTTAGATACTCTAATTTATCCAAGGTGATCTCAGCAACACACAAACTTGCTGTTAAGCACGTTCGACTAAGTGCATTTCAACCGAACTCCCTGTGTAAGCGAGTCTCTTAAAGCAACAACACATATTACAAAATACATACATTCACCCACTAACACAGAAAAAAAATGTTTTCTAGTAACAGGGTTACAGATCCTTAACCAGAAAGGAGTTTGAGAGATCCACCACCTCCTCAAATTTCTTTGACTGGGCACGGGTAACTGCACAAGCGGGAAATGCAGAGGGGAAATTCTCTGCCAAATCAGGTTTGTGTGTAGTACTAGGTTTATAGGATACAACTGGCCTAGGAAAGACCGTACCAAATGCTAGGTCATTCCCCAGAATCAGATCAACAGAAGGTCAACAGCGTAACAAAACCTGACTCTTTCCCCCTTCCTAGGATGGAAGACTGTCTCGATAGAGTTGGTGTAGTGAAATATGTTACCAAGTTAAATCTACTAAAAGGCTATTGGCAAGTGCCCCTCACAAAACGTGCCTCTGAAGTTTCTGCATTCGTTACCCCTGATAGTTTCCTACAATACAGAGTCCTAGCTTTTGGAATGTGAAATGCACCTGCTACGTTTCAGCGCATGATGCAACAGATATTGTCTGATGTCCCAAACAGTGATGTGTATCTGGATGATATTGTAATGTATTCAGATAACTGGACAGACCACCTAAAGACCATCGTAAAGGTTTTCAAACGCCTGGCTGCAACTTCCTTGACACTAAACCTTGCCAAATGTGAGTTCGCAAAAGGCAAAATTCAAACTGCCTTTCAGACTACAAGTCGATGCAAGCACTGTAAGGGCTGGGGCGATCCTTCTACAGTTGGATGGGTACCATATTGAACATCCTGTTTCCTACTTTTCAAAAAAAAATTCAAAAGTACAAAGGAAGCTCTGGCGTTATTGCTTGCTCTATAGCATTTTGAGGTATATTTGGGGAGTAACTCCAATCCTATCATTGTGTATACTGACCATAACCCTTTAGTGTTCCTTTCCCGTAAGTCAGGTTCCAACCAGTGATTACTAAGGTGGTCTCTCACTGTCCAAGGGTATAATCTGGACATCCGTCACAAGAAGGGCGCTGAAAATGTTATGGCTGATGCTCTCTCAAGAGTATAAATTGTTCTCTCACTGTCCCTAGTATCCTCTTTCCAAGTGTAACTGGTAAGAGTAAAAGTGTTGACTACAAACCTTGGTTTGTATTCTTAGTGGTGGGGGTGTTGCATCCCTAGGATGTATGTGTTGTATTTGAAATGCATTGTTGGTGTGTTTTCCCGCCCTTTGGGCATGGTTATGTTTCGCCTGTGTGTATGCTCTCTTTCTCCCTCTATCTCTCTCTCACTCTTTGCTTGCTTGACAGTTGCAATTTGCCCACAGGTGGTGCTCATCAGAGAGTTGTGCTGCAGACGGTGTTACTACAAAAGAACAGAATGAACACCGCTTGGACCAGACTTGTGTTGGGGGTTTCTTCTTTAAGAGATCTGTTGATTGTGGGTGAATTTAAATAATTAACTGTTGAGTGAAAACTTCTGAGAGTAGGTTGTATTCCTGTTGAAAAGCAGTGTGTGCTGAAAGCAGTGCATGTAAATTTTCTTTAACTTACTTCCTTGTTAAGATATCCAAAGGTATTGTAACTTCTTTTGTTTATTTGACTTATGGTTAGATTGGAAGCTTTAGGGGGAGGGTGCCATTTTATATTGTACTCCTGTTTATCCCTGTTTTTGGTTAGTGAGAGAGTTGAGGAAAGCTTTTGTTGTTGATTTCTTTTTTTACCTGAATAGGTTATTTAGTACTCCTCCTGTTATTTAGCTGCTGTTTTGTTTGTTGTTTTGGCCAGGCCCTCTCCTGAAGACATTTATTGCTTCCATGATTCTTGCTTTCCTAAATTAATAAACCATTTAAATTTGCCAAACTAAGTGGTTGTTGCATTTCTGGGGCAGAGGATTGGAGTGATTTCCTCCATGTTTTCATTTTTATTTTTTTTCCCTTATAGTCTTCGTTAACCTGTTACTCCCACTCCCAACCCTGATATAGTCACATGTTCCTGTGGCTCAGTGGTCGAGCATTGCGTTAGCAGCGCAAAAGATCATGGGTTTAATTCCCAGGGATCACACATACTGATAAAAAAAAGTATAGCATGAATGCACTGTAAGTCAAGTGTCTGCTAAATGCATAAATGTAATAGTCAACACAGAGATGAGGAATCCTCATCTCTGCCAGTTCTTCTGAACAGAAACCATGTAAGGTCTGGAGTGGCAAATTTGCTTCTGTGACATTCACTACACCCACATTCACATGAGCTGAGAGAAAGACAGAGCTGTAAATCAGTTTATTCAGTACACACCAGTTAAACATTATTTAAAAATCAGTGTAATATGCTGTTATATAATCAGTATCACCAGTGAAGGTCAGGTGTGGAAGCAGAGAGGTTAGCAGGAGCAGAGAAAACTGAAACTTGTTACTATTATGTTTGTACCTCATCTAGCAGGCATCAATACTGACACTGGTGTGTGAAAAAAAAGTGAAGCCCAAAGTATTGGCCAACTTTGTTCTTTGTTGCAATAAATTCTTTCTGTCAGAAGAGGGCTCTATAAACGCATCTGATTTAAGTTTTAGATTGGCTTTACCAGGTCTCAGAGCAAAATGCCACAGAAAGTGACAAGAGTGTTAAAATATATAAAATAGATGCAGAAATGTGCCTAATAATATATTTAATATCTAAGTGGACAGCATACTGTGTTTTTTATGTGGTTAAGTTACAAAATGTGTCTGTAAAGATATAAACTGCTTCTCAAAATAAACTTTAGGGTGCAAATAACCTTTTCTTTTCTTCTTCTATTGATTTCTTTCCTTCCCTTTATTTAAATTTATTTGGATAGTTATTATTCTGGTTAGATAAATATCAACATTTTAATATGAATCCTTGACAGACGTGGAGGCCAGCCCGGATCAAACTGTGTTCTAATCTGTTCTGAAGCCAAAGGCTCAACTATATATCTGACAGCATGTGAATGCAGCATATCTGACAAAATGATGATTCGTCCGTTTATGTTAGGCACCCACAATGTTATGTTTACGACGTAAGGATATAATAGTAAAATGCGCGCGTTTGTGAAGTTACATTTGAAAATAGCTTATTGAAGCAAACATAAATCAGATCAATTCTTTAAAAAGTAAAAGTCTATCCGGACGTCTACAAATGTAACCCGACAGACCACCTGAGGGCGCTGGATTTATCGATCAGAAACTTCTGAACCAAGCCTGTTTGAAGCATCATATTAGCATAGTTACAGTATTTGATCCGCTAAACAGATGCGTCCTTTGTGGAAAGAAACACATAAACCTAGGACTAGATCCTAGTCGCCACAACAAACTGCATAATTTGCAGCTGCGCGCATTTCTCCAGTCCTCGATGCGCGCGAACTGACAGAGACGCTTGATTATGAAATCATCTGCGAAGCCCCATTGTTTCACACTGAGGTAATGCTTTACAATAATCTTCCTTTAGTTAACGTTAGTTAATGCATTAACTAAGATTAGCAATACATTTGTTACCGTGTTTATTCATCTTTGTTAACCTTAGCTCAGGCAAATGTTAACAGATCTTTTAATTTTAATAATGTCCTATTAGTAAATTTTGAAATGAACATTAACATAACAAATTACTTATGTTAATGCATGCTTTAGAAGTAATGAACCTTGGTGCTGTATATTTTGTTGGTAATTTGACATGCAGTTTTCATATGCTACACACTTGGCCCACCCAGTTCTATGTAGACCCACCCACTTAAACATTTCTGCCTACGCTAGTGATCAGACTACCAACCTAATGTGTGGTAAACATGTGCGGTGCATGATTTCAACAGGAAACAGCTTTGTCATCAGAATGTGTTATCAAATGTACTATCATGTTAAAATGAGTAAAAAAGAGAGATAAAGGTCTTATTAGGAAGAAATACTCAGAATGAGCCTAGTGTAGTTTTTAATGTTTTGTTCTTAAATTCCTACAAACACACTTTTAATTTATGGCTTGTTTTTGCACTAAATATGTTTGTATTACAGTTCAAATGTTTGTAAGATTTTTTTTAAGTTTTATGCTTACCAAGGATACAGTAAATGATACAGTAATGACATATTAAGTGATACTGTGAAATATTAATACAATTTGAAATAACTGCTTTGTATTGTAATACATATTAAACTGTAATTTATTCCTGTGATTTTCAGCAGCCATAACTCCAGTCTTCAGTGTCACATGGTCATTCAGAAATCATTCTAATATGGTTATTTGCTGAAACATTTCGTATTATTATCAGTGTTAAAACTATTGTGATATTTAATATTTTTGTGGAAACTGATACATTTAAGGAGTTTTTCCTTATCATATAAAATAAAGGCAAAAGTATGCCCACTTACCCCAAACTTTTTCTTGCATAGTCAGTGGGCATGTACTTTTGCCTTTATTTTCAAGCATTCTGTAAATGTTTATGATGGTTGTCTTCAAATATCAAACCGTCTGTCTGCAGTTTCATATTTGGTTTAAAATACCATTTCTGATTCATTAAAATCTCTAGACAGTATATCAATGCATGTTAATTTTATTAAAAGACGAATTTGGAAGAAAATCAGCTCAACCAAAAAACAAAACAAAAATCACCCCATTTTATCTGCAAGTTTCAATTGACATTTCCAATTATGTTCTTTATCCATGGAATATATGCTGAAATCTTAGTATAAACTTCAGGATGCTCAGGTGAATTGCAGAGATCACGGTCACCAAAGGAAGTGACACCAACTGCAGTGTCTCCACAAACCAAAGGACCTCCTGAATCCCCCTGTTAAGAAACACAGATCAATCATTTTTAACTTCACTGAAACCAATTCACACAATAATATTTGGTGAATCAAATGTTGTTTTTATATACCTCACAGCTTCCTCCATCTCCATATACACACATCATCTGTGAAGCTGAAAAGCCCTCCTCCCCCCATTTGCTTTCACATTTCTTGTTATTCATGACCGTCACGTTTGTCTCCATGAGGCGATTGCTTCCCATGCCGTGAGTATCTAAAAGTCCCCAGCCTGCGACACTGCAAACAGAACCTGCTTCGATATCAGCTTCTTCCTCTGGTATGGATATCCACTTGATATTGTTGTTTAGTTGTACATTTTTTTCTAACTGTAAACCAAAAAACGGCAGCATCATTATTAAAAAGATTTGATTGTCTTATTGGCTGTTATTCTGAATTAAAAGTTTACTGAAGTCAACGTAAATAAGTGCAGTTTGTTACCTTCACAAGCATGATGTCATTGAAAAAATGACAGGATTCCATGGAGTATTCTGGATGCTGATGGTATGAATCCACTGTGAATCGGACTGAATTCTTTTTTCGTAGGCCATGTGCACCTAGCACAACCGTCAGTTCTGGACAACTGTTAAAAAGACAAGATTTATTTAGCAATAACTTTTTTACAGTCTGCTATATTCATTTATACAATAGCTGGCTTAATAATAATATTCAACTTTGCAACTATATGTCAACAACAGTAACTCTCATTAGAGTATTAGTAGACTGTTAGACTAGGGTTATGGTTAGCAGAACAAGCTGACATTCTTGCAGTTACTTAAATAAACTGTTAGCAGATAAAGTAGACAGTCTACTAATAATCTAATGACTGGTAGTTGCAAAGTTACTTATAGTTAATAGAACGTCTAAAAAGTGGACTCAAAATGAAGTGTTACTTTATATTAGTAAAAATATATTAATATTTGTCTTACTTGTTTCGGCAATGTGCAGCAGTCATGACAAATCTATCAGAGATGAGGAATCCACCACAGACATGTTCCTTGTCCTCCTGAAGAGAAACCATGTAAGGTCTGGAGTGGGGTTTTGCTTCCCTGCCGTTCACTATACCCACATTTGCACGAGCTGAGAGAGAGAGAGATGGTATTAGTTATTATAGTTCCTCCTCACTGCAGATATACTCACTGAATATAAATTTAACAGACCACTCAGATCATTAGGATCGAGTCAGTTAGAAATACCAAGGGTTCACACAAAACAAAGGGAGTCCGCTTTCAGCTATTATGCCTCCCGCAGTTGGAACCAGCTTCCAGAAGAGATCAGATGTGCTAAAACATTAGCCACATTTAAATCCAGACTCAAAACTCATCTGTTTAGCTGTGCATTTATTGAATGAGCACTGTGCTACATCCGAACTAATTGCACTGTATTTTATGTATAAGCATTTTCTATTCTTAACTGTTTTATATAATTTCCTTGTTTTTATTGTTGTGATTATAATTTTTTTTATGACTATTTCACTTCCTTTTATGTAAAGCACTTTGAATTACCACTGTGTATGAAATATGCTATATAAATAAACTTGCCTTGCCTTGCCTCACTGTCTTACTGTATATGTGCTATAAAACTTGTGTTATTAATATGTCATTTGATCAGTCTCACCAGTGAAGGTCAGGTGTGGCAGCAGAGAGGCCAGCAGGAGCAGAGAGATGATGGTCATGATGAAGACAATCAGTGAATCAATGAGTTCTTGCCGGCTATATTCGATATAAATATCATAATAAGGAGGGTGGAGACTCTGAGCTTCCCATAACTTGTTACTTTCAGTGTGTGAAAACATTAGAGGGCGCACTCAACACGCTTCACAAACTGTGACTTTAAAACAGTACTCTTCAACTCTGCTCTTGGGGACCTCATCCCACCATCCTAAACCCACCCAAAAATAAAAATATTCAGAAAATGCAACTTAAATAATAAATCAAATAATTAAAAATATAGGCTACAACCGACTGTATTTAATGTATTGTGCCCAAGATTTAATGACTTTGTTTTAAGATTTACTCATTACAGTCCCTTTATAGTTAATGCTATCATAAAAATACACTTATATGTAGATTTTAAATTCTACATGAGGCACATTTAATGTCCAACAACAAATATTTTAGCAAAATGTATATTTAACTCAGAATGATTGTGAAATTATTCTATTGCGCTCCATCTGTTAAGCATGCATGCGTGCAGCAGCCCACTTGCGTAAGCCTCGCCCACATCTTACAGCAAAATGGATATGTTTGCATGACTTATAGATGGAGAATATACCCGTGACATGTCAGTTATGCACTGAGGATAACACAATGTCTCAAATGCATTAAACAGTACAAATATATTCGCTGTTTGCCATGGTGGATCAATTTGATCCATGATCAACATTAAGGGATGCTTATAGGAATAAGGGTGCACAACAAATTACCTCGACTTATTGAACCTGAATCAAATTAGTGAGATTGCATGAACTTAAATTGTCATTTATGAACGTGAAAGTGAAGTGACATACGGCCAAGTATGGTGACCCATACTCGGAATTTGTGCTCTGCATTTAACCCATCCAACGTGCACACACACAGCTGTGAACACACACACACTGTGAACACACACCCGGAGCAGTGGGCAGCCATTTATGCTGCGGCGCCCGGGGAGCAGTTAGGGGTTCGGTGCCTTGCTCAAGGGCACCTCAGTCGTGGTATATACTCGAACTCGCAACCTTTGGATTATGAGTCCGACTCTCTAACCATTAGGCCACGACTTCCCCCTTCTTATGGAACCGCTTTAGCCCTGATTGATTCGTTAGGTTATTTCAAGTCAGGTTGTGGACTTTAATCTCAGCTTTTTAGCATTTTTTATGAAACAGGCCTCCAGATCTCTTCAATATACACAGGCAGGTGAGCTGAAGCAGGTTGGAAATTTACAGGACACGTGCTCCTCTCATCCAGCCTCCTTACCTCCAGTTACAATGCCCCTTCATCCTTATTGAGTCCTTATTTGTCTGAGTGTTGTCACCTGTTCCTCATATTCTCAGCTCCCTTTATATTGTGCTCTTTTTCCCTCATATTTGGCCACTTTGTTATACATTGTGCTGCTGTGTTCTTCCTTGTTGCTAAGAGTCTGTAGTGTTTTGTTTAGGAAGCTACTTGTAGATCTTACCTTGTTCAGTCTATTGTTCCTGAGTATACTTGCTTTGGTTTAGTACTCTTTTCTAGTGTTCTCTGCTTATCTTTAGTTCCTTATTTATTTTAGTATTCAGTTTTCCACTATCTTGTCATAGTTACTTTGCTTTTAGCCTTTACTTTTACTACCTTTTGGTTTTTCCTAGATATAGTTTTCTGTTGTTTTTTTTTTAAGCTTCCTACTCTAGTAGTAGTTTTTCTAGTTTTTGCTTAGCATTGGTCGCTGTCATCTGTCTTGTCTTGTGTTGCTGTGTCTAGTCCTAGTCCTGTCCTGCAGGCTGAGCTTCCCTGGCCGATCACTGTTTCTGCCAAGCAGCAAGACCTGTGCAGTGCGTGAGAGACCATCAGTGTTTAGGCACCTGTGCTAAGTGTTCCAGCCACTCTCTCTGCCTGCCTGTCTTTGAACCTTGCCCCTGCTTATTGTTTGTTCACCCCCTCCTCACCTTCTCTTGTTTTCTCTGCAGTTTTGTTAATAAACCCATTATCACTTATTTTGCATAGAGTCCTCTCTCATAGATACATGACAGAACAAACTAGCCAAAACAGGACTCTGCAGAATGCGCATCAGAATCCTGCCATCTGCTAATGCCTGGGAGAGACGCCCATCTGACTGCCCTTCACCAACAGGATTGGGCTGTGGGGGCTTTTGCCCAGTTTTTCTGGACAATGTCTGTGGGGCTAGATTATGATGATGCAACCCTCAAGGATGTCTTTAATGCCTGCTTAGATGACCCCTGCCTGGGAGATGGATACTCTCAAGATTTTGAATTTCCGTGACTTCTCCAGATTTCTTAATCATCATATCCGGTGACAAATGCCTCATCGACCTGAGTCAGCCTGCAGTGACCACCCTGCGCGCCCTCCCTCATCCTTTCAAGATTCACCTCTGACTCCAACTAACAAACAAAGGTCAAGAAAGAAGGCAGTCTAGTCCGTTACATCCACCCCAGAGTCTGCTGAGATCGCCCTTGTTTCCCCTGAGACAGTCAAGTCAACTGTCATCTCCAGGCAATCATGTCAGTAGCAATCACTTTTAAGTTTGAGTCAACACCTGTCATCCACAAATCAGTCACGTCCACTTTTGTTATACAAGAGCCAATCAAGTCAACCACAGTCATCTCTAAGACATTCAAGTCCGTTCCAGCCACTTCTGAGTCTGCTGAATCAACCTCTGTCTTCCCAAAATCAGCCAAGATTACTCCGGATATTTCTGTGCCAGTTAAGTGTTGTCCCTCTGTCTACTAAGTCTGTTCCAGTCACTTCTGAGTCTGCCGGATGTGTTTCATTCGCCACTGAGGCCACTGAGTCGACGGAGTTTGCTGCAATGCCGCCTGAATTGGCCGAGTTAGCTGCAGATACTACAGAGGCAGTCAAGCACACCGTATCTACCTGTCGAAAGCGGAGGAAGAGAAGGGCCTGTGCTGTGCTGTCCACTGTCCTTCCTTCTCAAGTCCCAAGTCCAAACGTTTGAGAAGATTCTAGTCCAGTGAATTTTCTAAGCCACTTAGAAAAAGTGTATTGTATTTGCCAGTCATGTCATGCCCTCAGGGACAGTTTCTGCCAGTCCTGTCATGTTCACAGAGATCTTCTCTGGGCTGTTGTCAAGGCCTCTGTGGTCGTGACAGCAGGCATTCTCAGAATCTCTTGCCACTATTGTCATGTACACCGATTCCTGCCAAATATGTTGTGGACACAGAGTTTGAAATTCTTGAGGGTGAATTCCCAGAGCCTGTTCCTGTGAGAGCAGTTTCCAAGTCCTCTCCTGAGAGAGCTGTTCCCGAGCCTTCTTTAGAGGGAGTTGTTCCCAAGCCCACTGCTCTTAGAGCTGTATCTGAACCTGCTCTAGAGGAAGCTGTTTCCAAGCCCGCTCCAGAAGAAGATGTAGTTTTCGAGCCCACTCCAGAGAAAGCAGTCACAGAGCCTGATCTAACTCTAGAAAGAGCAGTTCCGCATGGTCCAGTGATGGCTCCAGCCACTGAGTATAGTCCAGCATCAGCTCCAGCCCCTGAGTACAGTCCAGTGTCGGCTCCATCCCCAGAGCATGGTCCAGTGTCGGCTTCAGCCCCTGCGTACAGTCCAGTGTCAGCTTCAGCCCCTGGGGATATTTTGAAGTCCATTTCTAAGTCTGATCCTGCTACCCATAAGGACATCCAAGAGCCTGTCTCTGAACCTGTTTCTAAGGCATACTTATTCTCTGTCAGCTTAGACTTTGTCCCTGAATCTGAGCCCGGTTGGAAGTCCAGACCAGTTAGGCTGGTCCTTGTATCTAAAGGTGCCTACATTCAAGCATCCTCTGGGTTTCCTAGATATGGTACCCCAAAGTCGGCACCCCCCTGGTCAACCTTGAAGTTTTTTGCCCGGTCCTGTTCCCACCTGCCCCATCCCACCCACTGTTTCCTAGCCAGTGCGGGACTTGCATGTATTCATGTTCTGTCTTGTCTTTGTTTAATGTGTCTTTGCTTGTATTTGTTTATGTTTGAGCACATGACTCTGTCTTTATTTGTGTTGGCCATGTGCTCCTCTCGTCTAGCCTCCTTGTTTCCAATTATCAGACCATGAAGACCGCTGTTTTATACAGTATATACTGAGTGATTGAGAGACTTATCTATATTCAACCCAAGTACATGAAAGAGTTTGCGCATGCAACAGTAGGTTACAAAACCCTGACAAGTGAGTCTAATTTTATTTTGCATATTCAGTCTAATGTGTTTCCTACATACTTCCATTGCACTTTGTATTTTCCATAGCACATTGCATTTTTTTTTCTAGATAATTTTCTGATTAAGTTTCAGATTACAGTTTTCAGACTGAAAATAGCATGCAGTGCAAAACCCTAAGGATGCATGTGGTAAAAGTTGTCTCTAGATTTGCCATTTAGCTGATAAGCTCCAACCACAAGTGTCAGAAGCTGTAAAAATATGCATGGTGTCATATTAACGCTTCATGAGGTATTTGAAAAGGAAACTAGACAGAAAACAGTTGAGAGGCATTTTAGCATGATAGGTATTATGTTTGTGGCCTTTGTAGAAGTACAGCTGGGGTCATCAGCCTTTTGACATGAAGTACTATAGTTGAATATACTTTTCATTTCACAATAAAATAATTGTTGGACTGGTGTCAGGTGGATTACTGTTTTATTGTTTTATTTTATTGGTTTATTGTTTTTATCAGCTGTTTGGATTAACTTGGATCAATTTACTGTTCTTACATGCAATTTTTGACACCTGTGATCAAGGCAAGAGTGTTTTTAAATTAACTGAAGAGAATTAACATACCTTAATGCTTGCATTAACAACAAAAAGAAAAGCAAAAAAAAAAAAAAAAAAAAAACCTTAAAACTGTGGTAAACTTGAGTGGCACAAGATGTCTACAGGAAACCGTTTTTTTTTATCATAACTTTTTATTAGAATCTATTATCAAGTTAAAATTAGTTATAAAAAGAGAGAGGTCTTCTCAGCAAGAAATACTCAGAATGAACCTAGTGCTGTGTAAAATAGCAACTTTGCACCCATTGCAATGTTCATTTAGATGTGTTCTATTCTTATTTAAACTGCTCTTTTAATTTATGACTTCTTGCACTAAATGTGTTTATTTAATAAGTTTTATGCTCACCAAGGCTGTATGTATTTGATAAAAAAAAGTATATATATTTACATGGGGAAGTAGTATTACTATTTAAAACAACTGTTGTGTATTTTAATATATTTTAAAATGTGATTTGTTTCTGTAATGGTAAAGATTAATTACTCCAGTTGTCACACATGCTGCCTTCATGTGCTATCGGAATTATCATAAATACAAGTTTCCTAGTTAGAAACTGGACATGAACGGCCTCCCTAGTCATATTTACAACTGGGAATCTCAAGATATTTTTTTGCTGAATTCACACCATGTTTTACTGTAATTTCGAGATGACGTGACGTTCTGCTTGGAGCTGTTCACACCCTTGTCAATGCCTAAACACAGAGCAATGAATCTAAGGTGGTCAGGTTGTACAAGTTAAACTCCCAGGTCACAAGTTAGTTATGAGTTCTACGAGGACGTGGATGCTTTTTACAAGTTGGTATCTCGTAATCACGGTAATTACAATATTACAATATCGAGTTTCTGAGTTTGGCGAGCCATAAACTTTAAATATGGCAGAGGAGAGAAACATAGCAGTAGTACCGTAAAGTTTTATTTGTTTTTTCTCATATCTACATTGCTTTCTCCTGCCATTATATTCACGTATAAATAACCATTTAATGTATATTGAAAATACCGAAATTCAGGAATCGTCAGCCAGCTGAATATCTAGATAGCACCGTGTATGTGTATATGGTTATCAATGAATTGGATGCTACACTTTATTTAAAACTTGTTGGATATTGACTAAATATCTTCTAATCTACTTTTTGGCTTTAACTAAATTTCCCCAAGAAACAGGCAAGAATGAATACAGTAGGCTGTCCACCATGATTTCTGTTCTTTCCGACAACAAAGCACTTAAACACAACAAACTCATAATTACAACTTCAGAAGTGGGAAGTAGGAAGTTTCTGATGGCCCATAAAGGCAGCATTACTGTTTTTTGTAATTTCTGCCCTTGTTAATTGGTTGTCATGTTTGTTCATTTGATTTCATCGTCATGTTCAGATGTGTGTCATTATATCCCCTACTTAAATTCTGATCTCTTTGTCATTGTCGTATCTCATCTTTCCAAAGTTGTGTTGAACTGTCTTTCTCTCTCTTGGATTTACACTGTTTCAATTATTAAAGCCTGTCTGCAACCTTCCTCATTGTGTTCATGTGTACTACAACACAGCGTTGTGACACCAGTCTTTAGTGTCACATGATCCTTCAGAAATCATTCTAATGTGCTGATTTGCTGCTCAAGAAACGTTTGTTATTATTATCAATGTTAAAAACCAATGTGATACATTTTTAAGGATTTTTTTTGGGCATGTACTTTTGCCTTTATTTTCAGTAGCATTCTGTAAATGGTTGTCTTCAAATATCCAATTGTCTGTTTGCAGTTTCATATCTGGTTTAAAATACCATTTCTGATTCATTTAAATCTTTACAAACTATATTGATGTATATTATGTTTATTAAAAGAAGATTTAGGGTGGAAATTATCTCAACACATCCGTCAAAAAATCACCCCATTTTATCTGCAAGATTCAATTGACATTTCCAGTTATGTTCTTTATCCATGGAAGATATGCTGAAATCTTAGTATAAACTTCAGGTAGCTCAAGTGAATTACAGACATCGGGGTCACCGAAAGATATGACACCAACTGCAGTGTCTCCACAAACTAAAAGACCTCCTGAATCCCCCTGTTAAGAAACAGATCAACACTTCAGTCACATGCTGTCATAATTCATAACTAACACTTGTTTAAACAATAAGATTTGGTGAATAAAATATTTTTTACATACATCACAGCTTCCTCCATTGCCATGTACACACTTCATCTGTGAAGCTGAAAAGTCCTCCTTCCCCCATTTACTTTCACATTTCTTGTTATTCATGACCGTCACGTTTGTCTCCATGAGGTGATCGCTTTTCTTGCCTTTAGTTTCTAAAAGTCCCCAGCCTGCAATACTGCAAACAGAACCTGCTTCGATGTCACCTTCTTCCGCTGGTATGGCTATCCACTTGATATTGTCATTCAGTTGTGCATGTTTTTCTAATTGTAAAAAAAAAAAAACCCGCAGCATCATTAATAAACATGTGATTATCTTCTATAATATACTGGCTGTTATTCTGCATGAAAGTTTACTAAAGTCAGCTAAATAAGTACGGGTTGTTACCTTCAAAAGCAGGATGCCATTATGAAAGGATTTGTTGGTGTATTCTGGATGCTGATGGTATGAATCCACTGTGAATCGGACTGAATTCTCACTCTTTTCTCATAGGTCACGTGCACCTAGCACAACCGTCAGAACTGGACAGTGTTGGGTAAGTTACTAAAAAAAGGTAATCCACTACAAATGACTAATTACTTCTTTAAAATTGTAATGTGATTACATTACTGATTACTGCATTTAAAAATTAACCAGATTACTAATTACTTTACTTTCAAGTTATCAAACCTAAAAAATACACTACACAGAGAAACTCATTAATTAGTTATTTCATTAATTTCATATTGACTGAAAAAAATACATAAGTAGGCATATTATTTGTATTCCCTGATTCACTCCCAATATCAACAAAACCGTTCGTTTTGGTTTTGTAAAATAAAGAAAACAAATAGGGTGCGCTTTCTGTATTCTCAGTGCATCTCAATAAATTAGAATGTCGTGGAAAAGTTCATTTATTTCAGTAATTCAACTCTAATTGTGAAACTCGTGTATTAAATAAATTCAATGCACACAGACTGAAGTAGTTTAAGTCTTTGCTTCTTTTAATTGTGATGATTTTGGCTCACATTTAACAAAAACCCACCAATTCACTATCTCAACAAATTAGAATACTTCATAAGACCAATAAAAAAAAACATTTTTAGTGAATTGATGGCCTTCTGGAAAGTATGTTCATTTACTGTATATGTACTCAATACTTGGTAGGGGCTCCTTTTGCTTTAATAACTGCCTTAATTCGGCATGGCATGGAGGTGATTAGTTTGTGGCACTGCTGAGGTGGTATGGAAGCCCAGGTTTCTCTGACAGTGGCCTTCAGCTCATCTGCATTTTTTGGTGTCTTGTTTCTCATTTTCCTCTTGACAATACCTCATAGATTCTCTATGGGGTTCAGGTCTGGTGAGTTTGCTTGTCAGTCAAGCACACCAACACCATGGTCATTTAACCAACTTTTGGTGCTTTTGGCAGTGTGGGCAGGTGCCAAATCCTGCTGGAAAATGAAATCAGCATCTTCAAAAAGCTGGTCAGCAGAAGGAAGCATGAAGTGCTCCAAAATTTCTTGGTAAACGGGTGCAGTGGTTTTAAAAAAAACACAATTGACCAACACCAGCAGATGACATTGCACCCCAAATCATCACAGACTGTGGAAACTTAACACTGGACTTCAAGCAACTTGGGCCATGAGCTTCTCCACCCTTCCTCCAGACTCTAGGACCTTGGTTTCCAGATGAAATACAAAACTTGCTCTCATCTGAAAAGAGGACTTTGGACCACTGGGCAACAGACCAGTTCTTCTTCTCCTTAGCCCAAGTAAGACGCCTCTGACGTTGTCTGTGGTTCAGGAGTGGCTTAACAAGAGGAATACGACAACCGTAGCCAAATTCCTTGACACGTCTGTGTGTGGTGGCTCTTGATGCCTTGACCCCAGCCTCAATCCATTCCTTGTGAAGTTCACCCAAATTCTTGAATCGATTTTGCTTGACAGTCCTCATCAGGCTGCAGTTCTCTCGGTTGGTTGTGCATCTTTTTCTTCCACACTTTTTCCTTCCACTCAACTTTCTGTTAACATGCTTGGATACAGCACTCTGTGAACAGCCAGCTTCTTTGGCAATGAATGTTTGTGGCTTACCCTCCTTGTGAAGGTGTCAATGATTGTCTTCTGGACAACTATCAGATCAGCAGTCTTCCCCATGATTGTGTAGCCGGTTGATCTTATTCATTTTTTACTTTATTAGTGTTACTGTGACATAAACTTGTACACATTCACTTGTTGAACTTTTCCCAAACTATAATGCCAGACTAAAATATGTCGAGTGCAACATTTTGAAATATGATAAGCAACCTTTCTTTGCATCTAAATGTTGTAGGACTCTCATTTTAACTCGCATTTTCCGGTGATTTATTAAAGAGCATATTGACGTGCTTTACTTCATATCTTTTTAACACTGCATTTGTAACTTAACAGTGCATTTGTAATTTTATTTGCATAAGTAACTGTAATCAAATGACATAAATTTAAAATGTAACTCATTACTTTACTGAGTTACCAGGAAAAGTAATTAGATTACAGTAACGTGTTACTGAGTAATGCGTTATACCCAACTCTGGAACTGGAGCACTAATAAAAAGATCTTTATTATTTATTTATCTTTATTAATTACACATGGATGTAACAACACAACTAACTCTCATTAGACTTTTAATAGACTTAGGTTAGGGTTGTGGTTATTAGAAGTTAACATACTTGCAAAGTTGCTTATAGTCAATAGAATGCCTGTTATCAAAATAAACTGTTATCAGATATTTAGCAGGCAGTCTACTAAAGCTCTAATGACTGGTTGATGCAAAGTTACTAAGTTAATTAGTAGAATGTCTAATGTGGACTATCAAAATAAAGTGTTATATTATCTAATATATATAATTAGCTGTTACTACTTGTCTTACTTGTCTCGGCAATGTGCAGCTGTCATGACAAATCTATCAGAGTTGAGGAATCCACCGCAGATATGATGCTCCTTTGTTTGAACAGACACCATGTAAGGTCTGGAGTGGGGTTTTGCTTCCTGGCCGTTCACTATACCCACATTCACACTAGCTGAGAGAGAGATAGGGCCCTATTTTAACAATCTAAGCGCACGGCTCAAGTGCACTCAGGGCGTGTCCGAATCCACTTTTGCTAGTTTAAAGACGGGAAAACGGTCGGTGCGCCCGGGTGCATTGTCTAAACGGGTTGTCCCTATTCTCTTAATGGGTGTTTTTTTGGGCGTAACGTGCAATAAACCAATCAGAGTCTCACCTCCCATTCCCTTTAAAAGCAAGTTGCGCTTGCGCAATGGCGGATGCGCTATTTAAACGGCGACATTTTAAGGTCGGATTGAGCAGTCGCGTGCAGTTGCTCTCCACCGACTGCGCTGATCAAAGCATGATGGGAAACGACTGACTGACGACACAGCTTAATGCTCATTGGTTCAGACAACCTTGATGCTGCATTCTCTTCTCAAATGTTTTATTTTGTTAAATCTGATTTCATGCGATTATGTATCTAAATTACGCATGAATATTTCCAAACGCCATAACAGTGCGATCTCTGGGTGAGATATGTGATTGTTGCCATATTTCAATAAAAATCTAAAATACACGTTTGTATTGAAGTAGAAATGGATGACAAATACGCATTTCGTATGGAATTAAATAGCAAGCACTTTGAGTGTCTTGTTCATCATATTGATATTCATATAAAAGCAACAGAACTGAAATTATATCATGTTTATCAGCAGCACAGCATATGAGTGAGAATAACACGATATCCGCCTTTGATCTCGTTGGTATCTGTTCCACTACGAGAGGTCAGAACTGTCCGTCTTGACTGCGCTTATTTCACTCCTCCCCTCACTGCAGCTGCCTACTCTCGCCTACATTTCAGGCGAGGCGCATCTCAAACAAGCCTATTGGTTCGTATGATAATGAGCTCGCACCGTGAGCTTCGTAAATCAAATATGATGTGCGTGCAAATGTCCCTTTAATGTGAATATAAGTCTACATTTAAACAGTTATATTATATTGAGCGATCGTGTCTCTTTAGAGCACTTGGAGGAAACCACGCAATTCATATGGATTACTTTGGCAATGTTTTTTTTTTATTTTATTTTGCGATTAACTTTTTGAAACGTGAACATCTTCGGTGAATCGTCTTTCATCGGAGGAACATAAAGATTTCATTAAAATATCTCAGCTCTTCTTTCGAAGATGAACGAAAGTCTTAGATGGTGTGGAGCATCTTAAGGGTGAGTGATGACAGAATTCAAATTGTTTTGGGGGAACTATGAAATCAATTAGAAAATATTGCGGTATGTTCTTATTTTTACCAGCTTCTGTAAGCGTGTATGGCGTCTGGCTTTTGGAACCTCACTGTGAATGACTTCAGGTAATGTTTAATTAATGTTATTTGTCTGTGCCAGTCTGTTTTTGACACATGCTTTGGCAGAAAAAAAAAGAAGTCTTATAACATGTACAACATTAACATTTTTTATTTGCAAAATGAAGTTGTGTATTTATTTCAGATTTCCTGAACAATTTGGCTTCATTGTAATGAAGTCAATGATCTTTGAAAAACCATGATTATGAACATACAATTACTTTGTCTTGAGCTGATCATCCAACTGTGGTAGTTGATTGGTGTTTATATTCGTTCAAGCTTGACAATCTTATCGCCTTTATTTTATCACATATTTTGTCATATCACCTCTGTTAAAGAGATTTTTGAATCAGGCCTAATGGAGGGTCAATCTTGGAAGAAAATCATTAACAATGTGTCCATTCCAGGTGGCTAATTTGTGCTTCCTTTCAGTCATTCATGTAAAAATCTGAAAGCCATCTCCTCATCCACCTCCAAAACCCCCTCAATCTCTCCCTATTCTGTTGCTTGAACTTTATCATCTTCATCTTCAGTCTTTGCACACACACAGATATTCACTTCTGCACTTTGTTTTCAGTCAATTTTTATTTATTTATTTTTTCTTCAGAAAATTGCATTGTAATTTTTATTTATTCATCGATGTAAAATTGTGCACTTTTCAGTAATACGGGTGTAACTGAAATGTTCTACAAATTGATAAGATAGCTCTGCCATAGCATTTCAGTCTTTTTTCATTTATTATAATGTTTTTTTGTATAATGTTTTAAAATGTACTTGAGTATGTTTGTAGTAATACAAAGGTATATATGCTGCTGTGCTTTTTTTAATGTATATGATTTTTTATGAATATTTGTAATATACACAACAATATATAATACATTAAATTTTTCTAGATATCAAAGTGTGTACGTGTGTATATGCTGAAAAAGCAGCTTTATAATATACTAGTAGTGTAATGCTAATGCATTTCTAATGAGCTCAAATACAATGGAAATGTACTTGAAGTACATTAAAACGATGCTTCAAATATACTCTAACTGTAGTTCATGAAGTATTAAAAGTACATTTTAAATGTATTTTAGGAAATACACTTAAATTTCACTAAATATACTAAAAGTGGTTCCATTTTAACACAGTTTCAATATATTAAATATACTGCAAATAGATTAAAATTGAACTTAAACTTATCTTGAAATACACTTAATATACTTAAACTGGTTTCAAAATAATACATTTAATATGCACTTAATATAGTATAGTTTAAATATATTAAGTGTGTCTGAAAAAGACACTTGTGCTGCGCCTTGCACTTGGTGTATGATAGGGCCCATACTGTTATTATAGTTCCTCCTCACTGTCTTACTGTGTATGTGCTATAAAACTTGGTTTATTAGTATTTTGTTTTTGATCAGTCTCACCAGTGAAGGCCAGGTTTGGCAGCAGAGAGGCCAGCAGGAGCAGAGAGATGATGGTCATCATGAAGACAATCAGAAGGAGGGTGGAAGACATATCATAAGAAGGAGGGTGGAAACACTAAGCTTCCCGTAACTTGTTATTTTCAGTTTGTGATAACCGCAACTTAGTATAGCAATCAGTAGATGGTGATATTTGATAATACTTGTGGCTTGATTAGGCTTCAGTCTTAGGCTTCAATCGTCAAACCACAAAGATTTGTGCCATTTGATTAATTTGAAGCCATTAACTTGCAAACAGTGCACAGAGCCTTGAGCTCAAAGAAGCAGCATGCAAATCCATGTTTTTCTCTTACTGCATGAGATGAAAAGAAAGACATTAGGCCACAGTAATGCTTAGCTAATCATTAATATTACAACCCGAATTCCAGAAATGTTGGGACCTTTTTTAAAATTTGAATTAAAAATGAAAACTAAAAGAATTTGAAAAATAATTTTTCAAATATTTCTCAAGATTCTCTGAATCTTTTGATGGTGTTATGCACTGTAGATGATGAGAGTTGCAAAGCCTTTGCAATTTGATGTTGAGGAACATTGTTTTTAAAGTATTCCACAATCTTTTTATGCACTCTTTCACAGATTGGAGAGCCTCTGCCCATCTTTACTTCTGAGAGACTCTGCCTCTCTAAGACATCCCTTTTATAGCTAATCATGTTACAGACCTGATGTCAATTTACTTAATTAGTTGCTAGATGTTCTCCCAGCTGAATCTTTTCAAAATGTCTTGCTTTTTTAGCCCTTTGTTGCCCCCTTTTTTGAGACCTGTAGCAGGCATCAAATTTGAAATGAGCTCATTTAGTGGATAAAAGTGTAACATTTCTCCGTTTAAACATTTATGTTCTCTATGTTCTATTGTGAATAAAATATTGGCTCATGTGATTTGAAAGTCTTTTAGGTTTCATTGTATTCAAATTTAAAAAACGCACCAACATTTCCGGAATGCGGTTGTAAATAAACTTGTGATTAGGTTTCAGATTTGAGTCTCTCTTGAAATAGCATGCAGAGCAAAAGCTGAGGCAGTTTACACCCTTTAGATGGATGTAGTAAACTTCACACCCATTGTAGCAAAATCTGCCTTTTAGCTCATGAACTTCAACCACAAGTGTCAGACGAAAGCACTGGGCATTAAAAAGATGTAAAAAGAGGACGCATGGTGTCACATTTAACACATGCGAGTGACATTTAAAAGACAAAATACATGGGATGAAAATAAACCATTATGAGCCATCTAAGCATGATAGCTGCTATGTTTGTGGTCTTTGTAAAAGTAGGGCTGCAATTACATTCCATAATCAGATTCTTTATGGATTAAATGATTACATATTATTCGTAAAATGTAAATGATTCTCCCTAATGCTTCTTTTCTATTTTAAAGTGTCCTTGCCAAAAATCCTACTGTGAGTCATACCATTTAGCTTTGGCTATATTCACAATATATAATGGCCATGTATATGTCATGTAAGTAATTTTGTGATCCATGTAAGTTTCATGATGTGTATTGTATTGTAACATTAAAGCTGCAGTCTGTAAATTTTGACTCTTTGTCGCCATCTATGTTTGAAAACCTGGAATTGCAAGCTGCTTGTGGAATTATCTTGCTTGCGTGGGTTGTGAGTTGGCACGGCGCCAGCACGGATTAATCTGGTGTTTTGAGGTGAGTGTGTGGCAGTCAGTCACACACCGGTGTGGATGTTTACTGTACTTCGCAATCACAGATTGTAGCCTATGTCTTGGAATATATGACCCAAATACGAATTTTCACCCTATATTGCCATCTGAACAAGTAACAAGTCTGCCACGTTTGATCTGACCAGCTGAGGAAAAAAGCATTACAATAAATCGCGCTACCAATCGTGATTTAATCTAAAGATCAGTTAGCTCATATCACATCAAACCGTGCAAAGTATTATTATTATTGTTATACTTTATTCCCAAATTATTAATGTTAACAACATCAGCATTGCGTGACTATGATGTGTATTAGCGTGTAGATTTCAATTTATGTACAGCCTAATATCTAATTGTCATGTCATTCAAATTTGATATTAAGAAATTCTTTTAAACCAAAAAGCTAAGTATTCTCCCTTCGAACTGGTTTTCTTTAAAATACAAATCTTGTGTAATCTCAGGCTATCTGTAATCAGAAGCACATTTAAATCTGAAATATAATTTAATTTCATTCACATGTGTTTCATAAACACATAATCCTTTCTGGATTACAATCTGCCATCAAAATGATGCATTTAATTATTCTAGCTGCTGTGAGAAAAGGCTATAAACGATCTGCCACCTGCAGGATCCACACATGTGATAGCCTAGTAGTAGGGACAACTTCTTTATGTTTACAGACGTGACGTAATGACGCAGTGCCATGCTCGAATTTCCCGCGAAGACCTACCCGTACCACTCAAATTAGAAAACATTATTAGAAGATAACCGTTGTGAATCGGGCTAAAGTAAGGTGATAGTTTTGAACACTGGCTGGTTATGTACTTGCTCATATATTAATTTTTTTCCTTATAGTCTTCGTTAACCTGTTACTCCCACTCCCAACCCTAGACAGGGGGAACGGGAACGTAACACGTCAATTAACATTCCCAATTATGTTGATCTATAGAAGAACTGCTGAAATCCTGATATAGTCACATGTTCCTGTGGCTCAGTGGTCGAGCATTGCGTTAGCAGTGTAAAAAGGTTGTGGGTTCAATTACCAGGAATCACACACACTGATAAAAAAAAAAAAAAAAAACATATAAATAGAGTACAAATATTTAATCATTAAAAATTAAGACTGATTTGGTGATTCTATAACGTATTTCAAATCACCAATAATCTGGAAAAAAATAATAATAATCTGGATTTTTGTCATTTCCACACATAATTCCACAGGGGGCACAATTTTATAGCTTGTTCTTTATGTTGCAATACATTCTTTCTGTCAGAAGAGGGCTCTATAAACGCATCTGATTTAAGTTTTAGATTGGCTTTACCAGGTCTCAGTGCAAAATGCCACAGAAAGTGACAAGAGTGTTAAAATATATAAAATAGATGCAGAAATGTGCCTAATAATATATTTAATTATACTTATATACTGTACTTCGTTATATATTGTGTAGTATGGATTCATATTATTTGATATCTAAGTGGACAGCATACTGTGTTTTTTATGTGGTTAAGTTACAAAATGTCTGTAAAAAGTGTCTGTAAAGATATAAACAGCTTCTCAAAATAACCTTTAGGGTGCAAATAACCGTTTCTTTTCTTCTTCTATTGATTTCTTTCCTTCCCTTTATTTAAATTTATTTGGATAGTTATTATTCTGGTTAGATAAATATCAACATTTTAATATGAATCCTTGACAGACGTGGAGGCCAGCCCGGATCAAACTGTGTTCTAATCTGTTCTGAAGCCAAAGGCTCAACTATATATCTGACAGCATGTGAATGCAGCATATCTGACAAAATGATGATTCGTCCGTTTATGTTAGGCACCCACAATGTTATGTTTACGACGTAAGGATATAATAGTAAAATGCGCGCGTTTGTGAAGTTACATTTGAAAATAGCTTATTGAAGCAAACATAAATCAGATCAATTCTTTAAAAAGTAAAAGTCTATCCGGACGTCTACAAATGTAACCCGACAGACCACCTGAGGGCGCTGGATTTATCGATCAGAAACTTCTGAACCAAGCCTGTTTGAAGCATCATATTAGCATAGTTACAGTATTTGATCCGCTAAACAGATGCGTCCTTTGTGGAAAGAAACACATAAACCTAGGACTAGATCCTAGTCGCCACAACAAACTGCATAATTTGCAGCTGCGCGCATTTCTCCAGTCCTCGATGCGCGCGAACTGACAGAGACGCTTGATTATGAAATCATCTGCGAAGCCCCGTTGTTTCAAACTGAGGTAATGCTTTACAATAATCTTCCTTTAGTTAACGTTAGTTAATGCATTAACTAAGATTAGCAATACATTTGTTACCGTGTTTATTCATCTTTGTTAACCTTAGCTCAGGCAAATGTTAACAGATCTTTTAATTTTAATAATGTCCTATTAGTAAATTTTGAAATGAACATTAACATAACAAATTACTTATGTTAATGCATGCTTTAGAAGTAATGAACCTTGGTGCTGTATATTTTGTTGGTAATTTGACATGCAGTTTTCATATGCTACACACTTGGCCCACCCAGTTCTATGTAGACCCACCCACTTAAACATTTCTGCCTACGCTAGTGATCAGACTACCAACCTAATGTGTGGTAAACATGTGCGGTGCATGATTTCAACAGGAAACAGCTTTGTCATCAGAATTTGTTATCAAATGTACTATCATGTTAAAATGAGTAAAAAAGAGAGATAAAGGTCTTATTAGGAAGAAATACTCAGAATGAGCCTAGTGTAGTTTTTAATGTTTTGTTCTTAAATTCCTACAAACACACTTTTAATTTATGGCTTGTTTTTGCACTAAATATTTTTGTATTACAGTTCAAATGTTTGTAAGATTTTTTTTAAGTTTTATGCTTACCAAGGCTGTATGTATTTAATCAAAGATACAGTAAATGATTCAGTAATGACATATTAATTGATACTGTGAAATATTATTACAATTTAAAATAACTGTTTTGTATTGTAATACATATTAAACTGTAATTTATTCCTGTGATTTTCAGCAGCCATAACTCCAGTCTTCAGTGTCACATGGTCATTCAGAAATCATTCTAATATGGTTATTTGCTGAAACATTTCTTATTATTTTCAGTGTTAAAACTATTGTGATATTTAATATTTGTGTGGAAACCGATACATTTAAGGAGTTTTTCCTTATCATATAAAATAAAGGCAAAAGTATGCCCACTTACCCCAAACTTTTTCTTGCATAATCAGTGGGCATGTACTTTTGCCTTTATTTTCAAGCATTCTGTAAATGTTTATGATGGTTGTCTTCAAATATTAAACCGTCTGTCTGCAGTTTCACATCTGGTTTAAAATACCATTTCTGATTCATTAAAATCTCTAGACAGTATATCAATGCATGTTTTTTTTTTATTAAAAGACGAATTTGGAAGAAAATCAACTCAACCAAAAAAACAAAACAAAAATCACCCCATTTTATCTGCAAGTTTCAATTGACATTTCCAGTTATGTTCTTTATCCATGGAATATATGCTGAAATCTTAGTATAAACTTCAGGATACTCAGGTGAATTGCAGAGATCAGGGTCACCAAAGGAAGTGACACCAACTGCAGTGTCTCCACAAACCAAAGGACCTCCTGAATCCCCCTGTTAAGAAACACAGATCAATCATTTTTAACTTCACTGAAACCAATTCACACAATAATATTTGGTGAATCAAATGTTGTTTTTATATACCTCACAGCTTCCTCCATCTCCATATACACACATCATCTGTGAAGCTGAAAAGTCCTCCTTCCCCCATTTACTTTCACATTTCTTGTTATTCATGACCGTCACGTTTGTCTCCATGAGGTGATTGCTTTTCTTGCCATAAGTTTCTAAAAGTCCCCAGCCTGCGACACTGCAAACAGAACCTGCTTCGATATCAGCTTCTTCCTCTGGTATGGATATCCACTTGATATTGTTGTTTAGTTGTACATTTTTTTCTAACTGTAAACCAAAAACGGCAGCATCATTATTAAAAAGATTTGATTGTCTTATTGGCTGTTATTCTGAAAAGTTTAATGAAGTCAGCAAAAATAAGTGCAGTTTGTTACCTTCACAAGCATGATGTCATTGACAAGATGAAAGAATTCCATGGAGTATTCTGGATGCTGATGGTATGAATCCACTGTGAATCGGACTGAATTCTCTTTCCGTAGGTCATGTGCACCTAGCACAACCGTCAGAACTGAAGAGCTGTTAAAAAGACAAGTTTTATTTAACAATAACTTTTTTCACAGTCTGCTATATTCATTTATACAATAGCTGGCTTAATAATAATATTCAATTATTAATATTATTATAATATGTGTATTGTATTGAGGAATAGTAAATAATGATGTATTTATTATTTATTTATTTTAAATTATTCAAATAATTTTATCAATTAGTGATATATTACCTAAATTATAATATTATATTAATTATAATATATTTTGTATGTAGTTATTTTAAGCAGTTTAAATATTTAAATTAATTAATAATTCATTATATTATCTAAAATATAATTACTAACTAATAATAATATTAAAAGCAGTCCACTTTAGACATTCTGCAACTTTGCAACTATATGTCAACAACAGTAACTCTCATTAGAGTATTAGTAGACTGTTAGACTAGGGTTATGGTTAGCAGAACAAGCTGACATTCTTGCAGTTACTTAAATAAACTGTTAGCAGATAAAGTAGACAGTCTACTAATAATCTAATGACTGGTAGTTGCAAAGTTACTTATAGTTAATAGAACGTCTAAAAAGTGGACTCAAAATGAAGTGTTACTTTATATTAGTAAAAATATATTAATATTTGTCTTACTTGTTTCGGCAATGTGCAGCAGTCATGATAAATCTATCAGAGATGAGGAATCCACCACAGATATGTTTCTTGTCCTCCTGAAGAGAAACCATGTAAGGTCTGGAGTGGGGTTTTGCTTCCCTGCCGTTCACTATACCCACATTTGCACGAGCTGAGAGAGAGAGAGATAGTATTAGTTATTATAGTTCCTCCTCACTGCAGATATACTCACTGAATATAAATTTAACAGACCACTCAGATCATTAGGATCGAGTCAGTTAGAAATACCAAGGGTTCACACAAAACAAAGGGAGTCCGCTTTCAGCTATTATGCCTCCCGCAGTTGGAACCAGCTTCCAGAAGAGATCAGATGTGCTAAAACATTAGCCACATTTAAATCCAGACTCAAAACTCATCTGTTTAGCTGTGCATTTATTGAATGAGCACTGTGCTACATCCGAACTAATTGCACTGTATTTTATGTATAAGCATTTTCTATTCTTAACTGTTTTATATAATTTCCTTGTTTTTATTGTTGTGATTATTATTTTTTATGACTATTTCACTTCTTTTTATGTAAAGCACTTTGAATTACCACTGTGTATGAAATGTGCTATATAAATAAACTTACCTTGCCTTGCCTCACTGTCTTACTGTATATGTGCTATAAAATTTGTGTTATTAATATTTGGTTTGATCAGTCTCACCAGTGAAGGTCAGGTGTGGCAGCAGAGAGGCCAGCAGGAGCAGAGAGATGATGGTCATGATGAGGACAGTCAGTGAATCAATGAGTTCTTGCTGGCTATATTCGATATAAATATCATAATAAGGAGGGTGGAGACTCTGAGCTTAACATAACTTGTCATTTTCAGTTTGAGGCAACAGTAACTCAGTATGGTAATCAGTAGATAGTAAGATAATACTTGTGGCTTGATGAGGCTTCGGTCGAAGGCTTCAATTATCATTCCACAAAGATTTTATGCCATTTGATTCCTTTGAAGCCATTAACTTGCAGACAATGCACGGAGCCTCGAGCTCAAAGAAACAGCATGTAAAACTTGACATGTTTTTCTATTACTGCATGAAAGACGTTACTGAACATTAACTTAAGTGATGCTAAATTAGACTTCGGGTTGTTTTCAGCATCACTACATTGCCCTTAACAGTTTGAACTAACTGAAACTCAACCATCATGCTCATTATGGTGCCCACGAGGTGACATGGTCGGTTCACTTAGTTGTGTTGTGGCCACGAGATATTAATTTGTGGGAACGTGCTATTATGTCGTGGCCTCGAGATATTAATTTGTGGGAACAACACATTTTTCTTGTGGCCCACGAGTTCAATGAGTAAACAAACCTGCGTGACAATAGCAACCCGGGATAACATTAAACATTTAATTTAATATTTGTATAGGCTATTATTATTATTATTACATTAACTTATATTTTTATATTTGTTATATATGCTTATTTCCCCTTTCAATTTGTATATTGCTTTACTTAGTTAACCTTTTGTGTAATTATGCTATATTTGCTAGCCTACGATATATTTTGCAAATACTGTGAACGTTTGACAATTATTAGGGTTGTTCCGATTCCGATACTAGTATCGGAAATTCCACCGATACCACAAAAAAATTCTGCCATCGGTATCGGCGAGTACTTGAACCCATGCACCGAACCGATACCATTTTTAAACAAGATCTATAGTTATGCGCGCTAGCTTTGCTTAACGCTGCAAATCGGAAATCAAGTCTTCTTTGCTGCTCAGAATGCAAACACAGGAAGTTGTGCTGTGTTGCCACACAAGCAACCACTATTTAGAGCAGCGAAGAAGAAATACAAACATGCTGGCACATTGCCAGTAATTAAATCACTCACATATGCGACTAAATCTTCACCCTGGGCGACTAAATGATGTCTAATATAAGCCAATAAATGATCAGATTTTACTGGGAGGCTATGTATAAGTTTAGTACAGATATATTGTCACTCGCTGAACACTCTGAGCGCTTCAGAGTTTCTCTCTCCGCCAAGCGATCTATTTTTCAGATCATCTGAATGAATGCGCAGCGCACCTGTATTTGATGTACCGTAAGCTCTAGTGTGAAGCGCAGGACTCGCCTTCGCTTTGCTTTTTTCCTCACACGCAGAGAGAGAGAGAGAGCGAGAGAGTCTTACGTGTAGCGCGTCAATTTTGCATGGTATGCAGCTCGTTAATCCTTAGTGCGTTTTATATTGTTCTTAGTAGAATTCATAGTATGATTATTATCTTATCAGTATTATTGATAGTTTTTCCCCATTTTTACAGAAACACTGAATGACCAAAAAAGCACCACCACCGGTCCTAAATTCAGTTAAAATTACTCGCCAGACTATCTATCTATCTATCTATCTATCTATCTATCTATCTATCTATCTATCTATCTATATATGGTGAAGCACATCATAAAATAATTGTATCAATTCATACAGGTCTAGTAGTGCATACAGCTGTATAACCAGATACACACCCAGGTATCGGATCAGTACTCGGTATCGGCCGATACCCTGAGCCTAGGTATCGGAATCGGTATCGGGAAGGGAAAAAGGGTATCGGAACATCTCTAACAATTATGCCAATAAAGTTTTGACTTTATGATTGTATTTATGCCCATGTGTGATGATAAATGAGCATGTTGTGTTTTCATTTACAAATGAAATTACATGAATGATTAATTCCTCAACGAAACACTATATAGTATTTGTAATTATGGTCTATTACTTAGCAGAAATAAAATGAAATATATGTTAAATTTAAACTGCATTCCAGTAAAAATTCCAGTCAGCATAATCAAAGCTTTATTTGCATGTCCAGCATTTACAGTAGGCGGTTATTTACAATCCGGAACGTTAAGTAAAGAGATCGAAATGGAGGGAAAAAACGAATATCAAAATATAACCAATAATAATAGGCTAATAATAATAATAATAATAATATACAAATATTACGGGAAAAAGAAAATCGCAACATGGCCGCAGCAGGCGTAGTGATATTACGCAGCGCCTGAAAGTAGTCCCCAGCTATATTATAACTAGTTACCTAGCTGGGGACTACTTTCAGGCGCTGCGTAATATCACTATGCCTGCTGCGGCCATGGTACGGCAGCAAAGTTCCTTGATTATTACGCCGGAATGAGAGTATAGTTCCTAGCCAAATCGGACTAGAAAATCGCAACTTTTCGTTTTCCGCCGATCTTAGTACACGATATAACTACAGAAGAGTCAAGTTTTAAATAGGAAAACTATTGAAACTCTTTGATCGTTTTTGAACGCGATGCTACTGGTCTAATTGGATTCAATGATCTATGCTAAGCTATGCTAAAAGTGCTATCGCCAAGACCTGGAGATCGGCTGAATGGATTCAAAAACAGTAAAACTCAACTTATTAACTCTGGGGGAGTTGGAGAATGAGCCTATTTCCAAAAAAAGTGGAGTGTTCTTTTAAGGGATGCTTATAGGAATAAGGGTGCACATCAAATTACCTTGACTTATTGAACCTGGATCAAATTAGTGAGATTGCATGAACTTAAATTGTCATTTATGGAACCGCTTTAGCCCTGATTGATTTGTTAGGTTATTTCAAGTCAGATTGTGGACTTTAATCTCAGCTTTTTAGCGTTTTTTTTTTTTTTTTATGAAACGGGCCTCCAGATCTCTTCAAAATACACAGGTAGCTGAGCTGAAGCAGATTGGAAATTTGCAGGACACGTGCTCCTCTCATCCAGCCTCCTTACCTCCAATTACCATGCCCCCTTCATCCTTGTTGAGTCCTCATTTGTCTGAGTGTTGTCACCTGTTCCTCATGTTCTCAGCTCCCTTTATATTGTGCTCTTTTTCCCTCATATTTGGCCACTTTGTTATACATTGTTCTGCTGTGTTCTTCCTTGTTGCTTTTGTTTAGGAAGCTACTTGTAGATCTTACCTTGTTCAGTCTATTGTCCCTGAGTATACTTGCTTTGGTTTAGTACTCTTTTCTTTTGTTCTCTGCTTATCTTTAGTTCCTTATTTATTTTAGTATTTAGTTTCCCACTATCTTGTCGTAGTTATTTGCTTTTAACCTTTACTTTTACTACCTTTGGTTTTTCCTAGATATAGTTTTCTGTTTTTTTAAGCTTCCTTTATTAAGTAGTAGTTTTTCTAGTTTTTGCTTAGCATTGGTCGCTGTCATCTGTCTTGTCTTGTGTTGCTGTGTCTAGTCCTAGTCCTGTCCTGCAGGCTGAGCTTCTCTGGTCGATCACTGTTTCTACCAAGCAGCAAGACCTGTGCAGTGCCTGAGAGACCATCAGTGTTTAGGCTCCTGTGCTAAGTGTTCCAGCCCACTGTCATCCTGGGCTGGACTCAGCGGCCACTCTCTCTGCCTGCCTGTCTTTGAATCTTGCCCCTGCTTATTGTTTGGACTGTGTTCACCCCCTCCTCACCTTCTCTTGTTTTCTCTGCAGTTTTGTTAATAAACCCATTGTCACTCATTTTGCATAGAGTCCTCTCTCATAGATACATGACAGAACAAACTAGCCAAAACAAGACTCTGCAGAATGAGCATCAGAATCCTGCCATCTGCTAATGCCTGGGAGAGACGTCCATCTGACTGCCCTTCACCAACAGGATTGGGCTGTGGGGGCTTTTGCCCAGTTTTTCTGTACAATGTCTGTGGGGCTATATTATGATGATGCAACCCTCAAGGATATCTTTAATGCCTGCTTAGATGACCCCCTGCCTAATTTGGAGATGGATACTCTCAAGATTTTGAATTTCCAAGACTTCTCCAGATTTCTTAATCATCATATCCGGTGACAAATGCCTCGTCGACCTGAGTCAGCCTGCAGCAACCGCCCTGCGCACCCTCCCTAATCCTTTCAAGATTCACCTCTGACTCCAACTAACAAACAAAGGTCAAGAAAAAAGGCAGTCTAGCCCATTACATCCACCCCAGAGTCTGCTGAGATCATCCTTGTTTCCCCTGAGACAGTCAAGTCCCAGGCAATCATGTCAGTAGCAATCACTTTTAAGTTTGAGCCAATCAAGTCAACCACAGTCATCTCTAAGACATTCAAGTCAGTTCCAGCCACTTCTGAGTCTGCTGAATCAACCTCTGTCTTCCCAAAATCAGCCAAGATTACTCCTGATATTTCTGTGCCAGTTAAGTGTTGTCCCTCTGTCTACTAAGTCTGTTCCAGTCACTTCTGAGTCTGCCGGATATGTTTCAGTCGCCACTGAGTTGACGGAGTTCGCTGCAATGCCACCTGAATTGGCCGAGTTAGCTGCAGATACTACAGAGGCAGTCAAGCACACCGTATCGACCTGTCGAAAGTGGAGGAAGAGACTGTGGCCTGTGCTGTGCTGTCCACTGTCCTTCCCTCTCAAGTCCCAAGTCCAAAAGTTTGAGAAGAATCTAGTCCAGTGAATTTTCTAAGCCACTTAGAAAAAGTGTATTGTATTTGCTAGTCATGTCATGCCCTCAGAGACAGTTTCTGCAAATCCTTTCATGTTCACAGAGACCTTCTCTAGGCTGTTGTCTATGCCAGCTGTCACAGCCACAGTGGTCATTCCTGAGCTGCCTGCTGTCACAACCACAGAGGCCTTCTCAGAATCTCTTGCCATTATTGTCATGTACACCGAAGTAATTCCTGCCAAATATGTTGTGGACACAGAGTTTGAAATTCCTGAGGGTTAATTCCCAAAGCCCACTCCTGTGAGAGCAGTTTCCAAGCCCTCTCCTGAGAGAGCTGTTCCTGAGCCTTCTTTAGAGGGAGTTGTTCCCAAGTCCACTGCTCTTAGAGCTGTTTCCAAGCCTGCTCTAGAGGAAGGTGTCACAGAGCCTGATCTAACTCTAGAAAGAGCAGTTACGCATGGTCCAGTGTCGGCTCCAGCCCCTGAGAATGGTCTAGTGTCAGCTGCAGCCCCTGAGTACAGTCCAGTGTCGGCTCCAGCCACTGCGTACAGTCCAATGTTGGCTCCACCCACTGAGTGCAGTCCAGTGTCAGCTCCAGCCCCTGAGTGCAGTCCAGTGTCAGCTCCAGCCCCTGAGGATATTTTGAATTCCATTTCAAAGTCTGATCCTGCTACCCATAAGGACATCCAAGAACCTGTCTCTGAACCTGTTTCCAAGGCATACTTATTCTCTGTCAGTTTAGACTTTGTCCCTGAATCTGAGCCCGGTTGGAAGTCCAGACCAGTTAGGCTGGTCCTTGTATCTAAAGGTGCCTACATTCAAGCATCCTCTGGGTTTCCTAGATATGGTACCCCAAAGTCGGCACCTCCCTGGTCAGCCTTTGTTTTTTGCCCGGTCCTGTTCCCACCCGCCCCATCCCACCCACTGTTTCCTAGCCAGTGCGGGACTTGCATGTCTTGTCTTTGTTTAATGTGTCTTTGCTTGTATTTGTTTATGTTTGAGCACATGACTCTGTCTTTATTTGTGTTGGCCATGTGCTCCTCTCGTCTAGCCTCCTTGTTTCCAATTATCAGACCACGAAGACCGCTGTTTTATATATACTGAGTGATTGAGAGACTTATCTTTATTCAACCCAAGTACATGAAAGAGTTTGCGCATGCAATAGTAGGTTATAAAACCCTGACAAGTGAGTCTAATTTTATTTTGCATATTCAGTCTAATGTGTTTCCTACATACTTCCATTGCACTTTGTATTTTCCATAGCACATTGCATTTTTTTCTAGATAATGTTCAAGTTTCAGATTACAGTTTTCAGACTGAAAATAGTATGCAGTGCAAAACCTGAAGCAATTTGACAACCCTAAGGATGCATGTTGTAAAAGTTGTATCTAGATTTGCCATTTAGCTGATAAGCTCCAACCACAAGTGTCAGAAGCTGTAAAAAGATGCATGGTGTCATATTTAACGCTTCATGAGGTGTTTGAAAAGGAAACTAGACAGAAAACAGTTGAGAGGCATTTTAGCATGATAGGTATTATGTTTGTGGCCTTTGTAGAAGTACAGCAGGGGTCATCAGCCTTTTGACATGAAGTACTATAGTTAAATATACTTTTCATTTCACAATAAAATAATTGTTAGACTGGTGTCAGGTGGATTACTGTTTTATTTTATTTTATTGGTTTATTGTTTTTATCAGCTGTTTGGATTAACTTGGATCAATTTACTGTTCTTACATACAATTTTTGACACCTGTGATCAAGGCAAGAGTGTTTTTAAATTAACTGAAGAGAATTAGCATACCTTAATGCTTGTATTAACAAACGGCACGTCTGGCAGAAAAAAAATCAATATCAGAATACCAAACTGTGGTAAACTTGAGTGGCACAAGATGTCTACAGGAAACCGTTTTTTTAATCAGAACTTTTTATCAGAATCTATTATCAAGTTAAAATTAGTTATAAAAAGAGAGAGGTCTTATCAGCAAGAAATACTCAGAATGAACCTAGTGCTGTGTAAAATAGCAACTTTGCACCCATTGCAATGTTCATTTAGATGTGTTCTGTTCTTATTTAAACTGCTCTTTTAATTTATGACTTCTTGTACTAAATGTGTTTATTTGATAGGTTTTATGCTCACCAAGGCTATATGTATTTGATAAAAAATAAATAAATAAAAATAATGATAATAAATAAAGCAGTAAAAAAATGACACTGGGAAGTATTATTACTATTTAAAACAACTGTTGTGTAATTTAATATATTTTAAAATGTAATTTGTTTCTGTAATGGTAAAGATCCATTTTCAGCATTATTACTCCAGTTGTCACACATGCTTGCTTCACGTGCTATCGGAATTACCGTAAATACAAGTTTCCTAGTTGGAAACTGGACATGAACGGCCTCCCTAGTCATATTTACAACTGGAAATCTCAAGATAATTTTGCTGAATTCACACCGTTTTACTGTAATTTCGAGATTACAACATGTGACGTTCAGCTTGGAGCTGTTTACACCCTTGTCAATGCCTAAACACAGAGCAATGAATCTAAGGTGGTCAGGTTGTAGCTCTAAGAAAACTCCCAGGTCATAAGTTAGTTACGAGTTCTACGAGGACATGGATGCTTTTTACAAGTTGGTATCTTGTAATCACTGTAATTACAATATTACAATACTGAGTTTCTGAGTTTGGCGAGCCATAAACTTTAAATATGGCAGAGGAGAGAAACATAGCAGTAGTACTGTAAAGTTTTATTTGTTTTTCTCATATCTACATTGCTCTCTCCTGCCATTACAGACATGTATATTCACGTATAAATAGCCATTTAATGTATATTGAACACAGGGAAAATACCGAAATTCAGGAATCGTCAGCCAGCTGAATATCTAGATAGCGCCGTGTATGTTTATATGGTTACCAATGAATTGGATGCTACACTTTATTTAAAACTTGTTGGATATTGACTAAATATCTTCTAATCTACTTTTTGGCTTTAACTAAATTTCCCCAAGAAACAGGCAAGAATGAATACAGTAGGCTGTCCACCATGATTTCTGTTCTTGCAGACAACAAAGCACTTAAATACAACAAACTCATAATTACAACTTCAGAAGTGGGAAGTAGGAAGTTTCTGATGGCCCATAAAGGCAGCATTACTGTTTTTGTAATTTCTGCCCTTGTTAATTGGTTGTCATGCTTGTTCATTTGATTTCATCGTCATGTTCAGATGTGTGTCATTATATCCCCTACTTAAATTCTGATCTCTTTGTCATCGTCGTGTCTCATCTTTCCAAAGTTGTGTTGAACTGTCTTTTTCTCTCTTGGATTTGCACAGTTTCAATTATTAAAGCCTGTCTGCAACCTTGTGTTTGTGTCATTGTATTCATGTGTACTACAACACAGCGTTGTGACACCAGTCTTTAGTGTCACATGATCCTTCGGCAATCATTCTAATATGCTGATTTGCTGCTCAAGAAATGTTTGTTATTTTTATCAATGTTAAAAACCATTGTGATACATTTTTAAGGATTTTTTTTATTATATATAAAGTTTAAAAGTACAGCATATCTTACTGACCCCAAACTTTTGAACAGTGGTGTATATTCTCCTTAATTAGAAAAAATATATATATTTCTTTTATAGTCAGTGGGCATGTACTTTTGCCTTTATTTTCAATAGCATTCTGTAAATGTTTATGATGGTTGTCTTCAAATATCAAATTGTCTGTTTGCAGTTTCATATCTGGTTTAAAATACCATTTCTGGTTCATTAAAATCTTTAAAAACTATATCAATGTATATTATGTTTATTAAAAGAAGATTTAGGGTGGAAATTATCTCAACACATCCGCCAAAAAAATCACCCCATTTTATCTGCAAGATTCAATTGAGATTTCCAGTTATGTTCTTTATCCATAGAAGATATGCTGAAATCTTAGTATAAACTTCAGGTAGCTCAAGTGAATTACAGACACCGAAAGATGTGACACCAACTGCAGTGTCTCCACAAACCAAAGGACCTCCTGAATCCCCCTGTTAAGAAACAGATCAACATTTCAGTCACATGCTGTCATAATTCATAACTAACCCTTGTTTAAACAATAAGATTTGGTGAATCAAATATTTTTTACATCACAGCTTCCTCCATCTCCATATACACACTTCATCTGTGAAGCTGAAAAGTCCTCCTTCCCCCGTTTACTTTCACCTTTCTTGTTATTCATGACCGTCACGTTTGTCTCCATGAGGTGATCGCTTTTCTTGCCATTAGTTTCTAAAAGTCCCCAGCCTGCAATACTGCAAACAGAACCTGCTTCGATGTCACCTTCTTCCGCTGGTATGGCTATCCACTTGATATTGTCATTCAGTTGTACATTTTTTCTAACTGTTAAAAAAAACCGCAGCATCATTAATAAAAATGTGATTATCTTCTATATTATACTGGCTGTTATTCTGCATGAAAGTTTACTAAAGTCAGCTAAATAAGTACGGGTTGTTACCTTCAAAAGCAGGATGCCATTATGAAAGGATTTGTTGGTGAATTCTGGATGCTGATGGTATGAATCCACTGTGAATCGGACTGAATTCTCACTCTTTTCTCATAGGTCACGTGCACCTAGCACAACCGTCAGAACTGGACAGTGTTGGGTAAGTTACAAAAAAAAAAGTAATCCACTACAAATGACTAATTACTTCTTTAAAATTGTAATTTGATTACATTACTGATTACTGCATTTAAAAAGTAACCAGATTACTAATTGCTTTACTTTCAAGTTATCAAACCAAAAAAATACACTACAAAGAGAAATTCATAGTTATTTAATTAATTTCATGACTGAAAAAATACATATGTAGGCCTATTATTTGTATACCCTGATTCACTCTCAATATCAACAAAATCTTTCTTTTTTTGGTTTTGTAAAATAAAGAAAACAAATAGGGTGCGCTTTCTGATTGTAGCCGATGGTAGTAGTTTCTCCCGAATTGGTGGAATGAGGGGGGCGTGTCGCTGGTTAATATAGCCTGTCGGGCCTATAAAGGTAGGTGGTGGGTGGTTTTGGAGGACACGTCTAATCATCATGCGTGGTCTCATCGGATTTCTGGTGTGGCACGGAAGCGTGTAAGGGGTAAGGAATTGTTTGTTGTGGTAGGATTTTAGAATGTGTATGTACTGCTGTTTTATGGGTTTTTGTCTTATTAGTGTGGATTGAGGAAACCTGCAACACACTGTTACAGAGTGTGCTGTATAGGATCACAACGGAGCTTCCTGTGTATTACGAGTTGTATAGACCGGTAAGATGGCTTTAAATTATGGTGACGTTATGTTATCTAGTGACTAGATGTGTCCTTATGAGTATGATGTTCATTTGTTTTCAGTTGCAAACTTAAGGCCAGGGCCAAGCTTTGAGAGACGTTGCAGTGGGTTTCTCGTTGGGACGCTGTTGGCTGCATGCTCGTATATAGACACTGGGTGTCTATGCAAATATCTGTTGCCTCTGTTGTTGGCAGAGGCTATTTACACTAACTCCACCCACAAACATGTGATTGGGCTAGTCAACATTACAAAAGACGGTCTTCAATCGTCAGGTTCGGTGGCGCAGATGGAAAACGTGTGTCATTCCTTTTGACACGATCGACCCCGGTTCGAATCTGCCTTTTAGCGAACATCTTATTTTTTCTCCCTTTTCAAATTTCAAATCGCATCTGGAAAGCATTTATTTTTAATAAAAATGAAGGAAATAATCAAAACGTTAATAATAAAGTATCAGGTAGGTGTAGGGAGGGCTTTTGTCCCAATAAGGTGGCATCTATTTAATCATTTGAATTCAAATTAAAAATTTACACTCAATAAGTTATTATTGCGTACCGTTTTATAATGTAACAATGCTGAGGTGCAGATAATTGCCACTATTTGCAATAAGTAATTAGCAGAATATATTTTTTAACATAGTATAAATAGAATCTAAAGCTATTTGCACTTAGTGTAAATAGCATGTCACTAAAAAAAATACTGCTATTTTCACTAAGTGTAAATAGCCTCTTTCGCAATAGACCCCCTGCGGAAGAACATGTAAACGCTCATGTCACCTCTGTAGAAAGATTCAAGTTCATCTCGGCTACTTTCGTTTTTGGAAGATGCGCTTTGAGGAATAAAGCCCAATTTATACTTCTGTGTCGGACCTACGCTGTAGCCTCTATGCCGTAAGCTGTGCGTCGGTTTTAATTTATACTTCTGCGTCGACGTGTAGTACACATGCGGCCCGCTAGTCCGCAGTGTCCACGGGCATGTTGCTGGTGTAACCCGCAGTATCATGGACAAAGCCGAAGAAGAAGCGGCTCATTGGAGAAGCCGTGATAGCGGCAATTAAATATCAAATCATTGCGTTAAATCGTTATTTAAAACTACAAAAAGGGCACAACAACGGAACAGGAGAAGATGGCATTCTTTCAATCTCCACAAGGACGCGCAACACAGCAGATCAACATTGTTTATCGCGGACAACTACTGATGTATACAGGTGCTGGTCATATAATTAGAATATCATCAAAAAGTTGATTTATTTCACTAATTCCATTCAAAAAGTGAAACTTGTATATTATATTCATTCATTACACACAGACTGATATATTTCAAATGGTTATTTCTTTTAATTTTGATGATTATAACTGACAACTAAGGAAAATCCCAAATTCAGTATCTCAGAAAATTTGAATATTACTTAAGACCAATACAAAGAAAGGATTTTTAGAAATCTTGGCCAACTGAAAAGTATGAACATGAAAAGTATGAGCAAGTACAGCACTCAATACTTAGTTGGGGCTCCTTTTGCCTAAATTACTGCAGCAATGCAGCATAGCATGGAGTCGATCAGTCTGTGGCACTGCTCAGGTGTTATGAGAGCCCAGGTTGCTCTGATAGTGGCCTTCAGCTCTTCTGTATTGTTGGGTCTGGCATATCGCATCTTCCTCTTCACAATACCCCATAGATTTTCTATGGGGTTAAGGTCAGGCGAGTTTGCTGGCCAATTAAGAACAGGGATACCATGGTCCTTAAACCAGATACTGGTTGCTTTGGCAGTGTGGGCAGGTGTCAAGTCCTGTTGGAAAATGAAATCTGCATCTCCATAAAGTTGGTCAGCAGCAGGAAGCATGAAGTGCTCTAAAACTTCCTGGTATACGGCTGCGTTGACCTTGGACCTCAGAAAACACAGTGGACCAACACCAGCCGATGACATGGCACCCCAAATCATCACAGACTGTGGAAACTTCACACTGGACTTCAAGCAACTTGGATTCTGTGCCTCTACACTCTTCCTCCAGACTCTAGGACCCTGATTTCCAAATGAAATGCAAAATTTACTTTCATCTGAAAAGAGGACTTTGGACCACTGAGGAACAGTCCAGTTCTTTTTCTCCACAGCCCAGGTAAGATGCTTCTGACGTTGTCTCTGCTTCAGAAGTGGCTTGATAGCCCTTTTCCTGAAGACGTCTGAGCATGGTGACTCTTGATGCACTGACTCCAGCTTCAGTTCACTTCTTGTGAAGCTCTCACAAGTGTTTGAATCGGCTTTGCTTGGCAGTATTCTCAAGCTTGCAGTCATCCCTGTTGCTTGTGCACCTTTTCCTACCCAAATTCTTCCTTCCAGTCAACTTTGCATTTAATATGCTTTGATACAGCACTCTGTAAACAGCCACACCTTTCAGTAATGACCCTCTGTGACTTACCCTCTTTGTGAAGGGCGTCAATGTTCGCCTTCTGGATCATTGTCAAGTCAGCAGTCTTCTCCATTATTATGGTTTCAAAGAACAAGAGATACCCGGAATTTGTACTGTAGGGATGGTCATTTATTGAAACTCAAAAGTAAATATTCTAATATTTTGAGATACTGATTTTTGACTTTTATGAGCTGTAAGCTCTAATCATCAAAATTAAAAGAAATAAACATTTGAAATGAATGCATATAATATACAAGTTTCACTTTTTGAATGGAATTAGTGAAATAAATCAACTTTTTGATGATATTCTAATTATATGACCAGCACCTGTATAGTGCTATAGTATAATAAATGATAAGACACTTGTTCTTTGCCTTGTTTTAAATAAGAAGGTGTAACATTAAACTATATTACAGTGCTCATAAACGCACACACAACTCAAGTGCATACGGAGGGAGGGGTTCTACCAGACCAATCACAGCGATTGCGGTCCGCGTAGAATTGACACCCTGTTAGATTTTTGGAAAGGTGCGCGTCAGGTACGGCGTAGGTTATGGCGCAGGCCTGTGCGTCTCTGCGTAGGCTACGGCATAGGTCTGACGCAGAAGTATAAATTGGGCTTAAGCCTCGAATTGTGATGTCGACGAGGTTTAATCCAGCGGTTGATCTCATTCATTTTTTACTTTATTACTGTTACTGTGACATAAACTTGTACACATTCACTTGTTGAACTTTTCACAAACTATAATTCCAGACTAAAATATGTCGAGTGCAACATTTTGAAATATGATAGGCAACCTTTCATTGCATCTAAATGTTGAAGGACTCTCATTTTAGCTCGCATTTTCCAGTGATTTATTAAAGAGCATACACGCTTTACTTCATATTTTTTTAACACTGCATTTGTAACTTAAGTAACGTAATTTTATTGACATAAGTAACTGTAATCAAATGACATAAATTTAAAATGTAACATTACTTTACTGAGTTACCAGGGAAAGTAATTAGATTACAGTAACGTGTTACTGAGTAATGAGTTATACCCAACTCTGGAACTGGAGCACTAATAAAAAGACAGGTTTTATTTATCAATAACTTTTTTCAAAGTCTGTTCATATTCATAAGTATGTTCTGAAGTAACTTTGCAATTACACATCAACTAACTCTCATTAGACTATTAGTAGACTGTTAGGTTAGGGTTGTGGTTACTAGAAGTTAACATACTTGCAAAGTTACTTATAGTCAATAGAATGCCTGTTAAATAAACTGCTATCAGATATTTAGCAGGGAGTCTACTAAAGCTCTAATGACTGGTTGATGCAAAGTTACTAAGTTAATTAGTAGAATGTCTAATGTGGACTATCAAAATAAAGTGTTATTTTATCTAATATATATATAATTAGCTTTTAATACTTGTCTTGCATGTTTCGGCAATGTGCAGCTGTCATGACAAATCTATCAGAGATGAGGAATCCTCCGCAGATATGATGCTCCTTTGTTTGAACTGACACAATGTAAGCTCTGGAGTGGGGTTTTGCTTCCTGGACGTTCACTATACCCACATTCACACGAGCTGAGAAAGAGATAGGGCCCTGTTTTAACAATCTAAGCTCATGGTCTAAAGCGCATGGCTCAAGTGCACTCAGGGAGTGTACGAATCCACTTTTGCTAGTTTAAAGATGGGAAAACGGTCGGCGGTTGGTCTAAACGGGTTGTCCTTATTTTCTTAATGAGTAATGGGTGTTTTTTGGGGGGGCGTAACGTGCAATAAACCAATCAGAGTCTCTTTAAAAGCAAGTTGTGCTCGCGCCATGGCGGATTTGCTATTTAAACGGTAAAATTTTAAGGCGCACAGACTGAATGCGTCTCCAGAGAGCAAATGGATCTGCTCAACCAGGTGGAAAAGATGTATGTATGTTTATAATATATTTGTATTCCCAACATGCTTTTAAGTGCATTAAAAAATATACTGAATTGCATTTTAATATATTTCTAAAAATTATACTATAAGTACTTTTGTATTAAATATATGCTTAGTTATACTTCTAAGAAATATGCTAAACGCAAGCATATTTTTAATGTACTTCTAAAAAGTATACTAGAAATACTTTGGTAATAAATATATGCTTAGTTACACTTTTAAGGAATATGCTAAACACAAGCATACTTTTAATATATTCCTAAAAAGTATAGTAGAAATACTATGTTAATAAATATATTCTTAGTTTCACTTTTAAGGAATATACTAAACTTAAGCATACTTTTAGTAACGTTTTAGTGTATTTACATGTTACTCTTACTTAAAGTATATTTTATGTCTACTTTGCGTAAGAACATAACAAAATGATTACACTTTTAGAAGGTTTTTAATGTATTTTATAACCATGTGTTGGCCTACTGCAATATATTTTAAATATTAATGTATTTATAATTTTGATATTTGGAAAAATAGGATATTTGGGGAAAAAAACATTCTTTAACATTTACAATGTACAAAGGTTTGCAATACTTAAAATATGTTTTTCAATATGTTGTTCAGTTTTACTTAAAACGTTATACTTTGGTTGATTAGGCTGTTGTCCATTACATGATACATTAATTGTAATAAGCTACTACTGAAATTCCCACAAGGATTTCAATATCATATCTGAAATAGTTAAAAAAAAAATCTTGCGTGTACTTGTGTTTAAATTCAAGAAAATGAAAGCTCAGATGGCCCAATCTGGAATCTTCCCTTTATGTCGTCATACGGGGAAAGGTTACCTCCCCTTTCTCTGCTTTGCCCGCCCATAAGAAAATGAGCTACTACCGTGCGAGCCAAGCGCAATATTTTTTTTTCCTCGAGAGACATCATGGCTTGCAAACGAGCGAAGCATGACAGTTGCTCAGTGTTTGGATGTACACGAGAGCAAATCAGAGCAACATGAAGAGCCAACAACTTAGGCTAGCATTAGCTACATGATAATAACTGTAACAGCATACATAAACAAACCAACTAAAGTACCATATCCAGACACAATATTTTAAACTAACCATTCGGAGACGTCCTGCTGTAGCCGCTGAGTTGCAACTTCTTCATCCGGTGCTTCTCCATCTGGATCAGATTCTGGGTCAAACTGAAAAGCTTGAACGACTACGAGCCATTGCGATACATTCACTGTCAACATTAGCGCATGGTAGCGCAAGCTGGTTAACACCCACCCTCCACCTTGCCCCGCCTCTCTCCTCCTCATTAGCATTTAAAGCTACAGACACAGAAATGGCACGTCCTAAGGAAAGCTCATTGTGGGACTGGCGCGTAGTGGCTGAAATTCTGCACCAAGGCTGAATTTCGGGAAACAGACTACAGATACAGTACTAGGGACCACTTAGGCCCCTAGTTTATTAAAGCATCCAAAAAGCAGCATGTCATGGGACATTTAAACAGTTATATAGAGCGATGGTGTCTCTCTAGAGCACTTGGAGGAAACTAACACAATTGATATGGATTACTTTGGCGATGTTTTCTTTCTTTTTTTTTTTTTTTTTTTGCGATGAACTTTATGAAACGTGAACATCTTTGGTGAATCGTCTTTCATCAGAGGAACATAAAGATTTCATTAAAATATCTCAGCTTTTCTTTCAAAGATGAACGAAAGTCTTGTCATATTTTCTATAAAAATCTAAATTAAAATAAATAATGTTTGATAAATACGCCTTTCGTATGGAATTAAATAGCAAGCACTTTGAGTGTCTTGTTCATCATATTTATATTCATATAAAAGCAACAGAACTGAAATTATATCATATTTATCAGCAGCACAGCATATGAGTGAGAATAACGTGATATCCTCCTTTGATCTCGTAGGTATCTGTTCCACTTCGAGAGGTCAGAACTGTCCGTCTTGACTGCGCTTATTTCACTCCTCCCCTCACTGCAACCGCCTACTCTCGCCTACATTTCAGGCCAGGCGAGGCGCATCTCAAACAAGCCTTTTTTTTTTTTTTTTTTTGCGATGAACTTTTTGAAACGTGAACATCTTTGGCGAATTGTCTTTCGTCGGAGGGACATAAATATTTCATTAAAATATCTCCGCTTTTCTTTCGAAAATGAACGAAAGTCTTAGATGGTTTGGAACATCTTAAGGGTGAGTGATGACAGAATTCAAATTGTTTTAGGGGAACTATGAAATTAATCAGAAAACATAGCGGTATGTTGTTATTTTTAAGGTAAGTTTTGAAATGTAATTAATGTTATTTGTCTGTGGAAGTCGTGTTTTTGACACATGCATTGGCAGAAAAAAGTCTTTATAACATGTACAACATTAACATTTTTTATTTGCAAAATGAAGTTGTGTATTTATTTCTGATTTCCTGAACAATTTGGCTTCATTGTAATGAAGTTAATGATCTTTGAAAAACCATGATTATGAACATACAATTACTTTGTCTTGAGCTGATCATCCAACTGTGGTAGTTGATAGGTGTTTATATTTGTTCAAGCTTGACAATCTTATCGCCTTTATTTTCTAATATATATTTCTCATTGCAGATAAGAACAAAGATCAAATTGTAAGAAGCGTTGCTTATAAGAGAGCATACAGTATCTGAAACTGCTGAAGCTGGGAAGGTTTTTGACTATATTACCGACCAGGTACATTGTACTCAGCATACTGTCATTCTTAAAAAGAAATCATCAATCTTCATGCGTTCTTTTGTTTGTTTGTTTGTTTTGTGTGTGTGTGTGTGTGTGTGTGTGTGTGTGTGTGTGTGTGTGTGTGTGTGTGTGTGTGTGTGTGTGGAATATTAATATTTGTTGTTTTTCTGATCAGCTTCTTTAGAAGACAAACTGACATCTGAGTGCAGAGACGGGAATAGTAAGTATATTTTAATGTCGTATCACCTCTGTTAAAGAGATTTTTGAATCAGGCCTAATGGAGGGTCAATCTTGGAAGAAAAACGTTAGCAATGTGTCCATTCCAGGTGGCTAATTTGTGCTTCCTTTCAGTCATTCATATAAAAAGTTGTTATTTTCTGTTATTTAATTTTTTAATTTTTTTTGATGACTAGGACACCTTAATAATTGTATTTATTTTTTTAATCGTGGTAACAGAGGTGAAGAGAGTGTATGTTAGCATTACCACAACAGACATATTCATGCGAAATACCCTAGGTTACAATAAACCACAATTATCAACATACCCTGTAATATTCACAGGTTGCTTTATTGAAATAATTTATCAAATAATATCAGTGAGTTTGTACTTGAACTCTGCTCACTGTAAGTGCTGTTGTTGGGCTTCTTCTAATCATATGTTCAATGTAACTCATAGAGTGCTGTACAGTGACGACAGACAAGAGGATAAGAATGAACACTTATATGTCAAGCTTGATGGGGATATTGTCAAAAGGTAAACTAAATTCTAATGAATATCAATGCAAATTATAATACATCGTGAATGCAAAACTGTTATTGGCTAATTTTATATCGATTCTTTTCCCTTTCACAGATCTTGTGATAAAGCAGTCTTCAAATACTACAGTGTCTGAACTGCAAGCCCTTAGCTGCAAATGCCAGAAAATGCCAGTCGAACCAAAGAAGTGACCTTGTCCCTCTACTTCTGCCACAGACTTGCGTCTGCTGCGCTCCAACCCTCCACCTCTTTGGCTGTAGCGGGTTTTCACCCGTCGGGTACACCGTGGTTCTCGGTCACACCGGCATCACTCCAGTCCCCGGGTACTCTGGCTCCACCAATGATGCTCGTCTCTGCGGCTGTGCCCAGGTCTCCGGAACCTGCGACGACGCTCAGCTCCATCGGCCCTCCGTCTGTGCCTTCAGATCCACCAGCTCTGTCTCCATCGGTCGGACCCCAGATGTCGGCAGCCACACCAGCCACTGTTGTCAGGACTAGGATGCTCTGGGTCTGTGCCATATGCCAAACACCATCTAAGCCGCCAGGGCATCATCGTCATCCTCTCATTACCATCCCTTCGCCACATCCTGTCATCATTCCCCCCACGTTTGTCTCTCACCATCCCTTCGCCACATCCTGTCATCATCCCCCCATGTTTGCCTCTCACCATCCCTACGCCATCTCCTCATCCACCTCCAAAACCCCCTCAATCTCTCCCTATTCTGTTGCTTGAACTTTATCATCTTCATCTTCAGTCTTTGCACACACACAGATATTCACTTCTGCACTTTGTTTTCAGTCAATTTTTATTTATTTTTTCTTCAGAAAATTGCATTGTAATTTTTATTTATTCATCGATGTAAAATTCTGTACTTTTCAGTAATACAGGTATAACTGAAATTTTCTACAAATTGATAAGATGCCATAGCATTTCAGACTTTTTTCATTTATTATAATGTTTTTTGTATAATGTTTTAATATTTACTTGAGTGTGTTTGAAGTAATACAAATATACTATAAACATACTTGTATTTCAAGTGCATTTTTAATACATTTCATAGTATGTTTTTTTTCACCAAGGTATACAGGTGCTGGTCATATAATTAGAATATCATCAAAAAGTTGATTTATTTCACTAATTCCATTCAAAAAGAGAAACTTGTATATTATATTCATTCATTACACACAGACTGAGATATTTCAAATGTTTATTTCTTTTAATTTTGATGATTAGAGCTTACAGCTCATGAAAGTCAAAAATCAGTATCTCAAAATATTAGAATATTTACATTTAAGTTTGAATAAATGACCATCCCTACAGTATAAATTCTGGGTATCTCTTGTTCTTTGAAATCTCAATAATGGGGAAGACTGCTGACTTGGCAATGATCCAGAAGACGGACATTGACACCCTCCACAAAGAGGGTAAGTCACAGAAGGTCATTACTGAAAGGTGTGGCTGTTTACAGAGTGCTGTATCAAAGCATATTAAATGCAAAGTTGACTGGAAGGAAGAATTTGGGTAGGAAAAGGTGCACAAGCAACAGGGATGACCACAATCTTGAGAATACAGTCAAGCAAAGCTGATTCAAACACTTGTGAGAGCTTCACAAGGAGCGGACTGAAGCTGGAGTCAGTGCATCAAGAGTCACAACGCTCAGACGTCTTCAGGAAAAGGGCTACCAAGCCACTTCTGAAGCAGAGACGACGTCAGAAGCATCTTACCTGGGCTGTGGAGAAAAAGAACTGGACTGTTGCTCAGTGGTCCAAAGTCCTCTTTTCAGATGAAAGTAAATTTTACATTTCATTTGGAAATCAAGGTCCCAGAGTCTGAAGGAAGAGTGGAGAGGCACAGAATCCATGTTGCTTGAAGTCCAGTGTGAAGTTTCCACAGTCAGTGATGATTTGGGCTGCCATGTCATCTGCTGGTGTTGGTCCACTGTGTTTTCTGAAGTCCACAGTCAACGCAGCCATCTACCAGGAAATTTTAGAGCACTTCATGCTTCCTTCTGTTGACAAGCTTTATGGAGATGCTGATTTCATTTTCCAGCAGGACTTGGCACCTGCCCACACTGCCAAAGGTACCAAAAGCTGGTTCAATGACCATAGTGTTACTGTGCTTGACTGGCCAGCAAACTCGCCTGACCTGAACCCCAGAGAGAATCTATGGGGTATTGTCAAGAGGAAGATGAGAGACACCAGACCCAACAATGCAGATGAGCTGAAGGCCACTACCAGAGCAACCTGGGCTCTCATAACACCTGAGCAGTGCCACAGACTGATCGACTCCATGCCACGCCGCATTGCTGCAGTAATTCAGGCAAAAGGAGCCCCAACTAAGTATTGAGTGCCGTACATGCTCATACTTTTCATTTTCATACTTTTCAGTTGGCCAGGATTTCTAAAAATCCTTTATTTGAATTGGTCTTAAGTAATATTCTAATATTTTGAGATACTGATTTTTGACTTTCATGAGCTGTAAGCTCTAATCATCAAAATTAAAAGAAATAAACATTTGAAATATATCAGTCTGTGTGTAATGAATGAATATAATATACAAGTTTCACTTTTTGAATGGAATTAGTGAAATAAATCAACTTTTTGATGATATTCTAATTATATGACCAGTACCTGTATATGCTGCTGTGCTTTTTTTAATGTACTTTATGAATATTTGTAATGTGCACAACAATATATTATACATTAAAGTTTTCTAGATATCAAAGTGTGTACATGTGTATATGCTGAAAAAGCAGCTTTATAATATACTAGTAGTGTAACGCTAATGCATTTCTAATGAGCTGAAATACAATGGAAATGTACTTGAAGTACATTAAAACGATGCATCAAATATACTCTAACTGTAGTTCATGAAGTATTAAAAGTACATTTTAAATGTATTTTAAGAAATACACTTAAATTTCACTAAATATACTTAAAGTGGTTCCATTTTAACACAATTTCAATATATTAAATATATTGCAAATAGATTACAATCGAACTTAAACTTATCTTAAAATACACTTAATATACTTAAACTGGTTTCAAAATAATACATTTAATATGCACTTAATATGCGCCTTGCACCGGGTGTATGATAGGGCCCATACTGTTATTATAGTTCCTCCTCACTGTCTTACTGTGTATGTGCTATAAAACTTGGTTTATTAGTATTTTGTTTTTTTTATCAGTCTCACCAGGTTTGGCAGCAGAGAGGCCAACAGGAGCAGAGAGATAAGGAGGGTGGAAACACTGAGCTTCCCGTAACTTCTTGTTTTCAGTTTGTGATAACAGCAACTTAGCATGGCAGTCAGTAGATAGTGATATTTGATAATACTTGTGGTTTGATGAGGCTTAGGTCTAAGGCTTCAATCGTCAAACCACAAAGATTTGTGCCATTTGATTAATTTGAAGCCATTAACTTGCAAACAGAGCCTTGAGCTCAAAGAAGCAGCATGCAAATCTAGCCATGTTTTTCTCTTATTGCATGAGATGAAAAGAAAGACATTAGGCCACAGTAATGCTTAGCTAATCATTAATATTACAACCCGAATTCCGGAAATGTTGGGACCTTTTTTTCAAAAAAAAAAAAAAAAAAAAAGGAATAAAATGAAAACTAAAATAATTTGAAAAAGAATTCACTGGGCATTAAAAAGATGTAAAAAGAGGAGTCACAAATGGTGTCACATTTAATACATGAGAGTGATATTTAAAAGACAAAATACATTTCCAACATTTCCAATTAACCAAAAAAAGTTACGGACTGCAGCTTTAAGGACCACTTGGTTCATGCTGGTGCTTGACATGTGATACATTTCTTAGAGGATTTGGAAACATTTTTGATTAAGCACTACACATATTCTTGTGCTATCACATCAATTAACATTTCCAATTATGTTGATCCATAGAAGAACTGCTGAAATCCTGGTATAGTCAACACAAACTCATCAGAGGTGAGGAATCCTCCACATATATGGTGCCAGTTCTTCTGAACAGAAACCATGTAAGGTCTGGAGTGGGGTTTTGCTTCTGTGCCATTCACTACACCCACATTCACACGAGCTGAGAGAAAGACAGAGCTGTAAGTCACACCAGTTATATGTTAACAGTAATACGCAGTATCAGTATCACCAGTGAAGGTCAGGTGTGGAAGCAGAGAGGTCAGCAGGTGCAGGGAAAACTGAAACTTGTTACTATTATGTTTGTCCCTCATCTAGCAGGCATCAATACTAACATTGGTGTGTGAAAAAAAAGCGAAGCCCAAAGTACCTGTAAGGCAAGTCAGTTCACTCTATTGACCAACTTTGCAATGTGCTGAGCCACTTTTTTCCTACATAGGAAGCACATATAAATACAGTACAAATATTTAATAATTAAAAATTAAGACTGATTTGGTGATTCCAATATAATCTGGGAGAAAAAAAAAATAGGATTTTTGTCATTTCCACACATAATCCTACAGGGGGCACAATCTTATAGTTTGTTCTTTATGTTGCAATACATTCTTTCTGTCAGAAGAGGGCTCTATAAACGCATCTGATTTAAGTTTTAGATTGGCTTTACCAGGTCTCAGTGCAAAATGCCACAGAAAGTGACAAGAGTGTTAAAATATATAAAATAGATGCAGAAATGTGCCTAATAATATATTTAATTATACTTATATACTGTACTTCGTTATATATTGTGTAGTATGGATTCATATTATTTGATATCTAAGTGGACAGCATACTGTGTTTTTTATGTGGTTAAGTTACAAAATGTGTCTGTAAAGATATAAACTGCTTCTGAAAATAACCTTTAGGGTGCAAATAACCTTTTCTTTTCTTCTTCTATTGATTTCTTTCCTTTCCTTTATTTAAGTTATGATTCTGGTTACATAAATATCAACATTTTAATATGATTCCTTGATAGATGTTCTAATCTGTTCTGAAGCCAAAGGCTCAACTATATATCTGACAGCATGTGCACACACCCCTGTCTGCTCGATATGACTCATTTTTAAATGCTATTAGTCCAATCAATAATATATCTGGAAATTAACAGGCTCAGACAAACCAGATGGAACCAGTATGTGCATCTGATACAGCCATCAGTATCAAGTGATCTTCACTGTCAGAAAAAAATAACGGCAGACATATTAAGCTGAAACCTGATTGGCTAATGCTCTCAGTGTGTCTCATACTAACCCAATGGAAAGTATCCAAAATAAATGGCCTGGTCAATGCTAGACAAGCTTATTTTACCAAATATGTTTGATTGGAGGAAAAGAAACTGATGAAAACCTAAATTTAAACATTTGCGAGGGAAAATACAACTTGCTGTTCAGAAATATCACAGTCCAGATGGTGACAGAAGACAGAATATCTAAACTGAGAGCCTCTCATACACATAGACAAATGGCAGAGATTTGGCATGATTGAGGATTCCCGCCAGTGTTAATCCTGTCAAGGGAGTTACAGACGTTCGTTAACGAGGCGGTTTTCATTACTATTTCCCCCAAGGTAAAGCACGTCAGTTACTGTTGACAAAAACATGCCAAGAAAAATAACACAGCAAGATATTAACAATGTTTTTAATTGCCCCACTTGAGTTGCGTAAAGTGAAGCCGATCAGTGAATGAATAATAGTGAATGAATATTTATATATGAATAAAATGACGTGAATGCATAAGTGAACTTGAATTAAGTTACGCGCTAGTCAGACTGTGTAAGTCTCATCGTAAATATGCTCTTTCCGTAATAACGTGCTAAAACATGGACAATAAAGCAAAAGGATTTATTGTAAGCTAATCATTATTAGCTCAGATTTTCACAAGTGAAACATGTGAGACAAGTTTAAATGAATATGTAAATTGTCAATATTTGGTTAGTTGATTTTTACTAAATACTATTCTTGTCGACTGAAATTGGAAGCCTTTTTAGTCAGAGTAAAATTGGCTAAAATGAATGAATATGACATGGCAAAATATTGACTAAATTTAAAGGATATTTTCGTCAAAAGACAAAAGCTGACTAAAACAAAAAATTGTGAAAATTAATACTGTTTGATCCCCAACTCATCTTACGCCTTTTCCAGTCCCTCAAAAGCCAAAGACAACTTTACGATACCGACTGGGATGGCAGCCAATATAAGGCCTGCTTCAACTGTCCAAAACCTATAACAATGGACAGCAACCCCTCCTCATGGCAGCCTGTTCAACCCACTCGCCAGCGTTTGGCTTGCCCGCAGGCATTCTGGGAATGCCAAAATGGTGCAGAAGTCTGTGGAGACTTTGTGGTGGCGGCACATACCGCGACAGTGGCATGGCGGGGTTCATGAGGGCCACGAGGCGCTCGCACCACTCCAGGATTCATGTGCGTCCAGTCGCTTCAGACAACACACACCAATCGACGCTGTGATGAATCTTGTCATGACTGCCAAGGCTGAGAGAAAGAGAGCGACCGCAAGAGGAAAAGGACGAGGGGGTTCTGAAAGTCGTGTTTTTTTTTCAGCCCGAGAGTCATGCAACAACTCATTTTAACTGCCATCCTAAACTGTCTCAGACAGATGCAATGCTATAACGCCAGGCTCTTTGACACACTTGAAAAAGCCATCATGCTATATTTAATGAGCATATTGGCCTCAAAGTAAGTAGAGGATGGACGAAATCAATTGCAGGAAAGAAATATCGAATTGCCTACGAAACTGGATCGATTTCAAAGCAACCCTGAGAGTTGCCCCAACAAATTGAGGAGAATTTAGATTCTGTTCATTCCTGTCTCTAAATCAACGAGCTGTTCGTGAGGCGAACTTGATTTACATTGAAAACACTGAACAGGTTCAATGGTTATTAGTTGCAAATGTTGATCCTGCAGATATTTATTTTGGCCTTTAGGTCGATTATAAATGGAACAGATGGAAAAAACATCAAGAAAGAGAAGAGGAGAGCAAGAAAAGAGGAGAGAACGAAAATACGGCTGTTTATCACAGTTGTACAAGACTGTAATGGTGCAATTTGAATAAATAATTGGTGGCAGATGGGTAGAGTGTTGACAAAACATGTTGAAAATCATTTTTGGTGAATCTTGGCCAAGGGGTCGGTTAACATGGTCCCTCTGCAACTGTCTGGTAGAAGCTTCTTTTTTTTTTTTTTGGAGATACTTTATAATAATACCATAATATATTAATATTTTACAATATTTTATTATTAATATAACGTATATATAAAATGTAATACAGGGAAGCTCACTGTCTTTGAAATCTGAACAATCAAACTGCCACCACTGTCTAAAAATGGAAGAAGACAGAAGATGTCTTCACCAAGCTTTCCAGGGTCTTGTCCTCTATTTTCTCAGGCATTCCATCCTGATTTTCCACAGAGACGTTTTGCGGGCTGTTTTAGCATTGATCAAAGGTCCACAGCTTTGATCTTTCGTCCTAGTGCTGCCAAAAGATCACTCCGGTCTCTCTGGCGAGCGAACTGACAGGACAGTAGACCAACAATGATAATTACAGGCTCCTCTTTATGTTTCTTTCTGTGTCTTTCAAGCAAAAAAAAAAAAAAAAATGGCATAAACAGACACTCTGCTCTACAGCCTGAATTCCTGGCCTGTAGCACGGGGAGAGAGAGAGAGAGAAAAAAAAAGAAAACCTAAAGTGCTTTTACTCTTTAGACAATGAAGAGTATAGATTACAAGAGAATATAGTGTTTCTGCATAATAATAGGCTGGTCTCTCTATTCAGCTTTGCTCTCATATACATTAATACTAAATGGTATCTTAAAGTGAATCCTATTTTTTTTAAAGCATGTTCTTAAAATGTATCTGCAGGGCTTAAAATAAAGGGCAGTTTTGGAAGATCATGTAGGAACCCATACCTTCCTCCAAGACTTTTGAAGACATCAAGGGTTCATCCAGGAATCCCATCATAAGGGAAAGGTTTTGAGGTACTTGAACTATATTTTGAAGTTCCTTGAGCACGAAATGGGATATTTGAGTTTTGAAGGACCTTCAAGCGGATTCTTACATGTTCTCTCCTAAAGGTTCCTCTAGTGTGACAGTTAATTGTCCTTTTATTTTTACATTTTATGTCCAACAAAGAATTCTCATATCAAGAACCATTTGTGGCTTTTTAAGACTCTAGAGTTGACCTACTGTAGGTTTTTGATGAGCATATTGGTTTCTGAATATATATATGTTTTATAAGAACCAGAGAATAAATATTCTTTGTGCAATTAGTATCAGGCTAAAAACCCTTTTAGATGCCTTGGCCTTCTATTTTGTGTGATTTTCCTTCTGAATAGAGCTTTTCTACAGTCTTCCAAGCTTTGCAGCCCAAGTGTGACCATATCGTGAAGTTTTTTTGGATCATTATGTTAAAAGTAGTAGCATTAAGAATTTTCATTGTCATTAAACCTGCAAATAAGATGAGAATCAATGAGGCTAATAAACCACAGCACTCTTGTAATATTATATATACGCACATACTTCAGCATACCCCATCGCCTTGTTCAAACACATATAACTACACAAAATGTCAACCAACATTTCACACAGTGAATAAAATCCTTTTACTTTTTGACTAACAGGCGAGATGGGCATAGAAGTCTCCGGAGCTTTTTAGCGACTGCCAGCAACAGGTGAAAGCAGACCCCTGTTTTGACTCAAACAGATGAAGCTTCCATTAGAGCGGCTAGAATTCCGCCTTTTTGGACAGCATCTTTGGACTTTTTGCCACGGCTAACCACTCAGCAGGTGATGCTGATCATTAGTAGGCAGAACATGCAGTTGTGGTCGGTGGCACGTGGAGGGAGCCAGATTCTCACCGATACATGGAGCAGACTGTGGTTGCGAAGGACAAAACATAGACAATAACATCACAACCGAACAGCTGAGTTCAAAAGGTTGAAATATATTAAATGTTCTATTTTATGACAAGTTGTGAAAAGAAAACATGTTAATGTGACAGTAAGAACACATGGGTATTTCAGAGCGTTACGGGAAGTCTGTTATGCTAAAAGTTGATCTGAGTACTTAATCTATTTGCATTTGCCTGACTTTTTGTCTATCTGTGATGTTGTATGTTCTTCTATTTTGCATTATTGGTCTTTACAGTGCATGTTGGCAGGGTAATATGTGAGAATCTTGTTGTTACACCATTCCAATTACAAGAAATTAATTGGCGAAAGTCACAATTTTTTCTGTACTTAAATGGCTTTCATACTGATACTGTAGCTGCCAAGTTCTTATTTCAAGATGCGACAGTTTGTTTTCAAACAGCCATTTTCTATAGTTGCTTTTGAAAAATTACCAGTCATCAACTGTGATGTCCAGCCTGGTCTCATGAAAAAAAAACGTGTATCACTGCAGTTTCCAAGTGAAATGTTGCATTTCGTTTTCACCGGAACAAATGAACGTGACGCAATTCACTGGTTCCTACGGTTAAGGCTAGATTTTATACAGATTCATCTACTGGGCATGCGCACATCAATATAGCATAATTTTTGTCACAATCTACAACAATATTTACTGTTTTTGCATTATTGTAAGGGGTAGGTGTAGATGTTAATAAAACACAATCTAATAGGTGGAAATTAGGTAACACTTTATTTTAGGGTGTCTTAACTAGTTGCTTATTAGCATGCATATTACTAGAATATTAGCCATTTATTAGTAGTAATTAAGCACATATTAATGCCTTATTCTACATGACCTTATTTCTACATCCCTAATCCTACCCAATACCTAAACTTAACAACTACCTTACTAACTATTAATAAGCAGCAAATTAGGAATTTATTGAGGGAAAAGCCATAGTTAATAGTGAATAAGTGTTCCCTATTCTAAAGTGTTACCGAAAATGAAATTTATTGTTAGCTTCCGGTGTTAGCGGTGTCACTTCTAGCCACAACCGGTTCCTACAGACAAGTCGGAAGTGAAATGTCAGGTGAATGGCACTAAAAGTTTAATTCTCTATTAACTGCGAAATGAAAACATATCCCCTACACTAAACCCTTCTAACAGTGTGAGCAAAAAGCAAGTGTGATATTAAAACTACCCCGAAACAACCACGATATTTTAACTTGTTTCTATTCTACATTTTGAGGTCATCTGTTGAGTGTCGTGTTTTACATATTTGAACATACATACTGCAGTTTATAAGATTTTTTCATGTCTTATGCTCACCAAGGCTGAATTTATTTGATCAAAAATACTGTAAAACAGTAATATTGACAACCATTACCGTTTAAAGGAACTGTTTTCTATTTTAGTATTTTTTTAAATGTAATTTATTGCTGAATTCAAAGTTGAATTTTCACATGATCCTTCAGAAATAATTTTAATATGTAGATTTCGTGCTCCAAAAACATTTCTCATTATTATAAATGTTGAAAACAGTTGTGCTGCTTAATATTTTTGTAAAAACCATGCTAATTTTTTTTTTTTCAGGATTCTTTGATTAACAATATTTAAAAGAACAGGACTAATTTAAAATGGAAATATTTTCTTATAAATGTCTTCACTGTCACCTTTGACCAATTTGACCATGTGTCCTTACCGAATAAAAGTATTAATTTATTTTAAAATAAAGTAAAAAAAATACTAATGCCAAACTTTTGAATGGTAGAGCTGGTAATGCGATGTAAACATTAAAATGTTAGCTCATAAATCATACAGTGTGGTAAAAGTTGTTTTGAGAGTTTCTTTGTCTTAAGATGAGAAGAGCACAGTCTTTTATAATGGACAAAATGCCTCATAATCATAATTTGTGTGAAAAGGAATAAAAGGGTGTCACCGTTTTACTACCACTAGTATTGATTTCAGTTGGAAACTGCAGTGAATTGTATGTACAGTATGTTTTTTACAAAGGTTGGTGATGTCAGTCAGAAATCTGCCATAACAAGATAACAGATAGATGCAGTAAATGCCTAGTTAACTCAACAATAACATTAATACGTAACCTGTATATACATCATATTAACACCCTTGCTTTAAACTGTACTGGGTCTTAAGCTGAGCCAGAAGACAGAGTAATAAGTTAATGTACTGTGCGACAGTACTCAGGGAAAAAACAAACAAACAAAAAAACAGACAAACCAGAACTTAATAACATTTAATAAGTCCCCATCAAATGTAGATGGCATAGCATTGCTCGTGAGGAAGAGTCCAGCTATGTGGCCAGCATAGGGAGGAAATGAGTAGATGGGTGTCTCCGTCTAGCTTTGTGGCCTCTGCGGGGTTTTCCTCGGCCATTTAGCGACACGAACATCTGCCTCCCCCTGTGCTTCCAGCGCAGGGAAGCGTAGGTGTTATAGCCGTTCTCTTCGATGCGCTCTTTGAACTTGCAGCTGGGGCTGTATCTGACCTGCAACGAGTCAAATGAAGAGTGCAGCTTGAGTCACTACTCGAACTGTGTTGTTGTTGTCAACACCAAAACGATTTCAGTAGTTTAGTACATGCAGTGTTCTTTTTGACATACTTGTCTTTTGACAGAAATATTCTTTAATTTTAGTCAGTATTTCATTGTCAAATACATTCATTTGAATTCAGTTTTCGTCTACATAACAAAAATGGCATCAGAAGTAATTGATGAAATTAATTTTAGTTGACATGACACTTCGTATATGCTTACTAAATTCAAAAACAAATTCATCAGTAATTTTGTTAGCAACATTAAGAGTCCGTTTACTGATAATATGATGATTAAAAAAAAAAAAAAAAAAACTGCAGAGCTGACTCAAATGACTAGGGGCCTGTTTCATAAAACAAGTTTACCAAATAAGCCAGGCTTATTTCAGTTAGTCTGATTTATTGTTAGTTGATTTGGTTCAAAATAAGCCAGACTAACTGAAATAAGCCTGGTTTATTTGGTAAACTTGTTTTATGGAACAGGCCCCAGATCCACTCTGATTGTAGCTGTATTTTCTAACATTTTTAGTAGCAAGTAAACATGACATCCTTTTTAAGTTGTAGATATGACAAAAATATATGCGTATGCATTTCTCTGGCCAAAATATATTTCAAATATATGCTAAATATATGTTGTAAAAAGTGCAACTTAATGGAAATATATAAAATATAATCAAGGTGAAAATATTGTTCATCTACACCTTCAAATGACAAAAATATTGCACCTCAAATGTCAAGAAAGTACATTCGCAATCTTAAATGCATTTTGCTTTCACCAAAAATATAATAGTGTTATTGAAATGCATTTTTTTTTATGTCTTTGATGATTTTTAATGACTATATTTTAAAACCTAAGCGTAAGCTGCAAAGTTTATTTCCAAAAGGCAAAAGTCTGGCTACACAGGATGACACAGAAATGTACTTTTTTTAAACAGCAGATTTTGAGCTTTAAGCCCCCAATAATCAGATTAGATGTCAGCTATTTTGTTTTTACAGAGGCAATTTTCTTAAATAATTACATATGCATCACTAAGTCCAAATATTTGCTTTTCCTTTCGGTGTTTCGGCTCAATGAACCATGTGGTGAAAAACAGAATCAGAAATCTGGGAGTGAGTTATGTTCCAAACATCCTATTGTGTACCCCTTATGCATTTGTATTTATCTCTACCAGCCTGTCATTGTAAATCAACCGTCACCATCTCGCATGGGCTCAAAAAGCTGCCTGACGAAGCCAAGAGAGCTCTGCCACTTTGCCACAGCTGGATAAAGCTATTAACTTGAAAAGGGACAAAAAGGATGATGACAATAACATTTAAGAGTCCTGGTGAAGGCAGCTTTAGCCTACAGTCTGATAAGATCACTGTGGAATGAGTGAATCCGACTAATAATCATTCAAAAGGGTAAGAAAAGAAGGGTGCTTAGGCCTCCAGTGATTCCCAAGGTTTGCCATGTTTACTCTGGGGATCGGAGGACAGATATAGCCATCTGTAAGCCATCTTATCATGGCTGGGTGACAGATTGCCAGGGTGAGATTTCTCAGAGAGCAGTTAAAGCGCACCATGCAATGGGGCGTCTTCATTAAACAAGCCACAAACAACTGTCTGGTGGCACGCACTAACTTCAAAAAAGTGTCCAAAGATTTGGGACGTTCCGGTAAAAGACCAAATGTCAGTTCCAGGATAGTTACTGGATGACCCAGATTTACACATTTTTGTTTCATTAATTTGCAAAATATTAATATTATAAGATGCTGAAACATTGTGGTGTACCTACCGATCCGAAGAGCGTTCCCTTTTTGGACATAGCTAAGTACAGGCCGGTGCTGACAGATTTGATGGCGACAACTCCCACACTGACAGATCGGATTTCCATCAGACCTGAGGAGGGGAAAAAAGGAACAGAAGTCTGGTTTAGAAAGGGTGAGTTTCTCCATCAAAAGCCACTCTATCATTGCTGATTAGAAAACCAGGCATCCATATGCTCAAGGGATGTTTTTTTTTTTTTTTCTCTCCCAGGACAAGAAAAAGCAGGACACACTACAGTAGACCAGTTTGAATGATGCTCTTTGTGAATCCACCAAGAACAACCTAGATTTCCAGACATGGTTTTCTTTGGAACTCATGTGGCACTTATGGCATAATGAAGGAACGTGTAGAAAATGACAATATGCTGCATTGATATTATGGACAATGTTGGGGATACAACTTTAAAATTATGAATACAAGCATTACCTAAAGGGATAGTTCACCCAAAAATGAAAATTCTGTCATTTATTACTCCCTCATGTCGTCCCAAACCTGTAAGACCTTTGTTCATCTTCAGAACACAAATTAAGATATTTCTAATGAAATCCGAGAGCTTTTTTGCACAAAGAAAACAAAAATAACTTTGTTCAACATTTTTTTCTCTTTCATGTCAATCGATGCATGTTCACGAGAGTAGCATGACACATGCGTGTGGTGCTGTTGACGTATGAGCCAGCGTTCTGATCTAGAACATACATGTGCAGCGCCTTGTTTACAACCAGAGGAATGCAGACACGTGCATTGCGGTACTCTCATGTACAAGCATTGAAGACTGACAAGGATTTTCGGCGATTCCATGATGCCACCACAGATTCGGAGGTTAATTAAGTCCGTGAATATTACACGGAAATCTGTGAGATCAGGTTGCAAGAATGATATTTTCAACCCAATCTCTCAAGAAAACCGCTATTTTACAAGTGTGGAATTTCGTACACATTCACACATTCGTACAATGTAATTCATGAGATCTGTATGAAAAAAATAAGTATTAAACTTTACTCCTAAGACATTTTTGTGAAACTGTGTTGCCTACAAGAAAAAAATATTGTGATTTTAAGTCAGCTAACAATGAGAAAATGTGTTACTTACAACATAAATATCAATTTAATGTAATGTAACGTTTGTTTTTATAATGCAATATTTATGAAAAGTACTGTTTCCCAACACTTAATTAAGTCAGGAGAGTTCCATGTTCCGGAATATACCAAGAACGAATCAATGAAATCAATAGTAAAAAGTCAAAAATGCATTTCACCTGCATTCAACTGTATCAAAAAAAAAAAAAAATGATCTAGCAGTTTGCTTTCAGATCGATTATGTTTGGATGTTCATCATTCTAGGTTCTTCTATTGCTGTTTTTGCTCTAAAATGGAGGCTGGACCATTGTCTTGACAATAGAGCAGATTGTTTTGGAGATGACCTGAGACAGTCCTGTGAAAAAAATTTGATTGCTTTTTGAGAGCATTCCTCTCCGTTACGTCACATACTTCATATTGTCTGATGTTATCTGTTGAGAGTATCCATGAGTTTTAAGGCTCATAAAAAGCAGCTTAAAAGAAAAAAAAGACAAAATGCTGCAAACCATTTGCTGTCAGCTGGGTGCCTCTCTATAATACTGCAAGGGGAAACGGTGCAGACAAATCAGCTGTTGGCTTTGGACAAGGACTGTAAACACTGTAACACATCGAGGTGCTGAATGAGATGTTGACCTAGCGCCAGTTGGGAAATGAACACAAAAAAAACACAGGAAGACAGATCTGTTGAACACGTGTTGCAGGTGGCAGACCGAAGAACTTGGGTTTGGGATTCTGGCTAAAGCTTTTCAGCTGTGACTGAGTAAACCCTCGCTGTCAGGTTTGAGCAGGTGTAACTATTTCTCAACAGCCATTTCTTCCAGTTTAAACCCATAGACTAATTATCGTCTGCAACTTTGTGACACTTCCTGGGATGAATGTACTCGTTGAATTACACATGTTTTATTATGATAAAAAATACTGTGTTCTATCAGAAAAACTTGGAAAACAGAATAGAAAATGGAGCGATGTAAGCTATTTCTGACAGAAACTGGAAATTAAATCACTGTAACTGATAAAACAGAAAATACTGCACCAATTTAATGTCACTTTAAAACAAACTTCTATCATTCATTATTGTTCATATGCATTTTGTGGTTAACTCTAAAAGCAAAAAGAAAACAACAGTCCTCCAATGTTTGCCATCTCATTTCTGAAATACTATTTTTTTTTTTTTTTGTCATTTTATTTATTTATTTAAATGTTTTTTATAACATATTTATTATTCTTTTGGCTTTTTAAGTTTTTTTGTTATATGTATTTACATTTACATTACATTTATGCATGTGGCAGATGCATTTACTCAAATCAACTAACTAAGTATTCAATAAATATATTGTAAAAAGCATCTGTAAATTAAGTAATGTCTTTCTTCACCCTTCATCATGAAGACGTGCTGATAGTTCGCTCGGGTATACAGCTCATTCTATAATGTCTGTCCTTTGAAGGCCAATACGTTATTTACTTGCCATGTTTACAAACATGGTAGCTTTGGTGACGGACGCGTGCAAACAGCTCATAAGACATCCAGCCAGTCTCCCAGATGATTGGAGCTCACATTGAGTTTATGAGGAACGGTCCAGTCAAATGAAAAACACCGGTGTCTGAAGTGCTGTTACTTCTAATTTTCATTATTAGCTGCTCAAAGGAGTGAGTCAAGTCCAATTCAGCTGTGAAAGTCAGGAAGACCTCCTGAATAAAGAACTGGTTTTAGTGCTTTATTTAATGTGCTAAAACCTTATCTTTCTAAAAAAGAAAAAGAAAAAAAATCCCATTGTACCATCATTTGTCATCTAATTTTCATATAAATGATTCATTCTTTACCATTATTTGAACTCGGTTGAACCATAGTTGAGAAAATCCGAAGGGTAGTTGGTGCGGATTTATCTAGGTGAAATTATTCAAGTTCTTGACGCATGACCAAACACCTATAAAGGCCAGTTGGACCTTTATTAATCTTTATTCCCTTTAGAAAATGTCCTCTATTGTGTCTTAAGCCCATGGTCTCTGGAGTGCTCAAGGAATTAAATTTTTCATGAAAAAATTTTCCAACACAATCGAAAACTTTGAAGACAGTAAAATATTTTGCAGTACAACCATTTAAGCCATTTGAGATGGTTCTTTGTCGTGATTCAACACATACAGCTACAGGGACCTACAGTACAGAGGAGTAATGTGAATGGATATACCATTTCGAATATACAACATTATGTTTTTGGTGGTAGTATTTTTTAAATATTAACCCTCATGTTGTGTTCCAGTCATTTTAACAACGAGAAGATTTTCTTTTCCCCAAAAAGGCTAGTTTATGTTATCACATTGGACTAAAACGTTCCTCACACAAGGCAAGTGTAAACCTGTGGGAAAAAAAGAATAATCTTTGTCTCCACCATGTTACATTTTTGGTGTTCCTGGTCAAAAAGGACCAGTTTACAAAAAACTGATTGTAAATCTCTCATTATGCTATACTATTCATAAATATCGTATCCATTTTTTTTTTTTTTAAATCAACTCCATTTTATTCAGTTAGCACAAGTTTTGTATTTCTTTTTAGAACTGACTGATTGTAGTCCTCATTGATCTGACCTCAGTTTTTGAGTGAACATTTTTGACCACAGGATTTAATGAGTTAATGAGTTAAGAGTTAATGAATGAATTATTAGGGATGCCAATGAGTTTGATAGGTGAAAATAATTTCCGAGAAACTGTATCAAGTTTGTTTTCATCACATCTTCGGCAAACTCTCTTGACCTTTGACATGTTTCGGCCGGAACTGGCAATAAGCTGCTTGAACCATTACAAGCAAAATCCTCATTTCTACAGACTTAGTCAAGTGTAGACTACCCATTCTTCCCATCTCACATGTAACTTCTGAAAGCCCTTTGCACAGTCTTTTTACTCTTTCACTTTTGCCTTAATCTCCCACCCTTTACTTTCTGGAAGTGAGCCCATCTTCAGATCATTCAGCCCTTTTTGACGTTGAAAGCAAATCATTTAAGAAAAAAAGCAGGAAGGAGCTCTCAAAGCGATTCCTTTGTCAGAATTATCGTCGGATGAGAGGAGCAGAAGGAGGAGTTGGTGGAGAACGCGGGATGTAGATGCTGGTAATAAGGAAAGCCAGGGCGGAGGTCAGGAGGTTCCTAAAATTATGTTTCCTTCAACTGGCCCTTTGCTCCCAATAGGCCTTTGTTACCTACCTGAGATTTGGAAGCTGACAAGGTCTCATTAATGACCCGGCTTTTGTCACACAGAGCAAAGTTCCACCCACATCAATTAAAAGAGAAGGAGGGGGTAGACAGGGTGAAAGATGGAGCTAAGTTTCTCTGCCGAACCCCCTCCCTTACGTGCTTTTTAAAGAGGGTCTTTAATTTCCCAGGTTGCCCCCTCCAGCAGCCCTCTCTGGCCTGTCGCCCTTTCGGGTGAAAGCCTGGGAATCTCTTGTGTCCAACTGGGTGCTTGTAGTTGATTGACGTACCTTTTCAATTTTTTCACAGTTTGCTTTCTTCCTTTAGAGGGTCCTGATGTTGTTTTTTCCCCTTTTCTTTCCTAACCCTTTTCAGATCACAACCTTTTCATGCTGGGTCCTTATTGCTGTGCCTAATGGCCGTGACCAGCACCTTTGATCAGATCAGCCTCCTCCTAGGTGCTCTTGAGCCGAATGAACTCGAGGCCTATGTGTGTGGGATGAGCGTTCAGGCCGTGAGCCCACCCCAGTCACCGCTGCTTTAAACAGCTTGAGTTTCAAGTGTGCGGGAAACCACTCTGCCCTACATTTGGACCGTGTTACACTCAAAATCGTATTTTCACAGAATGCTGGTGCCCTGGGAAAAAAGGTTATCATCTGATGGTCAGTCTTGGGGAATTTACTTTTAAATGTAATGCATTACAATACTGTGTTACTCCATATTACTTTTTATGAAAAGTAATGCATTACGTTACTTTTGCATTACTTTTTGTCACCTGAGCTGGAATGCTTATTTATTTTTAATAACAAAAAGCCCCAAAGTTATATTTTTGGCAACTGTAAAAGCCCTTTCACACCAAAAGTGAAACTTATAAGCCTCAGACAAGAAAGTGCCTCTGCCTTTAACCTCATTCCCATTTTATCTCAACACGGGACAGGAGAGCTGTCAGTGAATAAACGAGAAAACGGTAACCTGCATTACTTATTTGAAAAAGTAAACTCGTACATTTAAAAGTAATGCGTTACTTTACTAGTTACTCGAAAAAGTAATCTGATTACATAAATTAAAAATAAAAAATCAAATTAAATTCCACAAATGGTGGCATATAAATAGTTATATATGCTACCGCTCAAAAGTTTGGTGTCATTTTTTTTTTAAATGTTTTTGAAAGTAGTCCATTTTACAATACTATATTTATTTGATCAAAATACAGTAAAAACAGGAAAATTGTAAAATATTAAGATTTCAAATGGCTGTTCTCTATTTTAATTTATTTATATTTAAGAATATAGTGTATTCTTGTGATGGAAAATCTGAATTTTCAGTAGTTTTACATGATCCTTCAGAAATTATTCTAATATGCTGATTTGGTGCTCAAAATTGATTTGTATTTTTTATTATCAATGCTGAAAACAGTTGCTTAATATTTTAGTGGAAACAATTATACATTTTTATCAGGATTCTTTGATGAAAAAAAAAAAGTTCAAAAGAGCAACATTTATTTAAACAATTTTTTTTTTTTTTTAGTGCAATTTAATAATTGTTTAATATTTTGTTCTCTATATGATTTTGTGCCCTCTTTTGATGCAAGTCTAAGAATGTTTTTGGGTGTCCTGTTGGGCTCAGTTCATTTCATAATGGATTTAATCCGAAGATAAATGTTAATGGCATAAACTACCATTTTACAACTCCTGGCATGACTGAGATGCAGCTCCACATTGACCATAGATGTGGTCAAACGACTTCCCTTGTATGCATGAATGGCTTGCATGGGTCGTTAAATTTATGAGCTAATTAACAGCTGAATGATACTGAAAATATTCCAGAGAGCAGCTGAGGAGCTCCAGCATGAGTTTTTGGACATGCATCATAACTATATATATATATATATATATATATATATATATATATAACTATATGAAGTCTCCAAAGGCTACAAGCTATGACACACATCTTCTCTACACACATAAACCTCTTCTAAATTCTAAAACTTTCCACCTATACCTACACACTGCACATATACACTACATTTAATGTCAGATTGTGACCCTTTAACCTCTGTCCTAGTATACTAATATAGCTTGTCCAATATTTAGTGCAACTTTCCACCTTGGCTTCATATTACTGTATATTATTCAAATTACGTAAGTCTGTCTAGGCGTTTCAGCCTATAGTAATGATTCTCATGTCTTATTTAGATCCCATGACACCCTACACAGCCATAAACGTAACTTATGGTTGTTATTGATGTAATAAATGTGTACAGCTGAGCTGTTTATAATACCAGTTTCCAATGCTCCGTCTAAGCTGAATGTGTAGAAAAAAGCAAGACATTTCGGCACTAAACAGAGTCCATCTGCATATCCATTGATTTTAACTATTAAACTGAATGTTAGACAGTGCTGATTAATTCACAAGCAATTTTAAGTTCAAACAAACTAGTTATTTTGAGACACATATGGCCCCTTGGTTGACCTTGGCTATATGTAATATATATGGTGGCTCCTAAAATATATGGCTTGGACATTTTAGTCACACTTAAAATGTCTGAATGTCCTGTTATTAGTTACAGAATATCAAAATAGTTTGAAATGTCTTGCCTGGAGTGTATAAAATTAAAATAAAATAATGTTTTGGGGGGGATGAAGAAATGCAAGCAGCACATAAAACAATGAAAAATACACAGTTTTTTTTTTTGTTTTGTTTTGTTTTTTTTCCATTTATAAGCAGGACAATGGCTTGTTCAGATATACTTGCTTGCAATTGGGTCCGTCCGGACTGTGAAAGTAGTAAAAAGAAAGGGATGAAAGAAACAACGAGAGTGCAAAGAAAGGACGTGGCTGAGGCGATTCTTTGCCTGGCCTGATTTCTCTCTTCGTTCCCACATTCTTGCCATCTCCAGGGGGTGGGGTGGTGTGTGTTAAACTACGCTGGCTTTGATAACATCAGTCTTTCTCATCCTATTAGTCTGCTATCCATTGCACCAGAGGCCTGCGTGTGAGGTAAACATGCTCTTTTTCACAATTAAATTGGTCGTTAAATAGATTCTTCAGCAATAATAAGGCTGAACAAGATGCACTGCGGACTTGGTACAGTTGCTACACGAGAGCAGAGAACCATCAACAATGCTTTTTTCCATGTTATAAACACTTTTTTTTTTCAAAAATAATTAGAGCTCCTTAAGACGTTTTCTATACAAAAAGCTAATAATTAACCGAAAAATAACCAATATTAAAATTTATGCTATGTAGTCTAAATAAATTTTAAATAAAACACCGAAATCAATCGTGGATCAAAAGTGGATTTTGGGATCACAAGTAATAAAATACTTATAATTAAAAATAATGAAGGTTAATTTAGTTAAGTTTAAAGATTAAGTTTAACGGTGCTATTAAATTGCGAATTATTGGTAAATGAGTATGTAACCAATATTAGTGATACAGATAAGTTAAAAGTTTAAAATATTGGTATATACTAGATGATACACATGCACTTCTTTATTGAGTTATAATATGGATTGTAATATTGACAGTATAAGCAAATAGGGACTGCTATAGTTCATATAAAAGGTGATGAAATCTGCACCGTTTTAAAAATAAAATCAAATGAAAAGATTTTTGACCGTGTCACACAAGTTGAAGTTAAATAACTCTGCCAAGCATTTACTGTCCAGTCTCATAAATGTCCATTGGTTGTAATGTGAAACATCTGTTTCAGACTTGCTCTTTACTTCTCGCCATGTGTTTCATAGGGCTCCAGTATAATAAAGAGCATGTCATTTTCACTCAAGCTGGACTGAATGAAAGAATAAAAAACAATATTCTATTCTATGCACCAGAGTTGTCACGGTTGGAAAATGACATTTATCCTTAATACTGAAACTGATCTGCAGAATTTTACCCCAAATGCCCCTAGCAGAACACTTAGCCGTGAAGTTGATACTTATACCAATAAATATATATACTTATACCAATACAGTTGTACCAACACAAAGGATACAAAACACAGATTTAATGCATTTGGAAGTTTATTTCTTTTTCTAAGTTGTTTTGGTAAGAATTAAAGGTTTAAATTTATAGCCTTTTTTTTTTGCTATTTTCATTTTTTATATATTTTTTAAAAATCTGTATAATTGGAGGCAGTACGAATGCCGATATGACAAATTCTGACTAATACTGATAAGCCAATAAATTTTTATTATATGGCTGATATATGATAAGTTGCCCAAATTAATATTCTATACTATTTTGTTTTAATGAGTAAATACTAAAATCAACTATTTAATGGTAAATTGTACAAAATTATACCAAATATGAATATAGAATGGATTTTTATTGATGAGATTTGTTAAAGATTACATTTAACTGTTATTAATTAAATTATTATTGTTTGTAAAGACGAACTTTAAGTGAACACTAGATGACTGCAAAAGTAATCCAAATATTAAATAAAATAGGGTTATAAATATGCACAATTAAACATCCAATATGGACCAATAGTGATCAAAAAGTCTCTAATATCGGCCGATAACCGATACGGTTCCGATATAATGTACATGCCTTGGTGGCACCAGCACAGAAGCCATTCAGATGTTATTTTGCCAGCAAGTGAGGTTGTGCAAATTTGAACCACAACCATCAGGGCACTTGAACTCAGTTGAGAGTCCATTATCACACTCATTTGCCAGGGTTGCACACTTGGGTGATGTTCCCTCTCACACAATTCAGAGCTGTTACAGTTTCAGGGGCCTGCCCTTGGCCTCGTTTCGCTTTTATGGCTTGCTGAATGCAAGCTCTGGGGATTAGCCAGGTCCTTCAAAGGCCATTAGAGCCAGTGACAGGTATCCCATTACCCCCCGCACACAGAGAGACGGCCTAGGTGAGAGGCACAGAGGCCAGGAAGGAGAGCAGGGGTCAGATGGGGACAATGAAAGACTTAGCCAGGGCCCCAAGTCTCTTTCTGTCAATTCGTCTGCCTTGTCTAAATTTACAGACGGCTCGTTCTGTCACTGACCAGTTCTCCTGATATGTAGAAGGGTTTCATGTTTGGAAATGTTTGAAGTTTTTGACTGAAAAGTTGAAAGACACATAAAACTGTTAAAATACTGAGCACTTTGGTGCATGTTAATCTTGGATTTATAGTCAAATTGCATGGCTTTATTTTACTCATGTTTAACATTTTACAGTTACATTTGCAGTTGCACATTTTAAGTCTGTATACATATATTCATTAACTGATCAGAGACAAACTAGCTAATTGTTTTGTGTATGGTATAAATGTGTTTAAAACAAAGCTATCAAGATTTAGAAATTAGATCTTGCTTTCGGCACTGCGATAAGAGATTCTCACAAGGCAGAGGAAGTCTTTCATTAGTCAATTACTGTCCCAGATAAGGAGCCCACTTCCAGAGTCAATGGATCCAGGGTCAGAGGACAAATTACATCAACCCCCTAAACAAGAATGCCCCAGAATGTCCAATGTATTCCCTGTATGATCCACAAAGGGTAAACCGAGACACTTCAAGTACAGCAGTTTATTTAATCTTCTCCCCACAAAATTAGCTGTGAAGTTGATGCTTATACCAATAAAGTTGTAACAAAAGAGGTACAAAGAGGATCCAAAATACAGATAATGCACTTGGAGTGTATTTCTAAGGTGTTTTTTGCAAGACAAAAAGGTGTTAATGTACAGTAGCTGTTGCTATCTTCATTTTATTCTTAAATCTGTATATTGGTGGCACAATATGTACCAATATTACAAACTCTGACTAACACCGATAAGCCAATAATTAGATGGCCAATAATCAAAAATGTGTTTGTGTTTTTTTAAACTAAAAAAGCAGAAATACTCTGGTTACCCCAGTACACAAAGCACTGTGCAACTTTCTGTGTCTGAGACTTGCATGTCACAGAAAAGGAACAATTTTAGATATTTTCAAACAATCATTCAGATTTTTTCATCTTATTGGTTGACCCATTTTCTTTGCAAGGCTATGTAATACATTATGGGCATGTTTTATAAATAGGGCAAATTAGCGCGAGAGCATAATTCCAAAACGGCGCCGATGGGTGTGGAAATCTCCGGGTGATTTACTAACAATGCGCAAAATAAAGAACACAGTCGCAACATCTCATTTACATATTGACCAACGCAATATACAAAGTGCAGCACAAATTAGCATAGTCGCAAATAAAGAATTAAGAAATAAAGAAACCACAGTACGTTGAAAAGGACCGGAGGCCAAAAAATGAAGGGTTGCACGAAGTTTTGATAGAGCTGGTCTTGCATGACTCCTAGTTGAGGGTTCCAAGTCGTTTTTTATTTCCTGAAGCAAATTAAAAATAACATGGCTTGGCAAACTATATGTTCGGATAATGTGTTCTTCTGGCATTCCAAATAAATTAATACGTGAGGAAAAAATCCTCTCCCTTCTACCACATGCTCTCTGTTCTCTGCGGTGCCTCCTCTTAGCAACAATAATTTCAGCCATTTCAAGCGCAAAACAGTTTAAGACATGCTTTTTTTAACATGCGTTAAATAATGGCGCAAATACCAGTAATTTGACGAGTGCAAACGTTTGAATACTCTCCTCCCATAAATTTTGCGTCTGAAAGGAAAACTCCTACAAATGCATATTCAATAAAGTCAGGCGCAAAAATAACTGTGTCCACGCCTTTTCAGTGCTAATTCATCACTGTGCATCTTTAGTAAAACCTGACAGTACTATTTTAACGCCAAAAGACGGTTTGTGCTGGCGCAAGCTGCTAGTAAAACTGTCCCTATAACTTGCAAATGTTTGTGTTGGTCTGAGCAGATTTATTAACATAAGTTCAAATTAAAATGTTTAATCGCATCAGATTTTTGCATGGAACATTCATCTCAGTGTGAACAGGCCTTTAGACTTGTTTTTTAGAGTGTATTTTGTCTTTCTGCACTGGCAGATTTCACTTGTTTTCAGCTGGTTTACATTTAAAACAAGTAGAAAAAATTTGCGGGTGCAATAATATAAAACTGACTCATATTAAAGATGCGTTCTCTGAATATGTCTTAATATATTATGCAGGTTTCCTTCTCTTTATCTCGTTTCACTGTAAGGTTGCTGTAACTGTGCTGGTGGTCGCAAACTAGTGGCCAGACCTTCAACAAGACCGATTTCTATCGCTCCTAAAGGCTGAATAGTACATATCTGGCTTCTTTCGTTTGTGAAACTGAACCTTCAGGATGGTTCCCTTTCTAGCATTTTTCCTCATTGGAAAAACTAGCAGACAATCACCCACCCACTAAGAGTTTTAGCATGCCGGAGGGCAAGCGGTTCTTCTGTCGTGAGGACTGTGAAGGCGCAAGAGGTTAACGAAGACATGGTCTGGTGTGTCTGGTCTTATGAGGTACTAAAAGGCGCGAGGTGGCACGGAAAGAAAGCAGACCCCATAAATGGGCTTTTCTTTAATCAAGGAGAGGGTGTGCAGCAATGCCTCCAAATCACGCATCACTTCCTTTGCCAGCAAGTGGGTAGCCATCAATAGCCCATACGGATGGTTACAAGCAGATTCAAGGGCTATTTTGTGACTCAAGGCTTCTGTTGTTTTCTGCAACCAGCGCTATCAAAAGGCCCAGGATTAAGGCTGAGGTCATTGTTGAAATGTGGTTAATTGCACCAAGTTGCATGAGAGGAGAACCGTCCGCCTGCCAAAATGCAGATGCAGTCGTCCTGACTAAAAACAGGCTTGGGGATGAGAGCATACTACCTCATCATTGAAAATACATGCAAGGTTCATTCAAACAAAGCTGTGGTTGAACATCTCCAGGAACTGTGTGAGTTCACAGGGCTTAATACTTGCTGTCACACAGAACAATTACCATAATCTAGCACACAAATCAATTACATCACCCGTTTTACTCTCATTAGACAAAGTACTTAACCTAAAAATAGCACTGGAATTACAAAGTTTGTGCTGCGGTGACAACAGAAGAGAAGGTAGTACTTGAAACATGGCCGTCCAAGCCTAGAAAAAGGGCCAGATTGCACCAACGCAAACCCTCTTTTGGCATTAAAAAACTATTGTCAGGATTTACTAAAGACACACAGTGAAACATAAGCGATGAGATTAGATATTTTTGCGGCTGACCTTACTGTATGCATTTGTAGGAGTTTCCCTTTCGGATGCGCAATTTATGGGAGGAGACTATTTAAATGAAATGGTTTGTGGTAGTCAGTATACTGACATTTGTAGCAGTATTTAACACCCCAAAAGCATGTCTTTACCCATTTTGCTCCTGTGTTTTGTCATCTCTGTTTATTTGCGACCCTACCCTAATTTGCGCTGCTCTTGGTTGTTTGCATTGTTCATTATGGAAATGCGCGGTCTGCATAAGTGTTCTTTAATTTGCGCATTGTCAGTAGATCACCCTCAGAACTTCTCACTCCTATCTGTGCTTTTACGGGATTGCGGTCTCACACTAATTTGCCCTGTTTAGTTAATCTGGCCCAAGGAGTTCCACTTGGTCAATCCGGAGCAGGATGTTTTCCATGGCTGGAGCTCTCGCTGTGTTTCAAAGCACTGAAATGAGACGGACTGAACTGGAAGCTGACAGGCAGCACAAAGGGGCCATCAGCTTCTTGTCAGATCTGTCACATCACTCAGCTAGTGAGAGAGGCCTTGACCTCAACACTATCCTCCATGGGGGATTTTTGGCCCATGTCCACTCAACCTTGGTCTGGTACTTTCTGATCGGTGCTGACTTGAAACTGTGCAACTGAAATCAGTTATGTTTAATATTAATATAATTAACTACATTGGTATTTTTGTGCTAGGACACCTGTGTGAACTTGAGAGGAACTAACTGTGGTTAAGATTTTAAAAAGCTCAGAAAATATTAGTGCTAAGAAAAGCTATAGCATCATTTGTTTGCATATGCCACTTGATTTGATATTTTATATCTACACTCTAAAAATATTTTTCGAAAGTAAATTTTTGGAGTACGTATTACAAGAAATTGTTATTTCGGTCTTTCTACTTTCTTTGAAATTTACTACAAATTTCTGAGTGAAAATTGTTTCAAGACCATTTTTTTATCAGTGTACTGCAGTGAAATGTAGACATTATAAATATATACACTATATGTATTTGATTTGTCTATTAAAACTTGAATCAGTTTTCAGCAGTGATCAGAATTATAACAATTTCACCTCACAGTTAGCTTCTCCATTGCTGGATCACACTACCTTTATATAAAGGTAATGAAACTTAAATTCGATCACTGAAAACAATTATAACTTGCAGTTCAGTAAGTAAGTCAAATACTGATTCAGTAACTGGTACGATCAACCCTTTAGTGAAGTCAGTCATTTGTTCATGAATCGGACTACACTGGTTGTTCTGTATTTAGTTGGTTGCAATAACATTTAGGTCAAACAGAAAAGTAAATCATTATTGTACAGAACCTATTCATAAGATGAAGTCTGGCTATGATTAGACATGCATAAAGAAGAATAAATACATAAACATACAGTGTGCTCTGCTATGTGTAAACCTGCGGATGAAGGATCACAAAATTGACAGACAACATACATCCTGAAAATGTTGTTTCAGCTAATTGGCCACACGGGAAACTAAACAGATCTTGAAGAGTGTGTGGGAAAATTTGCAGTTCTTTTAAAGTTAAGTATTTGTAAATCACAACTGGGGTGATGGGGCAAGACAAAAAGAAAAATGCATCAGGAAATTGACATAATGTATCAATCCTGACAGCTTCTTAATGATTAAGCCTAGTTGAGTAGTGGTTACAGATGTAGTCTGCTTGCCAAAGGTTGGTGGAAGTTAGAGTGAGCCAGCCAACTGTGATGTGTAGTAAATCTTTATTATCACTTCAATAGCTCCTGAAAACTGATTCAAGTTTTAATAGCCAAATGAAATCATAGAGGCTATAACTTGTCAGTATTAACAATCAACAACTTCCTAGTGAACAAACACACACATACATCCACTTGGGGCAATTCCTATGTGTGCTTATGACTCATTGTGCTGAATGGACTCAATGCCAATGCCCTTATATGTCAGTTTAGGACAGCACATTTCAGCACATCATAATATCTTTATGTCTTTGGTTTGGGTGGCGAGATAAAGCTGTTTGCCCATTCAGCACATATAGTTGACCTTCACAGAGGTCCGTCTTTTGTTGTTGTCCTATGTCTGATTTCGTGCAAACAAGCTAACTTATGATAAGGTATGGAAAGAGTTTCTGAATCAGCTGGTTCTGATTGAAAGCTGAGCAGAGAATTGTACTGTTGAATCACATAAAAGAAAGCTGATAAGCCTTAATATATTACTGTAATACACACAATGTTCAAAAGTTTTTGAAAGAAGTCTCTTATGCTCAACAAGGCTGAATTTATTTGATCAAAAATAGACTAAAACATGGTAATATTGTGAAACATTTAAATTTGAAATAACTTTTCTATTTGAATATTCTTTTTAAAATGTGAATTTATTTATATGATGGCTTCAAAAATCATTCTTATATGCTGATTTGGAGCTCAAGAAACATTTCTTATTATCATCAACGTGGAAAACTGTGCTGCTTAATATTTTTGTGTTAACTGATACTTTTTTCAGAAATATTTGATAAATACAAAGTTTATTTGAAATAGAAATATTTTGTAACATTATAAATGGCTTTATTGTCACTTTTAATCTATTTAATGCATCCTTGCTGAAAAAGTCTTTTCACAATTCCTTTAAAAAATATTTTTACTAATCTCAAACTTTTATACGGTAGTGTTACACTCAGAGTAAACTGTGCTACTATGGTGATATAGCTGATTGCTTTACACTGTTTTATGTTGTCGTTTGTTGTCATGTTGTTTCAAATACGTAAATCGTTTTATAACTATGATTATGCCAGTTGCAAAATGTGCAACACCCTTCCAAATGTAAGACATTACAAATCTGTTCATAGTTTCATATTTAAATTAAATTTTATATCCTGGGGTTTTAGAAACCAAAAGTCGCCAAATATATTGTCACATTACTACCTGCAAAGCACAATAATAAATTAACTGAAGTATCTATGTTAGAAAGTACTTTAGATTATGTGATAAAAGCCTTTCAGCGGTAGCCATAGGAATCCTATGGCCCTGTTTTTGTGACTCAGCCTTGTTTTATTGCTTTTTTTTTTTACAAGTCAGCTGTATAAGAGCGTAAAGTCGTGCACTGGGTGTGTCAAATTCTTATCGTAATATATTTTATAAGGAGTTTCCTGAGATTTTAGGCCTGATTAGAAACTTGAGCTCATAGCACCTAAGGGACTATCCTGTTCACTTTGAATTATTGATGTAACATTATAAATAGACAAATGATAAAGAGTATCAATTTAGGTCAAGAAGAAAACCCAGTGGGAGACGTACAGCAGAAGCCAGCATTCCTGTGTATCATTTCAGACTAAGAGAAATCAGTTTAATAAGCCTGCATTTCAACTTCTAATATTTATCCCAAAATGGCAGTTTTAGATATTAATGTTACCGTAATATACCATGACAGGCGAAGAATGTGTAAATCTCAAATTGTGATTAATGCATGCAGGGGAATCCCACAGTAGTCGCTCAGAGTCTCCAAGATACACTGTCTGGGTTAACATATGCTTGAAGGTGAACAGCTTTAATCAAAAGGTCAATTCAGAGCGACTACAATCCCAAGAGGGTGTTTTAATTCACCACTGCCTAGTGCCTGAACCCAGTCACAATGAGACCAAGTCTGTCTGTCTGTTTAATTTCGCCCCAGAGCCAAGAGAGGTGGACTGTGTTGGCTTTGGCAGATGTTAGTCAGCATATGGTACTGCATGAGTTAGCCAAGCTGTGGGTTCCCAACTGATCTAATTAATACTTGTTTTACATCCCTCACAAAAAGTTATAATAATAATAACAGTGCTAATGACTTCTCATTCAGGAAAAATGGCCTCGGGTCAATTTTCTGCAAACATTACCGTTTGGCTTGCAAAGATGAGAGAATCTGAGCAATACCTTCTGAACTGTGAGACTGCCTGTCAGTAATTGCACCACTGGGTATATAGAACGCTCAACCTTTAAATGTAAATATATATTGCATTAGTTGAGTCATCGCAAGAGTAGGCACAGTTTTATGTTGTTATCGTTGGCCGTTTTTGTGATCTCATCATAGATCACTAGATTCAAACTGACATTCTGTGTGACTCAATAAATAAGTTTACATGTGCTTTAAAAGTTTGATTTCTGTCAGGCAAAATAAATAATTAATAATTTTAAAATGCCACATAAGCATTTCAATGTAAATGAAATTATGCCAGTTGGGCTAATAGACCTAGATAATGCAAAGCTCATCTTCGTCTAGACTATATAAGCATTAATCAGACTACAGGTGACCTTGGAGCGGTGCGCATGAAAGAAGGGGGCATTTAATCCTCAAATATTTGAATACACATTGTCATGTACATTTAGACGGATTGACTTCACAAAAACCTGCTGTAAAAGTGCAGAATTTTGCAGGCAAAAAGGTCTATTGTCAGTAGTGTAGTGATATATACAGCTTACACAGAAGCCACTTTCAAACCAAGCAGCTTTCTGTTGGTCAGTATTGCCAATTCGACTAATTTGTTACAAAATCTGCATGGCGAAATCTTTCACCCTCATATAAAATTCTTGATTGCATGGCAAAAATTTGGTGAACAATGATAAATGTTACCAAATTTTAACTGTGCATGCAAATGTACATGATGACTAGCAAGAACATCATAAGCTTTTAAGTAATGTTGACCAGGCCTACCTGATTTTCTAAAAGGCAGGTAGGTGTTTTAGTTGTAGTGAGATTAACGCTTGTAATACATTTTCAATAAGTTGGCAAAGGCTTTTAGTTTTCCTCAGCTCTTCTTAGCACCTAGCTGCACACAACTAGTTATGGTGCGTCTTTTCATCCATTCATGACATCAAAACTGGCCTTTGGAAAGAGAATAAGTTAGAAAAATTTGGGCATTTTAGTTCTGCAACTCTCAGAGTGTGTGTCAGTTTCTGTTTTTTTTTTTGTTTTGTTTTTTCACCTTCTCAGGGCCAAAAACACCTGGCAAGAGAGGGATTTCAAGCATTTTCACACTATACTCTGAACCACTGTCCATCGGAAGGATTAAAAAGGCAGGATTTGTAGCATTTTCTTTTTTTTTTTTTCCTGGCACCAAAATCTCCAAGAGGCCCCCACAGGCTAAATGTAAGCAACATTCCCAGACTTTCCAGAAGCTTCTGGAATCACCTAGCACCCATGTGCCCTTACCACTTAAACTGTCACAGACCAGGAGCTTCACTACTACTATACACTTATGAAAGGTCCTTAATAGAGTACATTCCTTCTCTCACTCTTTAACAAATTTTTTTGAAGAACCCAAGTACTTTACTCTCTCATAACATTTCGATACTTCTGGAGGACTGTTAATCCATTTTCTATATTCAGCTGTTGATAATTCTTCGAAATTCTCACACTGTAAAATATTTGACCATAAATTAAAACACATATGCCAACCTGATACAATGATAAATATTACACTGTGAATTTATTTTAACCTCCCATGATTCTACAGGAGTTTATGCGCCAGCATTCAGTCGTGCACAATCTCTCTTCTGTGGCCTCTAGGCGTCTATGAACTGACAGTCTTTCTTTTTGAAATATGTTTTAAATAATTCCACAATATATTCAGAACGGGTGGATGATTTTCTTCCCGTGACTCGGGTCCAAGCTCAACACACCTATGAAATCACGGCAAGGGAAAACGGTTACATCTAAAGCAAGATGCAGAAAAGTGAGGGGAAACTTGGTAAACATGACACAACTCTTGTAAATACAGCTGAAATGGAAGAAGGAGAGCAAGAGAAAATGGGAGATGTAGGAAAAGGCCTGGCAAACTGCAAAATGGCCATATTTTAGCAAAAGTGACTTTTCTGATTATGCCTGTCGCATGACTTTATTTCCTTAAGCGCGGTGTTGTTGCCTGGACTCAAGTCAAGCATTTGATGTCCTCAACCACATACGCCCTAGACTTCAACAGTGCTCTTTTTAAAGCCAAATGTTAAGGGAAAAAAAGAGCTAAGCTGGTTTTGTCAGCCAGCAATATTTTAGAAGCACCTACAATTCAAAAACTGAAAAAGAAAACAACCTTGGCTAAGACAAGAATGGACAGAAACATTGGGTTAAGATTTGTATACTTTCTCACTCACGACCCATCAAGTGGTGGTTAATGGTTACAGTTTTTACCTTTGAATTATGAGATTTCTATTTTTCTAATGTGTTAAAGTACTAGTTTTACTTGTAGACTACATTACTACATTTGTTACTTGTTGCACATTTGAAGAAAACTGACATTCATTTCATGGACAGCTTCACTTTAGCAAAACGGCTTAGATGTTAAATTGAAGGCAAATATTGACAGCAAGTGGATCTCATAAGGTTTGGTTCTCACATGGGTCTCCACAAAGTTTGGTTGGTTAGCTTGTTACCCATTGCTGATAAATGCTGAAACTACACCACTATGTGTGCAAAGCAAATTTCCATTCATGGGAGATTCAAGCAAGGTATAAATTGAAAACGTTAATGTAGGTGATTTGCCACTAACCAAATTTTTTGAGAGGCTTGTTAAAGCATGAAATTGACTTGGTTTTTTTCTTGTCTGCTCCCTTCTACGTCAAGCTCATGCAACAACAGAATAGTTGCTAGTTAAGGGATTGGGACTGTGTCCATTTTTGTAGTGCCATCAGCCAGTAAGCACTGTCAGGACCTGCCAGCGCTGCCAGGTACTACTACAACCCTCCATTTGCACTCACCTCCAACTGCGAAATTATATTCAAATAAGCTTGTCTAGTTTGCATTATGCGGCCATTAACTGTGAACGATGAAAATCTTATTGTAGCTGATTGACATCGATCTACTTTGAATCCTGAAACCTCAAAGTGCTGCGTTCTATTCAGCACCTGATAAAAAAACAAGTTTCAGGAATAGGAGCCAAAGCAAGGCTAGTTTGTGGCCGATTACGCTCTCAAATCATTTGCACAATTATGCAAGCCATTTCCTCCAAGTCAGGGTGCTTAATTTTATCCTGGCTCAAGCAGTTCTATCTAAAATTATTTTGCTTACAAATAAAACTTGAGTATTCTTCCAAACATGCTATTAGCCCATTTACAGCTCTATAGAGGAATATTGAGTATAGTTTGATTAAAACTCAAAAGTACCAGAAATTTGTATTGTTCAATGCAAATGCATTTGCACAAATGCAATATTATTCGCTACATACATTTACCTCTCAATCTCTCTTTCAGTCCTTTGCATCGAAGCCTCTTCTCTCAGCTGTTCCATTCTTCAGTTCACTGGGATTGATACAATATTTTCCTACCTCAATTAGCCAAGGGCCCGTTGACTAATTCTAACTGTTTTTGCACCTGAGAATTTGGGAGCGGGAGTTGGAAAAAGTGAGAGGGAGAGTCAGTGCGGGGCTGTTTGGGCAACGCAGCAGTGTTGATGGACGCTGAGGGCTATGCAGAGGACAAGGTGGACAGAAACAAAGCAAGACTAACAAAATCAATGCAAAAAAACAGTTCTGATTCTGAATTTGCTGAATTATGAAAACTGTATTTCAAAGGCCTTTTTATGAAAATCTAAAATTTCCTGTACTAATGTGAACCCTGGAAGGTAAGAGAAGGCAGGGAAAGGCAATCCTGGGAAATTCTGCAAGGCTAGTAAATGCAGGATACCTTTCTGTAAAGGGGACCCTCTTTGCTAAAAAGCACCTTAATTCAGGGAAAGGAAATGAGAGGATGGTAAGTAAATGTGCAAGCAAATTGCTTCTGAGGGCTGTACAATTTCACCCAGCTGTACCAAGCACAAGCATCTAAGCTGATCTGAGACAGCCGTGAAGAACAGAAACTTGTAAACAAATGTAATGCAACAGTTAAGATCTGCACAGTGGCAGAGCAGTTAAAGCAACTTGCCTGGAAAAAAGTCTGACTCACTCTCTTTTGCAACAACACACACTTACACAACAGCCAGGGTCAACCCACTGTGATCTCCATGACCCAGACCAGTTAAATCCCAAATTCAAACAAACAGAAAGCCCTGCTGAACCCTGACACAGGATGACATAGAGTAAAACTCCAGCTGGAAAAGTGGGATCAAACTGGGAGGCAGGGAAAACGTGATTTGTAAGAAACATCTTGTTGATTTATCACTGTAGGGTTTCTAAAGACCAAATGCACCTGCTATTTCAAAATGAAATGCTAATCACACATCCAATTTTCAATCGGGCTAAAATATTAAAGCATTAAAGTATATAAAAAACACTCCTAAGAAAAAATGTAAAAAAGTTATACCTTTAGGGGTACGACAGTTCTCCACTGAGGCACTACCCTTAAAGGGGCATCTTTATACTTTATTTATTCCTAAACAGTCTATAGTAGAACCTTAAAGGTACATTAATACTCTGAACTATTAATTTACACCTTTTAGATGTAAAACGTAATCATCCCTTTAATGGTACCGAACCAGTGACAAGCTGTTGTACCCCTAAAGGTATAACGTTTTTGACAGTATACAGATCATTTTAAGATTCTATGTTGAATACATGTTGAACTTGCATGAGAATTTGACACTGTACTTAACTGCTGATTAAATTTACAGTTGTTTTTACATTTTCTGACTAAAACTGAAGAATTTGCTATTTAGTGTTAAGTTAAATTCCCCTGCTTAACCCTATTTCAATAAAGAAGTCAGTTTCTACCTCTGAGTAAAAAATAAAACAAGCAATAGACAAAGTGGGAGATAAAGTCACAAGTAACAAGAAATAGTCACATTGTGAGATATAAAGTCGCAGTTATAAGATGTGAAGTTTCAATTATAAGATATGAAGTTGCAATTAGGAGATATAAAGTTGCAATTATGGGAGATAAAGTAACAATGACCTTTTTATGTTTTTTTTTTTTGTTTTTTTTGTCTTTGGGGTGGAGACAGACTTCCATATTTCAAATCGTAGTATTTTGCCAGCCATAATAACAATGAAGGGCCTTCACTTTTCAATTAAGTGTTTTGCGTATTACAAATCCTACCTAGCAACACCTTTGTACATACTTATAAAAGTCTGACCCTATGAGCAGAAGAATAAAAGAGCCATAAACCACAAGTGATAAGAGAGTTGATGGAAGATCATAAAAACCAAATGAGCCCCACTCCCTTTCTGCAGAGACACATGAATGGAGACAAACACTGGGCGTCTACTCACTGTCAGGGTAATTCTTCCGACGAGTGCCATCCACCTTGCCTGTCTTGTCGATGCAGAGAAAGAACTTGTTGGCAGAATAGAGGCGTCGAAGGCGGACGTCACCCTCGAGGTGGTTGTAGCTGCGCGTGTGCCGCTCCAGTGTCCACGAGCAGTTTGTGCCCTGTGCCAGCGCATGAAGGGGGTCATGCCCCAGTGCAGGTGGGCAACCTCCAAGAGAAGAGCAAACCAGAAAGAGCAGGGACAGGCATAACAAGGGAAAAGGACAAGAAGGGAGGGCTGAGCCGGCAAAGGTGAGGTCGGAGTGGAGACCAGCGGTAGAAGGTGTCCATTTGCACATGATGGGTCAGACTCCCAAGGTGCACCTTGCACAAGTTGTCGGCATGATGCTGGTCTTCGCAGGGCACTCTGCCTCACGCAGAACCCGTAAGCAGGAACATGGGAAGAGAAGGTAAAAAAAATCCTGAGTGACCAATTTCAAACTCAAGTGTATCACTTTTGTCTTTTAACCAGCTGTCTGTTGGTCTTGCTCTTCAGAATGATGAATGGGAATTTTGCAGTTCCATCCCAAAGAAATGTCTCGATCTTGTTAGATTGTCCTGGAGCATCCAGGTCCCTCAGTCCAAGCTGATAGAGTTGCGGGATCCTGTGTCCTGTATGATGGCTGCACCTTGTTCCTCTCAGCCAGGGGCAGAGCAAGGTGAAATGTGAGGCTGCCTGACCCGTGCCTGTGAATGAGCTGAGTTGAATGAGTGTATTTCAATGAGTGCCTGTGTGTCTGTGTAAGAGAAAGATTCAAAAAGACTACCAAGAGAAAGAGAGGGAGAGGATAAGATAGAGGTGGCAGTGAGAGTAAGTCTGACGGACTCAACAAGGCAGTAAAGCTGTAAATGGGTGTCTTTCTCTCTCTCACTCTCTGTGCCTTGCTGTCTGCCTGCTCTTTTGGTGGGGTGGCTCAGTCCTTTCCTGCATTTTATTCAGGGCAGGGCTTGCATCTGGGGGACTGAGAGGAGATGGGTGGGGCCTGGATTATTCATAATCACTTTATGTGAATGTCACTCTCAATATTGTTTACCTTTTATCGTACTGTCATGCATTTCCCTTCTGGAAACTGATCATCCTCAGATGTGTCATATCACTTTACATCCCTGAACCAAAATAAACTGTTGCCATCACAAGTGATTTACAGCGTCTGTGGAAGTTAATCATCAGGTAAATAACAGGTAATAAATACACTCAATTTGGTATGTACAGAAGTAAAGTTAAGGTTTATAACCAACTTTAAAAATTGATAAATTTGAGCAGCAAAGATGAGGTCTCCCTTACCTGTAATTGCACTTGTATGTGGATAGTGCCAATGTACATTTTAGTCAGCTTCTGACCTGGTCAATATGATGCTGACATTTTATTCATGAACAGCTGGGAGCCTAAAAAGTGCTCTTTTTCTGATATGACACCAAGTAAAATATTTACAACCTCCTTGTTTATCTGTCTTCAAGATGTTGTGAGCTTTACTCAGATGACTGGTATGCGGTGCCACACTTGTCTAAGCGAACCTCTACTCTGAAACACTAACATACTTTCCATATCCTCCTGGTTTCAATGAAGTGTGCAGCCCAGGGGCAGAGGGTGAAAATGATCTTTAAGGTGTGTTTTACCGGGAAGAGTCGGTCACTTCACACTTTGTAGCTAGTTAACTAATAGGTCTCTGAAGCTTTAGCACTCATACTTAGCCTATAAAAGCCTATGGAGACAGCAGTCTGCAGTCTTTTTCAGCTCCCCGCAGTCATTCCCTTCTCCTTGGGCATATCGGCCTTTGGGTTCCTTGCTACTGTACTTCAAAGCCTAGTCTTTTTTTTAGTCTCATACATCTTAGTCCTTCATCCCCAATTAAACCTAACTGAAGTGGACCCCTACCTTTAATTTCTCTCCTCCCCACCAACGTTTATGCACCTCACAAAAATGGATGGCACAGAAAAGTACCCATCACTGTCATGCTGCTTGCTTCTACAGCTGGTTACGGTCTGAGAAAAAGCTGTGAAAGTGGATGCAAATTTAATTAGTGAAGCTTTCTAAGGCAAGAATAACTATTACTTGCTCATACTTAAGATTAGGGTTCTGAACAAACGTTAAAGTAAGTATTAACCTTTGAGCTCATCCTCATTCTGTTAATTGTTCAGACATGTGTAATACCCCATATTATAGTTAATTCAGGAGAGGTATTACTTTTCTAAACAATGAGATATGTGATTTATGGCTGTTAGATTACCTGAGCTTTATCTAAGGATCAGAACATTTACAGACAGAAACACAGAGATGGGCTATTTTGACTTTGATCACAAAGAAATGACCAAAAACACCGCAGTAACCACATAGCAATGCTCTTAAAACTGCTCAGAACATCTTAGGAACCAGATAGCAATGCCCTGAATAACCCCCCAAAAACCTAGAACTTGGTACGTTTTGCACAGCAAAGCACCAGTGTCACTTTATTCAGATAATTTCACATTTTTTAAGTCTCAAAAAAGTCCAAATAATGTTGATTTTTAAACTAGGTCATACCAGAAATAATGTGGAGATCAGGAACAGGAAAGTCACCAGACTTGTGTGTGTGTGTGTGTGTGTGTGTGTGTGTGTGTGTGTGTGTGTGTGTGTGTGTGTATATATATATATATATATATATATATATAGAATATGGACAAAAAGCTAAACTTATATAACTTCTGCTTTGTTGTTTCTTTTTTGACTCGCTTTTTGTCTATTTTACAGATGTACCCTTCCATGCACATATGGTATGAGCAATCTTGTGCCCCTCCAGCACACTCAATGACCCCGGAAGTCCAGAAGATCAGCTCCTGCTTCCTTGGAAATTGATGGTAATTAGATTCTTTTAGGAGAAATGTAAGATGTTGCACTTAGAAGCTCAAGAACAAAGTTCTGTCCCCATACGAATGTCAGATGTGATGATAAACTTGCTCAAACTAATAGGTTGATGCTAGTCCCTCAGCGAAATGCATGTCCACAAAACAGCTCTTTCATTCAGGACACAGCAGCACAACTGTCATGATCTAAACATTTCAAGAAATCTTAAACATGGCTGGCGGTGATTTCTGAAGACTGGAGTATTTGACAGCTGACAATTCAGCTTTGCCATCACAGAAATAAATTACATTTTAAAATATCTTTATATAGTTATTTTCAATTCTAAGAATATTTTACAATATTATTGTTTTATTACTTGTATGCTTAAGAGATTTATATCAAAAACATTAAAAACAATTTACTGATACCCAACTTTTGAACAGTATTCTTCTCTTTTTTAAAATGTCAAATATTTTACAGATACTGAAAAACTGTGTATTTAATGTACTGGAAAACAAACAAGCAAAAGAAAAACATATGAAACTTAATCTTGACTGACATGATCTCAGAGAAAAGGTAACTATCTCTAATTCCACACATCGCTGGCCGTCAATAGGCCTCTGCTTAGCTCCCATGATGCCATGCTATGCTGGTTGCGCCCTGAGCTGAGAAAATCTGTTCGGCCATGTGGGATGTTCACTGGCGAAAGGAACCTAATCTTTCCCAGCAGGGCTCCCATCAACTCTGGAAGTGTATGAATGGAGATAATATCTCAGTAATGAGGCCTGTTTTGTACCATCAAAGTCCTCCAAAAGGGCCTGAAACCTGACCTCCCTCTTTGCGCCGACAAGCTCCCCCTAATAGCTCCCATTATTAATTGTTTTCTCTCTCCTGCTAACATACGGAGTCTCTTCCAGTCCCCCTCCATCACCCACCTCCACTGCCAACACGAACTTGGTCTCCATTTCACTTCAGACTACCTCAGTTGACATATATATCTAACGATAAATGGCATCAGCCTAAATCATTTTGTTTAATATTTCATAACACATATTCCATGGTCTAGTTATTTTGCCACTCCCACATTATTGGCTTATTTTGAAATAAGATTGTGGTGAATCATACTATCACACTGCAGTTAGGCAATGTACTATGAAACCCTCTCATGTCAACCACAGACTTCCTGCTAGATTCCTCCGACGCAGGTGGCCGAGATAGCCAGAGTGCCACACTGTGCGGTCGCCTGCATAAACATCCGTTTCTAATTCAGGATCTGTCCACTGCCGCCACAACTGAAGATCAATCTACAACAAGCCTATTTGCATTTCCTGCTTCGTGACCATTGTCCATTGTAGCTGAAACCAGTGATAAGTGAGCAGTCTATCTGATTAACAGCTCCTGAGAGTCTTCGTCCTCTCGGGATAGATCTACACATGATAAAATGGACTGTTACTTTTTAAAGAAAAAAAGATTGCGGATATGATTGGTGGACTTTCATCATTAGCGATAATCAAAGAGAGATGCGTCTCAGATGTGAGAGATATTTGGTACTAATTGTGGAAACGCAAACAAATCTGCCTTAAAGTGCCGTGAGGATATTATTTTTACATATTTTAAGCATCGACTCTGAATTATTAGTATTGACAGGTGTGGAGAGATTTTCCTAAATGTGTTGCATGAGGGTATGCTAACCCTCTCGATGTGGTTGTAAAATACACCTAGCATTGGTATGTTTAGCGCACTAAACATACTATTTCTATATTTTTACTATTAGCTGACTATTATTTTTAGAATTTTTCTCTTTCCAGAATTTTTTACTGTCCTTTTTCCAAAACCTCAACTCATACTTGCATGAAGCATTGGCTAATCAAGTGAACATTTTAAAAGCAACTCCTACTTCTAAAAACAAAGAAATGCACCCTTCAGGTGTGCAAAGAAGACTGAATATCAGAGTCCAAGAGAACGGGAGCCTTGTCCTAGCTGCAGCTATTTTCAGGGTCTTGAATGGCTCTCTTCTCTCCTTTTGTTGACAGCCAGTCACCCAGTAATGACTGTCACACCAGAGCTTGAAACATAAAATGGTCCTGTCAGAAAGATGACCCTGTGAACCGTAGCGACAAACAACGTCTGATCTCCACCCACTAGATATGCACAACTTGCTTTGATGACTCCCAACGAACTGTCGATAAAAATGTGCTTTACTGACTTATTTCAGAATTTAGATAAATTTCAGAGAGCCTAATTAAATTATGTTAAATAGCCTAATTGGGGTCAATAAGCTTTTTTTAATGCAGTTATCTGATTAAAAATACAGTAAACAGTAATTTATTCCTGTGATGGTGAAGCTGAATTTTCAGCAACCATTTCCGTGTCACATGATCATTACAGAAATCATTCTAATAAGCACTGAATCAGGGTGCTCAACAAACATTATTAATATTATCAGTTTTGACAATAGTGGTAATATTGTCTTGTGGAAGGATTCTTTGATGAATAGAACAAGCAGTGTTTATTTGAAATATAATTTTTATAGCAATATCAGTCTTTACTGTTATCTTTGATAAATTGTATGCACTCTTGCTGAATGAAAGTATTATTATTATTATTATTATTATTATTATTATTATTTTAAATCTTAGTGATCCCAACATTATTTGTTACTCTCATCATCCGCTGTCATTTTTAATTTAACATTATGATACAAAGATTTAATTAGTAACAAGTTCAGTCAGCCAAACATCTAACAGCAGTAAGGACAGCTTGACTGTTCAAATGGCAACACGCATCCACAGATTAATGTATTCAAATATTAATACAAAATATTTCCTAAGCCTAAATCACTCAACCACACAGAAAATAGCATATTTACCTACAAATATCAAGCTTCATGCGTCACAAAACAAAGAAAGACGGCGCATAAAGGGACAAACTGAAGGACGCATTTGTGTACCTTGCTTTGCGCGGCAAATACTGAGGTAAATACTTGAACTGGATCACGTGGTTGGCTAACTTGGCAAAGTTCGCCATCTACTGTTCAGTTTCTAACCAATATAGGCATTTTGAAATCACATATCATTTGATTTCCAATAAATCGTTTAATATCTTAAAACTTAAATTAAATTGGCCTCTAAATTTGTTATATATATATAGGCGATATTAATATACAAAAGCTGTCAAACTGAGCCTCCACCAATAGAAAAATGCTATTTTAGTACATCTTTTTATTATTATACTAAACATAAGTATATTTAGTAAAATAAAGAGATTTAACAAGGTTGAAGACAACCTTGATACCCTATAACAAGGTTTTTGTAGCTGATTATATTTAAAAAGTCAACTTACCCCTATTTTCCCCTTGTGTTGTTAAGATAATTTCCTAAAGCTTACATGAAATAAGTGATTACATATACCAATGAAATTCAACTTACATGATGTACTACAGTACTAGCAAGTATTTCATCCTCCTCCTACCTCAAGATGAAATTTGGTCGATCTGCTCGTCGCTCTTTAATGTCTGAACTCCTCGTATCGCGTATGAACTAGTCAGGTCTGAACAAAATGGCGGCCTTCTGCACCGGATAACGCGGTGTTTCAAAACTATTATAACAACATGTCACTTTTAAGAGTGTGTGCCTATTCAGCTGCTTTAACTCGCAGTTGTGCGGTTGACAGAAGTGTTCAGAGATTTCTGAATGGCGATTATTGCCACCTGTGTCTCAGAATACGGAGTAATGGAGAAAGACAAATACAAGGTAACGTAAAGAAACAGTTTTACTGTCATGCTGTCATCTGTCTTGTCCTTCAAATCACATTAAGACTGTCATTTGTTTTGTATCAGGTATATTTTAAATGTACGTTGAAATGTTCACTGTAAAAAAGTCTAGCATTGACTGTTGTTTACATCGATGATCATTAATGTCTCAATGTCAAGGAGGCTTTAATAAATAACAGTCTGACATGAACATGAAACAATGATGTTGAAACAGTTTGATGATTGTGCACATTTTCGGTCTTTCTTTGATGTATATCGAATCCATTATGTCTGTGTGGATTCTTTGTTGTATTAGATGTTATGTCTCGTTTTGTTTTCCAGCAGCAAATACAAACAGTAAAGCTGGTAAACTTTTTAGGTCACCGTTTTATCTGTCATTTTTCAGACAAAACATGGGCTACAATTTACCAAAGACACTATTCAGCCGTCCCTAAGAAGGAAGATGGGAAGAAAAGATTCTGTGAACAGTCTCAGTTGTTGGATGGTGTGGTATATTTTCACTTATGATTGTGTATCTAATATTAATCATTGATGTTTTAAGAGAACAACAAATTGGCTGTATGATGTTTGGTTGGGGAATATTTATTTAGATTTTAATTTCAAGCTAAGTCGGTTTTATTTACGCAGCACTTTTCACAAAAGCACAAAACGTGTGCATTCTTTCAAAGCAGCTTTACAGAAAAAAACACGTTTATATTATTGTAATATCTTCATGCCCTATAGTCACAGTTAGCAGATTATAGTTTATATTTTACAACGATGTTAACATTTCAGCATTTAAGATTCACTATATAATGTATATGTTATGTGAGTTTATGTATGCAGATGAAGTTGTGTACTTACTGTACTGTATATATCTTATTTTATATATTGAGTTGTGAGATAATATAGCTTACATTTTACAATGAAGTTTTGCTGTATAGGGTCAAAGACAAGTTGTCACATTTAGGTATCCGCGTCAAATTAAATTTATTATAGTTATTTTATATACATAAAAAGCATAATATATGCAAGTAAAGTATATATTTTAGAGTTTAAAAAAAATCAACAGGAAACACATGCTAATTTAAATTTTGTTAAAAAAAACACATTTTAAAACTGTATTAAACTTTTTATTTTAATGCGTTGATGCTTGAATAACCCTTTTCATCTTTGATGCTTATATTGCTTTATGTGAGTGTACTGCATGTATGTGGGTGAAGCTGAATTTGCTTGTATATCCAACTTTAAAAATATTACTGGGTGATTGTTGTTTACAATATGTGTTGATATAAACAATCAAGCAGGTGAAACACATATAAAAATGATTTAACTTTAATATATGTTCATTGTTAAGTAAAATAAAGTGTACTTTTTTATAGGTGCATAATACTGTCATGTGAACTACAGCTTTCTCTTAAAAAATGTTTTCACAGTTCTGGAGGCCAGAATCCAACAACTGCAATCTGACGCCGTTGTAGACGTCAAACATTCAAAGGTGCAAATCATCAAAATGCAGCAGAAAATACAGAAAACATCACCTGGGAATAGTCAAAAGAACTTGCCGGGAGAAAAAGCAGAAATGCTTAAAAGGGGGCCATCTGCAAAAAAAGGTGGAACTGAAGGTGCCACATCTTTCACAACTCACGCAAGTCGCTGGATGGAGAAACTCAAGCGTGAAAAGTGGATTAATCCCAAAAAACAAACTTCACATAGAATGCACGACAAGACAGTTGTGGGTAAAAACAGCAAAGGGAGTTCGATGCGTCCTGGGACATCTACAAAGACCATCACAACAGGCAAAATAGGTGAGAGAAAAACTAAAGTAGAAGACTCCAAAGCCTCTGCGTCTACCACAATGTCCTCCAAAGGCAGTGCTGTACAAAAAAAGCCTAAAAAGAAGGTTTCGAGAGTCTCAGAAAGTTTAGCCGCCAGGTTTCCAGGAGTGCAGAAGATCTCCAGCAGTGAAGTTGGCTGTGTTTCTGAGATGTCTACACAAGAGAAACTGGCAGATAAAGAATTTGTTGAGGTAGAGGAGCTTGATGTAGACAACGAAATCGACCAGCAGAGCTTGAGTGCTCCTGAAAAGCTTCTGGAGGATAAGGAGGGAAACCGCTATGGAGATCCTCAGCTCAGAATCCGCTGTTACTTGGAGGCGTGTGTTTTCATCGATGATGTAGCTAGAGCTCAGAGCTGGCTACTTTCTCATCACCGTCAATTATCCAAACGAATTCACTTGTCTATCAGCGCCTACAACATCGTGATGAGGATGTGGGCCAAAAGAGTATGTATTAAGCATCTCTCTTTTTGCATTATATTAAAAAATTTTTAATCAAAAATATAGTAAACAAATAACAAAACGAAATAATTCGTAATGATGATCCATGTGCATCTCTCTTTTTACACATTTTTGATCAAAAATATAATAAAAAAGGAATACTGCAGAAATATTACAAATTTAAATAGCATTTTTTAAAAATATATTATAAAATGTAATTTTATTCCTGTAGTGGCAATGCTGAATTTTCAGCAGCCATTACTTCAGTCTTCAGTGTCACATGATTTTTCAGAGTTCATTCTGATATTTGGAGACATTTCTTCTTATCTTAAAAACAGTTGTGCTGCTTAATGTTTTCATGAAAAGTGACTTTTTTTTTTTTAATTATGTGATGAATAGAAATTTCAAAAGAAAAGAAATGGCATTTATAATTCGCAACTGCCACGAAAGTATTAATTTATAAAAAAAAAAAAAAAAAACTTTTGAATGCTATTTATGTCAGAGTCCACAAATATTTAACAAAAATGTACTTTTTCTTTATATATACACATATACACGCACACATTTTTATATATATAATGTTTTTTTTTTTTGCTTTTTTTTTTTTGTAATTTTGCCTGTTCTTTTTTTTAGTCTTATTTTATATTTTTCCTTTTATTTTTATAATTATTATTATTGCTCAATAGTTTTTAGTGTACTGATTTTCCTATTACCTTTTTTTGTCTTTATATATATATATATATATATAATTTATATATTTGTTTTTTTAATCTTAAGTATTTTAATATTTTTTTTCAGGATGTTTCAGTATTTTGCTTGTTCCTTTCCCTTCAGTTTTACATGTTTTATAATTTTACATTTAAAAATTATTTTATCATTTATTTATTTCTTGCTTGTTCCAGTTTATAATTTTGTAGTGTTGTTCTGTTATGCTCTATTTAAAGCCATTTTTAACTGTGCTTTGCAGGGTTCCTTCAATCACATTCGTCGCTTGTTCATTCTGATTGAAGAAGCAGGTCTGAAACCCAACGTTGCGTCTTACAGCGCTGCTCTGGAGTGCATGGGCCACATGCCTGAGTGTCAAACATGGATCATTAAAAGGTAAACACTTACTTCAGTGTATTCCAATCACATAGCTCAGGGATCCTCAAATCTGGCCCACGAGATCCACTTTCCTGCAGAGTTTAGCTCTAACCCTAATCAAACACACCTGAGCATGCTAATCAGTGTCTTCAAGATCATTAGAAAATCACAGGCAGGAGAGTTTGATCAGGGTTGGAGCTAAACTCTGCAGCAGATTAGCCCTCCAGGGAAAGATTTGAGGAACCCTGACATAGGTGAATCCAACAGATGGTGCATCACTAGTTTACAAGGTGGACGTTTCTTAAATTTTCTTATATGGTCATTTTTTGCTCTGAGGTCAAAAGAAAAAATAATTATTGAAATATGTGTTGAAATATGACCCGGAAGGGCTTTTGGAACAGTTAGGAATGTACAAAGGTGACATAATCACTCAATTTTAGAGTGTTCAAATATTTAATAACAATATGACTGTCACATTGTTTAATAGATTGACAGTTCCAGACTGTGTCTCTAGATGTCAGTGTTGCAGTATGCAGTAATTCATGTGTAACAAAGACTCCTGCATTCTCTTTAGATTCCCTATAAGAATCCAAATTAAATTGATAAACATGCAAATTCGTAATGACGCTCATATATATGCTTTTATGTTTTTTCATCGTCCATGAGCCGATCCATTCATCCATAGCACTATAGGATTATTCTGAGCCTGCCTTGACCGTGTCCAAAAATAGAAATTCAAATTGTGGTCATTCATCTAAAGAGCATTAACTCAGTGAACCGCCATTTTCTCTCTGGTCATCTATTTGTTTTGTGTGCTGCTCATCTCCGGGTGGAAGAATTTAGCAGATGAACACCTCCTCACTTGCATTTATACGAGGAGCTCCTTGACAGAATGAGGCCAGATCACAGATTTTGGTGTGTGTGTTTTTTATTTTTTTATTTCTTGCCTTACTTTTACATTGTCACATATATTAAATTGTCATTAGGGCTGTCCCTTTTTAATTTAGTATAATTATTTACTAAAATATTTAATTAAACATTTCTATGTTTTAATGTATATATCAAATATCTTTGAATTCAATTGTTTTCATTTGGAGTGTTTTCTCAGCAAGCATTTATAATGAAAATGCAGTTGTGATTAATTGTATTAATTAGTCAATAATTAATACGATTTGAAATTCATTCTACCGTGGAACACAAAAGAAGATATTTTGAAACCTCTCTCAGTGTTTCAAAATGGTCAAAATATCTCAAATGTTGTTTTGGACCCCATTGACAAAACTGTTGCAAAATCTTTCAAAATATCTACACTGCTGTTCTTTTTGAACGAAATTCATACTTTCATTGAGCAAAGATGCATTAAATGGATCAAAAGTGAATGTTCTTAAGATTTCTATTTCAAATTTCTTTTTTTATTCATCAAAGAATTCTCAAAAACATGTATCACATTTTCCACAGAAATATTAAGCAGTACAACTGTTTTCAACATTATTATTATTATTATTATTACTAACATCTTAAAATGACGAGATTCATGTTGGTTATGAATCCACCAGACAGTTGTGCCCTTTGTGCTCCATCTTTAGCAGTTTGTTAAGTGATCAAATTGATTGAATTAGGCTTTTGTGCATCTGTAAAGCCTAATGCAAAGTATCTACATTTGATTAGTGCTAAAGGTGACTGTTGAGGCAAATAATGTGCCGCCCAATGACAGCACAGAGGGACAGGTGCAGGGTGGCTTGTGGCAGCTGGCTGGGTGATCGATCACTGTAAGCTGATGGCAAACACACACTGTTGTGCAGTGGAAGTCTTCTTTCTACAAACCCCAGAGGAGCCTATTTTTTTTACCTATCTGTCTCTCTTTGTTCTCCTTGCCACTGTTTCAATTTGTCTTTCAGCTCTCATGCGGTTGTTGCATCTTTTGCTGCAATCCAAACTTGTTGTCCTCTTTGCACATTTGGTTTCAAGTCACAATCTTTAGGACCAGCCGTTCACTTTGCCGTTGTTTTGATTGTAATAACAGTGTAGTTAGTAGCCGGTAATGTAAGCATCAATATGATCCTAAGAGCTTTCAGTGTGGAAAAAATAGATTGAAACCTGGAAATTTTGACATCTTGACCTCACAAGGTGCATTTGTCCAAAATTGCTGACTCATTCACTTTGTTACGGTGAATGTTACATAGTTTACTGTAGGACGGAGTTTGCAAAAATAATTGAATTTGGATGGACATGAAATATTGTGTTTTGACTGAATCACAAACTTAATCTGACCATTCACACTGAAAGCATTTGAATCTGAATTCACACCACATGTGTTTGGATTAGGTTTGTAAACATTCAACCTATAAATGGGCGATGTTAAAATTCAGTACAATTGTGCCGAAATAAATGAAAAACAAAACAGTAAGAACAAAAGTGAATTGGTTTTAGGTGCTACAAGTGAATTTAGGGATTACAAAATTATAATGTACCAGCAATGTTATTGTTAACTAAATGATTAAAATTATTAAAACAATTTTCATTCATTGAATTAAAGCTGAAATCAAATATATAGTTACAATGAAAAATGAAACTTTGAAAATGTTGCCTAAAATACTAAAACTGAAATACTGTACAAATAAATTAAAGCTAAATAAAAATATTTTTTAAAAAGTAAAAAAAAAGTAAAAAATGACGAAAGCGTACACTGATATTAAAATGAAAACTAAACTAAAATAGCCAATACAGAATATTAATTATATATATAAATAATACTAAAAGAGCACCTAATGTATATCGATTTTGACATTTGCTAACGCTTACATTGTTATTAAATTATTAGTGTCTTAATCATAAACTTCAAATGAGTGTTAGATAAATGCAGAAATCTGGAAATGAGCATATTCAGTTAAATATATAGTTGGTCTATATTGAATATTTATTATATTCAATATCAAACGATTATTGCTACTGATATTTCTGTGCAATCCAAAATTAAATGAAATATGGCGCCTACTGTAAGGTTTACTCCACTTAATTCTGCTCGGCCAAAAACCCTTTTGCGTAGACATTCGTTTGGCAAATGCAATGAAAGCAGCACTTTGAACACTTTACAGAAAGCCTAAGCAGAGTCAACTCTCACCAACCTCTACATCAGCTTCCTTTGTCCCCAACAAGAGATCAGCCTTTAAAAGAATGCTTCAGGATTACCCTGGTATAGAGTTTTCCGCCTCTCCTAATTGCATTTGCATCAGCTGAGGGTTTAACATTTACAAGAGTATTGAATGCAACCCTCAGGAGGTAATGATGCGATTGTTCCTCTGGCACGCACAAGATGGAAAGGGTAAAGGCATGTCTTAAGGCCTCACATTGCCCTCGGTGGCTTCCTCCGCTCGCTGTGCGCCCACTAGGGGGCACTGATGACGCATCCTCTGTGCATTTCCCTCCCAAAGAAGCCTGTTGCTTTGGAAACCATCACTGCATTCTCAGAGGTTTCGGAATAACCCAGTCTGTCCTGCAGCCTCCTGGCAATGTCAAATATCTCAGCCGGTTGCAGACCTTACAGAATAAATGTGCTTAAACCCCAGTAATGTTGAATTCATGATTCTGATTGGTTGATAGACTTTCTAAGGTATCGCTAATGTTGAATATGTAGTTCCAGGTTTGTTGTATGCAAAAATCCTAAAGTATTTCAGTATGTTTGAAATATCACAGTTCTGTTCATTACGTATATTAATAAATAAAATAACAGGAGAGTTTCAAAGTGGCTTATTGGAACACTAGTGTGTAAACTTTTCTCCAACCACATGACAAGCTAATAACAGGGTTCTCAGCATTAAAAGGTATAATTGCTGCTTTTTGCAGTGCAAATTTTGTTTGTGATGAAAATTACTACGTTTTCGTCAGTTATTATACCTACGGATCGATGCATTTCTTAGAGATTTCTGCTCATTCCAAATCGGATACAGATGAAGTAGCACTGTAAGATTATATTTGTTTGAATGCATTACTGAGAGAGCGATTGCGTGTGAATATGTGTTGTAGTACTTGTTTAAATCATGCTTTCAGCTGAAAATATTCAGTATCTCGAAGGAACAAACTTAATTCTTTGCGAACTATAACTTTCCACTCATATCCATTGCCGTCATCATAGCCTTCACATTCTTTCTGATTTGAGTCAGCCTTGTCTATCAAGCTAGATAAATATGTTTAACCACGACGCTCCGACTTTTAAAAAATCCGCTCCTCGTTCAGATGAAGAAACAAACTCCTCTACATCTCAGATTGCCTGAAGGTGAGGAAATGTTCAGCAAATTTTCATTTTTGGTTGAACTTCTTTTTTTCAATTATTTTGGTAGTCTTTCGTCAACTATTCCTTCCTTATTCTCTCTGGCACAGACTCTCATTCTCTCTTCCAGAGTGCTGTAATTTGTATTCTGTCCACGGCAGGAACATAACTCTACATCAACAGTGAGCAGTCCAGCTGCGTAGGGCTCTGACTTTATTCACACTTTTTCTGTTCGGATAAACACGGCCTTGTAATTCTTGGACATATGGCAGTGGCCTATCTGACACCCACTACCAGAGGGAGCAGAACGTTCCGTTCGAAGGCGCTCTGTGTCAATGCAAATATTTGATATTCCACTCCGACACCCCACCAGTCTCAGCGCTATGAGCCCAGGTGCTGCGGTCGTGGAGGTTTTCTCATTATAAGGCCTTTCCCATCCACCTTTGCATTCATTTTTAAAAAAAACAATTTCATCTGGGAATTTAGTCCACAATTGCAATGAAAAACAAGACCATATTTATCTGGTATTAGAAAGTTACAATGAAAAAAAATAACGCTCCAGCTTCAAATAGATGTTATTGTGAAAACTAATCATCTCTTTTCTGGTCCATACAGGTGTCTGCAGCAGATGGAAATGGACGGCCTGTCTGTGGATGACGTTTTCAGAGAGTGTGTGTTTAAAAAGGATGAAAGAGAAATGGTTCTGAAGGCCGTCCGTTTGGTGCATCCTGAATACCAACCCAGTGTATCCAAAGATCAGCCTGTCTGTTCCCTGCCATTGGTGAAACAGTTTTATGCTGAGGTACCATTACATTACGTTACGTTATATTACTCTTCAAAAGTTTGGGACGAGTAGTGTTTTTTTATGTTTTTAAAAAATGTATCTTATTCTCACCATGCCTGCATTTATTTGATCAAAATATGGTAAAAACAGTGATATTGTGAAATTTGTGAGATTGTTACAATTTAACATATATTGTATTTGAATATATTTAACATATATTGTATTTGCCTGTGATGGCAAAGCTGAATTTTCAGTCTTCAGTGTCACATGATCCTTCAGAAATCATTCTAATATGCCGATTTGCTGCTCAAGAAACATTTAATGTGATTATCAATGTTGAGAACAGTTTTGTGTTGTTTTTTCAGGATTCGACTAGAAAGTTAGAATAAAAAATATAACGGCATTTATATGAAATAGAAATTTTAACTTTCTAAATGTTGCTTTTGATCAATTTAACGTTTCCTTGCTAGATAAACATATTAATTAAAAAATAACTTTTGAAACCTAGTATAAAAATACATTATATCATATTTATAATTTTTATAATCATATTTACTTTATTACAGTGCCCTCCACTAATATTGGCACCCTTGATCAATATGAGCAAAGGCAGCTGTGAAAATAAATCTGCGTTGTTTATCCTTTTGATTTTTCACTCAAAAAATTCACAAAATTCTAACGTATCATTGAAGTAAAACAATTGAAAGTGGGGAGAAAATCTCAAGATAAAATAAATGTTTTTCTCCAATGGATGTTGTCCACGATTATTGACACCCCTAGAAATTCTTATGAGTAAAATATCAAAATATGAGTATATTCCCATTCATATTTACATTTTTTAGCACACCAGGGTGACTAGGAGCATGAAATTATCCAGCCATGACTTCCTGTTCCACAGGATTATAAATATGAGGAACACAAAGGCCAAATTCCCCTAATCATCCATCACAATGAGAAAAACCAAATAATATATTTCCGATGTGCAGCAAAAGATAATTGAGCTTCACAAATTAGTGAAGTGGCTTTAAGAAAAGAGCTACAGCATTGAAAATTCCCATTTCTACCATCAGGTCAATAATTAAGAATTTCCAATTAACATAAAATGTTATGAAATTGCCTGGAAGAGGACGTGTGTCTATATCGTCGTAATGCACGGTGAGGAGGTGAGTTTGAGTGGCTAAAGACTCTCCAAGGACCACAGCTGGAGAATTGTAGAGATTAGAGGAGTCTCGGGGAAAACCTTAAAAAAAATTGTCAAACAGCACCTGCATCACTACATGTTGTTTGGGAGGGTTTCAAGAAAAATTCTCCTCGCTCATCCAAAAACAAACTCCAGCATATTCAGTTATCAGACACGACTGGAACTTCAAATGGGACTGGCTTCTATGGTCAGATGAAACTAAAAAATGAGCTTTTTAGCAGCAAACACTCAAGATGGGTTTGGTGAACACGGGGATAAAAAGTACCCCACATGTACAATGACATATACTGCTGTATTTTTGATGTTGTGGGCCTATATTTCTGCAGGAGGTCCTGGACATCTTGTTTAGACACATGGCATCATGGATTCTATCAAATAACAACAGATAAAAAATCAATAAGTGACTGACTCTGTTAGAAATCTTATGATGGGCCATGTTTGGATCTTCCAACCGTACAATAATCCAAACACAAACCTCAAAAACAACACAAAAATGGGTCACTGAGCACAAAACCAAGCTTCTGCTGGCCATTCCAGTCCTCTGACCTGAACCCTGTAGAAAATGAGTGGTGAACTGAAGAGAAGAAGCACCAACATGGAGCTGTGAATCTAAAGGGTCTGGAGTGATTCTGGATGAAGGAATGGTCTCTGATCTCTTATCAGGTGTTCTCCAAACTCTTTGGGCATTATAGGAGAAAACTCAGAGCTGTTACCCTGGGAAAAGGACGTTGCAATAATTGGGTGCCAATAATTGTGGCCAACATGAACTAGAGAAAGCATTTATTTCACAATGAGATCCCCCCCCCCCACTTTCATTCAGTTTTTAATTTTATCTTCTGAATTTTTAACGGAGCTGTTATCCTTTTTCTTCATGTTAAGGTTTTACATATATAGATATGACCATTTGCATTAAACCTCCATTGCGAATTGTTAGTGACCTGGTTGTAAAACAGGTTAATTGCACTGCTAAATTGGATTTGAAGTAGAGGTTGGTACCATAAAACAGGTGGTGCTTTTCATAACCTGTCTTCTCTGTCAGTATTAAAAGACCTGCCTGAACTTGTCTTGTGTGTCAAAATGACGAGTTTCACTACCATGTCAGCTGTCATCTGCTATATAATTCCTTCAAACAGAGGTGCCTGCTCTATTTTTGGGCACACTGGGGGGTGTTATTGGGCCAGTCTGCCCCACAACCAATTCCCCGCCATCCCCCTTTTTCCCCAACTGATTCATTACCGCAGGTGCACATGAGCCCATTTGTAACCCACACCCCGCTGCCTAACACCTTGAATGGAAACTTTCCTGGAAAGTATAGAAGAACTGGGTCATGTGAAGGTCTAAGATGAAAATGCTGCAATTCCCAGCATAAAGGAGTAAAGAAACTCTCTTAGCAACTTTTCAGAGATGCCCAACAGGCTAGATTTGCTTTTAAACATGTTATTTTTATTCCTTTGTTATTTATGATTGTTGTCCTGATAAAAGCCAAAACAAAACTGTGATCTCACGCCAGACTGCACGATATTCATAACAGTACTAGTATACAATATAAGTTACTGGCAGAAGTTTTCTTGTGTGATGCGTTTGTTTTTTGCTTTGCTTTATTTTGTTAGAATTTGGTTTGCTTTGTTGTGCTTTTTCTGTTTTTTTTTTTGTTTGTTTGCTTTGTTTTGCTTTCTTGTGCTTTGTTTTATTGTTTTCTGTTTGTTTGTTTGTTTGTTTTTATTCATGTTTTTTTGTTATTTTATTTTGTTCTTTTTTCATTTATAATTGTTGTCCTGATAAAAGTGAAAACAAAACTGCAATCTCATTCCAGACTGTATGATATTCATAACAGTACTATTGTAATGATTGACACTGTTAACGAAAAATTAGGTCATAGCTAAATTTATGTTTAAATATACTGCTTGCAGAAGTTTTCTGTCGTTTTGGCATTTATTTTATTCATTTATTATTTGTGTGTGTTGTTTTTTTGTGATTATTTTGTTTAGTTTTTTTCTTTTTTTGCGATTTTTATTTTTAAAAATATTTCAATATTTTATTTTAATTAACAGATAAACAGTCTTAATCCATACAGTCATCATAGCACTATTTTAATGATTGATAGTGTTGACCAGTGACAAATTTCAGTTCATGATCATGATCAGATTAGCTCATGACAAGCAAATATTCTGAAAATGTTTCGCCTTGAGAAGAATATAATGGGCACTGTCGCCGTCAAAAGTCACACATTTTCATCAAGGCAATTAATTAGCCGTTATTGAGCATTAAGTGAGGAAATACCACCAATTCATCTCATTTACCTCTTTTTACGATTCTCGAAATATGTCTTTGACTTCAAAGTCATGTTGTGTGCACCAGGTTTAGATAGTTTGAGATGTTGCCTCGTTTCCATAAATGGCATTTCTTGCCTCCCAATGCATCCTTTATTCGCACAACCTCACTAAAGCATTGAAGACTGGGATGACACATCCCTAACACCGAGGTCACCACACGTGCTTCTCCTTGTCAGGGTTGTGGCTTTGTGGAAATATGGGCCTCTGCTGAGCCGTACACAACACTGCATCTTGTGTTCTGCCTGGCCGGGCTGTAGTAGTCATCGCCGTGGGCATGATTTATCCCTCCACAACCTTTGTGCTTGCTTTGGCCAGAGTCCATGTGATCTCTATTGAGGACAGATTTAGCAGTCGCTCTCTCCTTGCGAGTATTAACGCTCTGGTTGACCTGTTCTGTCCCAGCCCTTCCATGATGTATTTGGCGATAATTCCCAGATGTCTGTGCTGGCCGCCAATGCCTCCCTTCGAATAATAAATGACTGCACATGTCAACGCACAGCCCACATTAACACGATCTGCGCACCACTTAGCAAGCTGTTGCTATAATATATGCCGTATTTACAGTTCGTATTTTATGCAGCCGCACATTTGGCTGCCGGCCAGACCTGCAAGAGTGGGACTGTTCAACCTCATTGGATTTTAATTGGCCATACATGGAAGTTACGAGACAGAATAAAAACATTTGACATTCATATGGTTATTTTAGCTAGCTTGTTTTCTTGTTTTTTTAAAAAGATATAAGTGCACTTAAACGTAATGATGTTTGGTTCTTTAATTGGGCCATAAAATGCAGTGGCTTCTTTCGATCGGGCCTCATAACAAAGTGTGCAGCCTGAAAGGTTGAAGTAAATAGTCTCCATAATTGGCAGTCGAATGATCATTTTTTTGTGTTTATTCTAATGAGATTTAAACCCTCTCAGCCTTCATATTCAGTTATAAGGTGCCAGTAATATTAAACTTAAGAGCCTCCGGTGATGAGAGATTCTCAGCACTCATTATTTAGCGGGTCGTCTTGAGCTCTCTTATGATTTTGTACACACATAACACAAACACACACAAAACACACTGGTTGTGCCAGGATGTTATAATATTATGCAATTGCTTAATAATAGGATTGTTGGTTTAACACATTTATTTATTACAATTAATTTAAAAATATGTTATAAAAATTACACGTTTAAATTTGAAGGTATATTAATCATTTTAGTACATTAATTTAGTACAATTAAAAAATAAATGAAGTTATGCATTACTAATACAGTTGTTATTAATAAATGTAAAAATAGCAAAGCAAATGTTATAATGTGATGCAATCAGTTACTGTTATTGTTAAAAGTAGAACTGTCAGTTCAATTTAGGACAATTTAAAAAAAAAATGTTAAAAATGAAGAAGTTTAAAATTAGTTAAACTTTTACATTAGAAATTCAGCATAAATAAGATATACTATTAAAATAGTTACTAATAGATAAATCAATAAAGTAAAAGGTAATAGAGCCATATTTGAATCTCAGATAGTAATTCTCTTTTTAATAAACTAAGTAAGCAGCAAAGTGCATTTGATTTGCATTTAATTTATGGTTTTACTGACATGATTCCCATCTTGTGTGTTTCAGAGGGAAGGTGCCACATATCCTAAACTGGACTTCAGCCTGAAAGAACTGCGGGACAGGTTCAGTCTTCAGCTGGGTATAGAGGAGGCCACTACCATCACTATTGACTCTGTAGAGGCCTTAAAGCCTGTCACCGAAAATATGGCCAAAATGGTATGAAACCACAACCTGTTTTGATTTTTAAAAAATCAAGAGGTTACCATTATTGTATTTATAGCAGAGTTGGGTAAGATGTGTCAGTGTTGTTGTGTCTAACAATCTAGCAGACTTCATTATTTTAGTCACATGACCATGTATTTAGAGCAAGCCCCTAATATATAGCTGTTTTTAGGGTAAAAACTAATTTATCCAGGCCTAAAAATGTGTTGGTGCATTGCCATTGTATAAAATGCATGTAAATTTGGCTAAAGATTAGCTATGGATTATAAAATGAAGCATTTTTTTCCAAAATGATAGCTGTGGGGTAAAGTGTGCCATCTTCGGGGTAAGATGTGCCAGTGCTAAGAAATGGTACAGATTCAGTAAATAATGTTATTAAATGGCCTCGCTATGTTAAAATTACATTTTTTGGCTGGTTTATGTAAAATTGAATAATATGCTGGAATGGGAATTTGAATGGAATGTAAATTGTTTTCTCATATTCCACAATGATTGAACTTTCTCCTAGTTGGAAACAAGTTTTTTATTAGGATTATTAGTTTTTACTTTATTGCTCTTGGCGTAGAGGGCAGCATAAGTAAAAAGTGGCACAGCTTACCCCACTTTCCCCTACTACAAATTATTTATGTCCGTTTATGGGCCAGAATTAATATTGCTATGACTGGTTTCTCTGAAACAAGCACAGTGGGGAATCCCCAAACATAGCAAACTACCATAAAGAGGACTTTCAAAATCACATACACACGTGTAGGCGATTTTTCCTTTCAATAGTTAACACGTTATATTTTTTTAGGATCCAGATTTGCACCTAAGCTGTGATCCATTGGCTAAATGCAGACATGCATTGAAAGTAGCTATATTCCCACAATCCAGCTTCTTTTTAAACTGGCATTTGCTCCACTGTCTGTGTTCCCTCACAAGAAAAGTCCCCCGTGGTCCCGCAACATTTGCGCTAGGGTTTAATGGAATAGAAATGCATTGTAATCTGTCCCCACCAGCCCTGTGAGAGAGTCACCTTTCCATTGGAGGGTCAGCATAACTGATCTGTGTCATCCGCCTGCTCCGCCGGTCTGCAGGGAACCAGAAAAGCATCCTGATAAAGAGATGACCCACTTTCGGCCGGGCAGCACTGGCTGCCCACCGAACCCAATTTGTGTCGTGCATAAAATTCACATCTACATTTATATGAGATTTTTTTTTTTTTAAATCCACAGGCTGCTTGAGAGGAGAATGTGATGTAACGTAAAGGCCACAAATGGTAGTTGAGTGAATCTCATGAACACTGCCCAGAAATGTCACATTTCACCCTAAAATCCAAAGGAAAAAGTATATAATTTGTAATTTGAAGCCTGTAATGAAATGATAATGAAGCCTATTTTAGGAGCATTGAGACACTTTATTTTCATGACAATTAAGCACATCCTCTCCCCAAATTCTCAGTATGTTACTGTAATGGGGAAAAGTAGTGTATTATATCAGGGATTCCCAAACTTTTTTTGTCAGCTAAACTCCTAAAATATTTATATATAAGTCCCCATGAGATTTTAAGTTAATATTTCAGTATTTTATAGTATTTTTATTTTTTTGTGTGTAAAAAAAAAAATAAAAGCCTTGACAAAGGTATATAAAACTGTTAGTGTACATCATGGTTTTTGTTGTTTTGAAGTAAATTTATCCTCTTCATTGAAGTAAATGTATTGTCTTCATCACCATTGCTATATATATTGTTGCACATATTGAGTTGTGAAATAAAAAATGCATGGTGACACTTTAGTATGAGGACCAATTCTCACTATTAAGTAGTTGCTTATTATTAGCATGTCTATTATTAACAAATTGGCTCTTCATTAGTACTTATAAAGCACATATTTTGCATGACCATATTCTATACCCCTAATCCTACCTAAACTTAAACTACCTTACTAACTATTAATAAGCAGCAAATTAGGAGTTGATTGAGTTGTAGCTAATAGTTTGTTAATAGTGAGAACTGGACCTTAAAATAAAGTGTGACCAAATGCATTTATATTTTTATAGAGAGAATTACTAGCAACACAGCGCAAACACTGGGAGAAAGCTCTCCTCCAGGCACTGAAGGAAAAGAAACTGATATTATCCAGCAACAGCCAGAAGTCCTGGAGTACCTGCATATACCCATACCTGTGTATCCTGGATGATCAGGATTATGTGAACATCATGCTTCAGGGTTTAGACAAACTGTCACCCAGCGGTGAATCTTTGCTTATCATGGCAGAGGAGATGGGAAACCGTGTCTACAATTTGTACTCCATCCGGCAGAAGAGCCACAGTCAGATGATCGAGAAGCTTGAGAGTATCTATAACTCGTATTCTGAGCTCCTGGCGAACGACACTGAGGTACAAGCTTTGGTTGACCAGATCTAACACCTTCAGTTTCGAATCAAATGTTCAAATTGGCTTTTACATTATATATCGCCTCTTGTTTCATCACAGACCAACGGGATGCTGCCACGGGAGTGTTGGGCGAGTCTTGAGATGCAGAGGTGCAGCGGTCCCTCTCTTTTAAGTGACGACACCTCTTGGCCGATGGTTCTGATGGTGCAGCTGGGCAGCTTCCTAGTTGACCTGATGGTTCGTGAGCTCAAAATTTGGAGCAACATCCTCAATCACTCTCAAGAGAAGAAGCTCATCCCTGTCCTTTACCACATGTACACGTTTCGCAGCAATCATAAGGTAAGAGGTGGTGACTTTGTTGGTGCGTTGCTATTTTGAGGCAAGTGAAATAGACTGGCGTCTGGCCTAAGGCACACCTGTGCAATAATCATGCTGTCTAATCAGCGTCTTGATAGGGCACACCTGTGAGGTGGATGGAGTATCTCGGCAAAGGAGAAGTGCTCACTAACACAGATTTAGACAGATTTGTGAACAATATTTGAGAGAAATAGACTTTTTGTGTACATAGAAAAAATCTTAGATCTGTGAGTTCAGCTCATGAAAAATGGGGGCAAAAACAAATTTTATAATTTTGTTCCGTGTAAATATAAAAATGCCTACATGTCATTGCATGTATCAGAATTAGGCTACCTATTTGCTCGCGCAAGAGCAGCTCCGTTTCCTCTCTGGACACCTGTTCAGTCTTTGCTCTTGCAGATTCAGCCATGTAAATAGCGAATCCGCCATGGCGCGAGGGCAACTGGCTCTTAAAGGGAATGGGAGATGAGACTCTGATTGGTTTATTGCACGTTATGCCCAAAACACACCCGGTACTCATTAAGAGAATAGGGACAACCCTTTTGGACCAAGCGCCGGGCGCGCCCGACCGTTTTTCCCATCGTGAAACTAGCAAAAGTGGATTCGGACACACCCTAAGTGCACCTGTACCTTACGCTTTAGACCATGTGTTTAGATTGTTAAAACAGGGCCCAAAGTCATACTAGTTAAAATTCTGCACGTCCCTGAAGTGTATTTGCTTCCATACTGAAGGCTGATCATGGCCAGACAGTCAAATGACTGTCCATTAAAAGTCGTGTCATAAACCGTCCGTTCCCCATCTAAAAGCTCTCATGGACACGCATGTTTTCATGAATTATGGAATCATTTTTCCTGTGCAAGTGATCGTGGGCCAGCGGAGGAAGACGGATTGTGGCGAAACTAATCTCTTTTTTACTGTCCTCTTAATTGCCTGTTTGATTAACCGCCGAGGGATTGCAAAAAGGGGGAGGAAGAGCCCAAAAAGATTGGGAGAGTTTCCTTTTAGTCCTCGAAAATCTCATTCCCAACGCTGCTGCCCTGGCTCTCGGCATGCACTGTGGGCTTCAAAGATCCGAAGCTTAACTCCCGTTCCTCCGCTGAGCTTGCAGATGGCCCGTGCAGCAGGGAAGAGCTCTCAGTTTAGCGTGTCTGTGGATTATTCATGTGGCATGAATGCTGTCAGGTGTATTCACATTCCTTTTCGAGACATTTAAAATGCCACCTTGAAGCAAGGTGATCGCCATCTTATCTTTTTGAGGTTTAGGCTAGAGAAATGGCTTGACAAATCCAGTTGTTTGTCTTGTTTTGACATTTTATAAACAAATAACTGTTATGAGCCAGTTCTTTTTGGGAGTCAAAAAACATACAGAGCCACCAGTGTGTCATGAGCAGATGACTCTTGTGAACGGTTTCCTTTTTAATTAATTCAAAATACAGTGCAACAAGTTTAGCTTGATTCATGAACAAATGACTCTTGTGAACTAGATCTTTTTAGGTAATCCAAAATATACAGCATGAATAGTTTAATCATGAAACAAATAACTCTTGTAAACTTATTCTTTTAATGATTCAAAAACATACAGCACGACCTGTGTGGTTCGATTTACGAGCAAATAACTCATTATTTCAGTGAATCCGAATGATACAGCACGAACAGTGTAGTCTGATTTATGACCGAATCTTATGAACCAACTTTTTAAATTAATACTTCAAAAAAAATGAGTTACTGCTTCAAATCAGAAACACAGCCCTGAATACTGAATCACTGTAATTACCCAAATGATTCTGATTCTTGTTTTTGCAAGAACATACAAACAAATCACGCCAAATGAATCATGTCATATTCATATTTTGATGCTGAATTTCATGATTCATCATTCACATCCATCGTATTTCTGGGACTATTTTGTAGCCATTTGTGTGGGTACATGTGCTTTCTCTTTCTCTTTGAATAGAAGTTGTTTATCCGGCTGTCAAAGACAGTTACATTTGTTGTGCACCATAAACACTTTACCAGCAGCACACATAAATCATCTCTGGTTTATTTGAGGTGGGTTACAGGCCTCTTGGGAGCTAGCGACGGGAGATGTTTTTTTATGTAGATCTGTCACAGCATTTAAGCATTTAATTGTCCATGTTAAACGTCCTTTTTGTGACATGCCTTTAAGGGAAGTCTCAATATTCATTCACTCTCTTCTTTGTCATCCACCTCAGATTGGCTTCATCAAACCTCATCCTATAGTGACACAAATCCAGAGGGTTGCGATGGAAACCAAACTTACGTTTGACTCCTACGTCATGCCCATGCTGTGTCCACCCGTTCCCTGGAGGTCCCCGAAGAGCGGCGCTTACCTGTTGACGCCAACCAAGCTGATGCGCTCCACCGATGGAGCCATCCAACACCAACTTCTCCTAGAGAAGAGCCGAGATGAGGATCTCCATGCCGTGCTGGACTCCCTCAATCAGGTGGGCAACTGCCCCTGGAAGATCAACAAGCCCCTGTTGGACATCATCATCTCCATCTTCAACGACAAAGGCAACGACAAGCTCTGCATCCCTCTGCCGCTGTCCGAAGCGCCCGAGGTTCCTCGCTTCAACCCTCACGACCCGTCCTACACTCAGGCCGAGAAGGCCTACATGAAACGGGACAGTGTCAAAGCCAAGAAGAAGGTGGCAGAGATGCACAGCCTCCGAATGGACGCGCTGTATAAGCTGTCCATCGCCAACCACATGAGGGACGAGATCTTTTGGTTTCCGCACAATATGGACTTCCGAGGGCGTACGTATCCCCGGCCGCCTTATTTTAATCACCTTGGTAGTGATGTGACCAGGGGATTGCTGCTGTTCGCCGAGGGGCGACCTCTCGGGCCCAAAGGCCTCGACTGGTTGAAGATCCACCTGGTGAACCTCACAGGGTTGAAGAAGCGTAGCTCACTAGCTGGACGACTGGAGTATGCTGAGAGTATCATGGAGGACATCCTAGACTCGGCAGACCATCCTCTTGATGTAAGCATTTTAAGAGCACCTTTACATCATATATGTATAATGTGTGTAACGAACTGTCATTGGTTGAGTGATGATGAAAGGAAAGATAGAAAGAAAAAAAGAAAGAAAGAAATAGCACTAATTACAACACATTTAAATAATTATAACTACTAGTACTGTCATATAATTAATCGCAATTAATCGCATCCAAAATAAGTTGTTTTTTTACATTATATATGTATGTGTACTGTGTATATTTATAAATACACACACACACACACACACACAGTATATATTTTGAAAATATTTGTTTATACATTTATATATATTCATACTTTTATATTTTATATTATATAAATGTATTTAATATATAAACATAACATTTTTCTTAAATATATACATGCATTTGTTTGTATTTATACATACATAATAAATATACACAGTACACACACTTATATTATGTAAACAAACACATTTATTTTGGCTGCGATTAATCATTTGACAGCACCTTGTAATGTTTATAAGACTTTATAAACTGAAAATTAATAAAATAATAGTAATTAATATTATTATTATTGATTAATGGATTCATAACATTATTGTTATTATTAGTATTAGCTAACTTCCTGACCAGAGTATTAAGCCATAATTATAATAATAATAATAATAATTATTATTATAACAACAACAAAACAACAACTTTTATTATTGTTGTTGTTGTTGTTGTTATTATTGGAATAATTAAATAAAATACTAATAATTCTAACTAGTAATTTTAATGTGATTTAGAATTTTTAATTTCAATATTTTATTGAAGGTGGTTATAATGTTAACAATAATACAATTACTCAATTTATTGGTATCAATAATAATAACTATTGTTGTTATTGTTGTTGTTGTTATTATTGTTCCTAGTATTATTGATAATAATAATTTAAAAATGACCGTTTTAATTTAATATTTTATTATTGTTATTATTATTGTTATTGTTATTGTTTTGGCCTTTTCTTTTGTTTGACCCACTCCATTTCTCCTGGCGTACCGCCATCCAATTCATTACCAAGCCCTTTATGGCGTTTACAATTTTCTTTCAGAATTAACAGATTAAACTCAAACAAAATACAAACAAATAATATATAAACATAAATATAAAACAAAAATACATTTTCTTAAATGGCTACAACAGTTATTATTATTAATATTATTATTAGTACTAGTAATAATAATGTTCAATTCAATTTACTATTAACAACAATAATAGTAATAGTTTAAACTATTTAGTAATAGTTTAATTATTAAATACAATTATCATAGCACCAAAATGCTTATCGTACAAAAGAAAATAATTTAACAAATAAACTTTATTAATATTACCACAAACTGCATAAGCTTATTTAATTTCCTGACTATACACAATTTTATGCTTAATTACATTTAATTTTGCATTACATTTATTTTACTTAATTACATTATTTTCCAGCTTCCCCTGGCATAAAAACAGACCTGAGATTCATTTTTGGATCATAACCCTTCAGTATACAGTTTATACATTTATTATATATTGTAGCGAATCATATATAATATAGTTACAGAAAATATACAGTACAGAATATATGTATATTATACTATCACTCAACATTAGATATATTATTATAATACAATCATCATATGCTATTAAAAATTATACTTGTAGTACAGGATTTGTTTCAATCCTTTAATGTTTATCTTCATGTTTGGTCTTATAATGTGCCCCTGCAATTGTATATATTTTCAGGCCGTGTTCAGGTTTTATTATTGCAGACCTCGGTTTACTCTGCATGTAGACCTTCTATGTATTCAGTGCATTCAGATCCAAACGCATCACACTGCAGGCTGTGAGCTATGACTGAGCCATATTTTTGTGTTATATTGAAATGATTGTCACATTCCTCATTCCCCAAAGAGTCACAGCTCTATTTTGCAGGGTCGCAAATGGTGGATGAATGCAGATGAGCCGTGGCAGGCACTGGCTTGCTGTATGGAGATAGGAAATGCCTCACGCTCCCCCGACCACACCAAATTCATCTCTTATTTCCCTGTTCATCAGGTACTGAATCTTTAAGAACTGCCAGAATTTGCTATATAGACACTATTACACATAATTGCAGTTTAAAACAGATATAAACACGTAAATTGTAGACTTTAAAGCGACTTTAAACTGATAAATGTGTGTTCTCTCTATCTCTCTCTCTCTCTCGTAGGACGGTTCGTGCAACGGCCTCCAGCACTATGCTGCCCTCGGGCGGGATGTGATTGGTGCTACTTCGGTGAACCTCATGCCCTGTGAACTGCCTCAGGATGTGTACAGCAGTGTAGCTCAGCAGGTCAGTCACGCTGCGGCACCAGAGGGCGGCAGTGCGTCTTACGGCCCTCCAGAGCAGCGTTTCCCAACCTTTCTCAGTCCTAAATTACTCCACAGTTCCGTTTTATTTAACACATATTATACTGGTTAATATCATTCAGCATTTTCGTAATGTTCACGTAAGTTCATAAGTTTATTATTATTATTATTATTATTATTATTATTATTATTATTGCTGTTTCTATTAAATGTTATTACAATAATATTTATTTAATTTAATTTATTTAATAATATAAAAATAATAATTTAATTTATAAATGTTTTGATTAAAACATAATATTATAGTGAACATTGTGGTTAATTAACAGTGTAGTATTATTTTTAAAATTATATTTTAAATGCCATATTTATATATGTATTAACTATTATAATGTTATTACACATTTTGTATTTCATTGAAAAATATATAAGTATTTAAATAATAATAGCTATATTCTAATAAAACTAGATTATGTAATTAGCAGTATTTATATTATTATTATATTTAATTAAAATGATTATTTTTAAATATATTATTGTTTTTTATGTTTACTTTATTAATTTAATTATATATATATATATTTATATTTAAATGAAAAATTTGTATTGTTTATTTACAATGTTTATAATATAATTGTTTATTATATTTATTTATAAAATATTTAAAAATTTAAATTATTAAATTAATTAAAAAATATAATACTGTTACATATTTATTATATTATTTATAATTAAATTAATTGAACTTTTTATAATTATAGTGCTCATAATTTGTTTTATAGGTAATAAGATTTATAATAAAATCTAACAAACTGGTAATAATATTTAAATTTCTTTCTTTTCTTTTTTTTTTTTTTCATTTCCTGTAGACAGCATGATATGAAAGTTTGTCTGGAAGTTATAATAGTTTTTAATTTATTTTTATTTAAGTAATGATAAATAAAATCAAAATCTTTCCTGTGTGGGACTCACTGCACTAGAGCACATCCACAATCAGCCTTTACCATTTTCATTTTTATTAATTTTGATTTATATTTATTTTTTCAAGCCGACTTTGTCTGAGGCTTTTTACATCCTTTTTTATTTTCCATCAAAACTATTAAATATTCATCTTAAATTGCTGCAGCTCCACAACTTATGGTTTAAAGCTCCAGATTTCAGTTCTAGGAAGACTGCGTATTTTTTAGAGAACACTATCTGAGATATATTGACCTACCTATCGATTTGGCTATATTTTGAGAACACCGTGTACTCTCTAAATACAGTGTTGTACCATTCTTGCCAGAAACATCAGGTTGCGCTAACATTAGCTGAAGGGGACATAGCAGACATCTCAATGAGCTCTGCTGAGTCAGAGTTTGGCCTAAACAGCCTCATTGTTCCTCAGTAGTTGACATTAGACCTTCTGTTTCATAAGCTAAGCTCTCAAGAGTCCCAATAAGACGGTCAACACCTTTCACATCTCATGTGTGATTTAATGAACCTCCTCCTCCCTCCATGCAGATTAAGCTATTTATAGTTTAAGTGAGGGACAATTGGGATATTTCTGTTATCATATATATATATATATATATATATGTATGTATGTATGTGTGTGTGTGTGTGTATGTATACAGTGGGGCAAAAAAGTATTTAGTCAGCCACCAATTGTGCAAGTTCTCCCACTTAAAAAGATGAGAGAGGCCTGTATTTTCATCATAGGTATACCTCAACTATGAGAGACAAAATGAGAAAAAAAAATCCAGAAAATCACATTGTAGGATTTTTAAAGAATTTATTTGCAAATTATGGTGGAAAATAAGTATTTGGTCACCTACAAACAAGCAAGATTTCTGGCTCTCACAGACCTGTAACTTCTTTAAGAGGCTCCTCTGTCGACAGGCCACGGAGTGGCCGTTACACCCCGGGTGTGCTTTTATTTTTCTAATAATTCAATGGACCGAAGTCGATTATTCCGCTTATACTATGGTTGCCACACCTCAAGACATCGATCAGATGACATATTTCAAGGCATTCGTCCGGTTTTCCTACTTAAATCACTATTGTGAGTAGGATTATTTCTTCGGCATCTCATCCAACGCCTCCGTTGCTAATTCCAAAACGTCATTTTGAACATAGCAATGGAGGCTTGAGCCGTTGATAGCAGACAGTTAATACAGTTAATAACTAAGTTATGAGAGAGAGAGAGAGAGAGAGAGAGAGAAGCTGTGTCCGAAACTGCTCCCTATCCACTATATAGTGCACTATGTTGGGTGTCAGCCATTTTGTAATGCTGTCCGAATTCTGAGTGAACGACTTCATTCCCTACATTCGTTCACTACTTTTTACCCACAATGCATTCTGATTGCGAGTGTATGACCGATGTACACTCGCTGAAGCACTATTTCCCACAATCCAATGCGGAGAACCGACGAGCTGTTAGAGAGAGCGGGAGCGAGCGAGTTTGAATGAGAGATTTTGCTTAATTTACAAAAATGATGATAATTTAGTGGATTTTAAAAAATGTTCATTGGTAGTGTATTCATTCTGATGTCAAATTAGTGGTCGCCTGAGGGCGCTCTACGGCCATTGTCATCTTATTTGAGTGCAAAAACGCTGCTCGAGAGAGTTTCAAGATACTACAAACAATAAATACATAAAATTATTAACATGCTAATCTGAGTTTATTTTTGTTGACAATATTTTAATAGTATATAATGATTATGACCATATAAGCATTTCAAAACAGATTAATAATATACCATCAATGAAACCACAAAGCTGATTACAATATAAAGTCATTTTAAGTGTTATTGCTATTAATATTAATTTCTAAAATGAGGTACATGTAATATAAAAGTACATATGCTACTTAAGATGTTTTTGCAACAGCCAAGTCTCACGCACAGTGTACACGTCACCGTCCGAATCCGTATATCTATGTGTATATATGTGTGTGTATATATATATATATATATGTATATGTATATGTATATGTATATGTGTGTGTGTGTGTATATATATATATATATATATATATATATACAGGTGCTGGTCATATAATTAGAATATCATCAAAAAGTTGATTTATTTCACTAATTCCTTTCAAAAAGTGAAACTTATATAATATATTCATTCATTACACACAGACTGATATATTTCAAATGTTTATTTCTTTTAATTTTGATGATTAGAGCTTACAGCTCATGAAAGTCAAAAATCAGTATCTCAAAATATTATAATATTTACATTTGAGTTTCAATAAATGACCATCCCTACAGTGTAAATTCTGGGTATCTCTTGTTCTTTGAAACCATAATAATGGAGAAGACTGCTGACTTGAAGTCCAGAATGGTCCAGAAGACGGACATTGACACCCTCCACAAAGAGGGTAAGTCACAGAGGGTCATTACATAAAGGTGTGGCTGTTTACAGAGTGCTGTATCAAAGCATTTTAAATGCAAAGTTGACTAGAAGGAAGAATTTGGGTAGGAAAAGGTGCACAAGCAACAGGGATGACTGCAAGCTTGAGAATACAGTCAAGCAAAGCTGATTCAAACACTTGTGAGAGCTTCACAAGGAGAGAACTGAAGCTGGAGTCAGTGCATCAAGTCACCACGCTCAGACGTCTTCAGGAAAAGGGCTACCAAGCCACTTCTGAACCAGAGACAACGTCAGAAGCGTCTTACACAGCCATCTACCAGGAAATTTTAGAGCACTTCATGCTTCCTGCTGCTGACAAGCTTTATGGAGATGCTGATTTCATTTTCCAACAGGACTTGGCACCTGCCCACACTGCCAAAGCAACCAGTATCTGGTTTAAGGACCATGGTACCCCTGTTCTTAATTGGCCAGCAAACTCGTCTGACCTTAACCCCATAGAAAATCTATGGGGTATTGTGAAGAGCAAGATGCGATATGCCAGACTCAACAATGCAGAAGAGCTGAAGGCCACTATCAGAGCAACCTGGGCTCTCATAACACCTGAGCAGTGCCACAGACTGATCGACTCCATGCCACGCCGCATTGCTGCAGTAATTCAGGCAAAATGAGCCCCAACTAAATATTGAGTGCTGAGATACTGAATTTGGGATTTTCCTTAGTTGTCAGTTATAATCATCAAAATTAAAAGAAATAAACATTTGAAATATATCAGTCTGTGTGTGTAATGAATGAATATAATATATAAGTTTCACTTTTTGAATGGAATTAGTGAAATAAATCAAGTTTTTGATGATATTCTAATTATATGACTAGCACCTGTATATATGTGTGTGTATATGTATGTATATATATATATATATATGTTGTCAAACGATTAATCGCAATTACCGTATTCGCATCCAAAATAAAAGTTTTGTTCACATAATGTGTGTACTGTGTATATTTATGTATATATAAAGACACACACATACAGTCATGGCCAAAAATATCGGCACCCTTAGTAAATATGATCAAAGAAGGCTGTGAAAATTAATTTGCATTGTTAATACTTTTGATCTTTTATTTAAAAAATTCACAAAAATCTAACCTTTCATTGGATAATAAGAATTTAAAATGGGGGGGAGATATCATTATGAAATAAATGTTTTTCTCCAATACGCATTGGCCACAATTAACGGCACCCTTTTATTCAATACTTTTTGAACAGTTTAACAGCTCTAAATGTTCTCTTATAATGCCTGATGAGGTTATAGAACACCTGACAAGAGATCAGAGACCATTCCTTCATCCAGAATCACTCCAGACCCTTTAGATTCTCAGCTCCATGTTGGTGCTTCTTCTCTTCAGTTCACCACTCATTTTCTACAGGGTTCAGGGCAGAGGACTGGAATGGCCAGCAGAAGCTTGGTTTTGTGCTCAGTGACCCATTTTTGTGTTGTTTTTGAGGTTTGTGTTTGGATTATTGTACGGTTGGAAGATCCAAACATGGCCCATTATAAGATTTCTAACAGAGTCAGTCACTTATTGATTTTTTATCTGTTGGTATTTGATAGAATCCATGATGCCATGTGTCTAAACAAGATGTCCAGGACCTCCAGCAGAAATATAGGCCCACAACATCAAAAATACAGCAGTATATTTCATTGTACACATGGGGTACTGTTTTATCCCTGTGTTCACCAAACCCATCTTGAGTGTTTGCTGCTAAAAAGCTCATTTTTTAGTTTCATCTGACCATAGAAGCCAGTCCCATTTGAAGTTCCAGTCGTGTCTGATAACTGAATATGCTGGAGTTTGTTTTTGGATGAGCGAGGAGAATTTTTCTTGAAACCCTCCCAAACAACGTGTGGTGATGTAGGTGCTGCTTGATAATTTTTTTTTAAAGGTTTTCTGACCTTGTGACTCAAATATCATCTTCAATTCTCCAGCTGTGGTCCTTGAAGAGTCTTTAGCCACTCAAACTCTCCTTCTCACCGTGCATTAGGACGATATAAACATATGTCCTCTTCCAGGCAGTTTCGTAACATTTTATGTTGATTGTAAATTCTTAATTATTGTCCTGATGGTGGAAATGGAAATTTTCACTGCTCTAGCTCTTTTCTTAAAGCCACTTCACTAATTTGTGAAGCTCAATCTTATGAATGAAGCTTATCTTTTGCTGCACATCAGAAATATATTCTTTGGTTTTTCTCATTGTGATGGATGATTAAGGGAATTTGGGCTTTGTTTTCCCTCCTATTTATATTTCTGTGAAACAGGAAGCCATGGCTGGATAATTTCATGTTCATAATCACCCTGGAGTGCTCAAAATTGTGAATATGAATGGGAATATACTTCAGAGATATTTTACTCATAAGAATTTCTAGGGGTGCCAATAATTGTGTCCAACGTGTATTTGAGAAAAACATTTATGTCATAATGATATTTCCCCCCATTTTAAGTTCTTATCCAAAAAAAGGTTAGATTTTTGTGAATTTTTTAAATAAAAGATCAAAAGTATTAACAATGCAGATTAATTTTCACAGCCTTCTTTGATCATATTTACCAAGGGTGCCGATATTTTTGGCCATGACTGTATATTATGTAAACAAACTTGTATTTTGGATTCTATTAATCGCGATCATTTGACAGCACTAATATATATATATATATGTATGTGTGTGTGGGGGGGGGTGTATTGTTTAAATAATAAAAATGTTTTAAAAAATTAAATAATGATGATTTCTTTAATGATTTTTTTTTTCATTTCCTATACACAACATAATGTGCAAGCTTGTGTGGATGTTATAATAAATAAATAAATATTATTGTATTTAAAATATAAATAAAAATGCATTTTAATGATATATAAATTTTATATTTATTTAAATATTATTACCAGTTTATTTGTTTTATTTTATTAAAAGTCTAATAATAATACACTATTTTAATATATTATACATTACAACATATGGCATAATATAATATGATGTTTTATAATATTAGTATTATACTTATTGTCTAAATGTAGATATCTATGTATTTATTTGTATATTACTAAGAATTTATTTATTTTATATAATATTTTTATTATATAATTTATTTATATTGTAAATATAATAATAATAATAATAATAATAATGATAATACAAATCTTTATTAAATAATATATATATATATATATATATATATATATATATATATATATATATATATATATATATATATATATAACATAATGATGAAATAAATATAATAGTGTAATCTTGTTTTTATCATATTTTTTTAAATATAAATTAAACGTTAAATTGTTAATGAGTTATTTATATTTATATTAATAGTTTATATTTTACAACAAATAATAATACTTTATATTTTATTATAAATGTATGTATGTATGTATGTATGTAATAAATACATATTTATATTACATGTATGTATTACATCTAATCAATTTATTATATATTACAAATGTATAAAATATAATAAAATAATTTTTATATTTAAAAATATATTTTAAAAAAACACACATACAAAAATATAACACTAGTCAAAATACATGATTAGTAGGTTGTTGGACAAGTTCAACAAATTGTCAGTTGTGACCAATCCCTAACGTAACTGTGACTAATAAATGTATTGATTTATGGAGTCTCAGAAAGGCGCGCTGTCCTGTCTCAAAGGTGGAAGAGTTCAGGGCTTCTGATGCAGAGAAGGGTTTGAAGATCGCGCAGGTGCTGGAGGGCTTCATCAGCAGGAAGGTGGTGAAGCAGACGGTGATGACTGTGGTCTATGGCGTCACGCGCTACGGGGGCCGTCTGCAAATCGAAAAGCGACTGAAGGAAATCGATGATTTCCCTAAGGTGAGGCTCGTTGCACTTTGCTTAAAATTATCATAGATGGAGTAACAAACTGTGGGATGAAAAATGACTCAAGAGTTTCCATGTGAAACAAACCTTGTCCTGCGTGACGTTTGGATGGATGTGGTCGGATCCATATTTTCCAGCCAGAACCTGCAGCAGAAACTCTCCCTGATTGATTATAGACACTTTTTTGATGGAAAAGATCCTCAATCTGGTTCTTGCAGCCATATCTCAGGTTCTTTCTTAAACCATACAAAGTCCTCTGTTATCTCCATTATTTCTAGTTATGTAACCTTTTCTTCATCTCGACTTAAAGGTGAAGATAAGCTTAGCAGTCTTGCTTTACATCACAGCTGACGTGAACTTTAAGGATTTATTTTCTCCCCGTTTGCGTCAGGCTTGATTTCCCCAAGTGCGGCCCTCTGTGGGCAGCCATAGAAACAGGTGACACTCTTCTCATCTCTCCTAAGCTGTGGAGAATGAAAGGGGAATTACCACCTATAGAGTCAAGGGATCTCATCTCCACATTCTGCTTGCTAAAGCACAACTTTTGATTGTTGATCTTAAACATGTTTTGTGGTGTTACTTTGTTCAAATCTCAGGCCTTTTTTGGTGTCTTGAAGACATTAAATTTATTGCCATCTTTGGTTCCATGAAGAACCGTTAACTTTTTCCATTCCACAAGGTTCTTTAGATTTTTTTAAATGTTCTTCAGACTAAAATGGTTCTGTTAAGAACTGTTCGTTGAAAATTTCTTTGGGTAACCAAAAATGGTTCGTCAGTGGTGAAAACCCACTGTTGAATGTTTATTTTTAAGAGGATATTTGTTTAAATCTTTTCATTTTAGTTACTGGTACCTGACATACGTATGCAAATGAACATAAATATTATATTAATGCCTTGTTGTGCCCTTGCAGGTTTGGATAAAGCATCCACACTGTTGTGCTTTTAACAATGGGGGCTTTCGCACCAGAGGAACCTTTTCATAGTTCCTAGAACTATGGGCACTTTTTGATGTGTTTGCACAGCAGGAACTAGGAACGTATTTAGTTCTAAAAAATCCATTTGGGGGAAATTAAATTAGCTCCTACTTCAGAGTAGGGTCTAAAACAGTTTTATTGGAACTAGCAGTGATGTAAGTGTACTCTGATTGGCCAAACGCATACGAAACACCGGCTGCACAACATTTTCAAAAAAGTAAAATATTGATTCCGCAAACATGGAAAACAGCGATAATGACATTTAGCTACTTGTTGTATGCAGCGTTGTGTTCTTTTCTCAGCCTCGATGATATGTAGCACTGCAAGTTCTCATTGAAGATTTAGGGCCAGTTTTACTAGCAGCTTGCGCCAGTGCAAACCGTTTTTTTGGCGTTAAAATAGTACGAATTAGCGCTGAAAAGGCGTGGACACAGTTATTTTTGCGCCTGACCTTATTGAATATGCATTTGTAGGAGTTTCTCTTTCAGACGCAAAAGTTATGGGAGGAGAGTATTCAAATGAATCATGCAACGCGTTTTACTAACGTTTGCGCTCGTCAAAAAATTACTGGTATTTGCGCCAGTATTTAATACCCAAAAAAAGCATGTCTTAAACTGTTTCGTGCTTGAAATGCCTGCAATTATTGTTGCTAAGAGGAGGCACCGCAGAGAACAGAGAGCGCGTGGTAGAAGGGAGAGGATTTTTTCCGCACGTAGTAATTTATTTGTAATGCCAGAAGAACACATTATCCAAAAATATAAGTTCCCAAGCCATGATATTTTTAACTTGCTTCAGGAAATAAAAGATGACTTGGAACCCAGCTAGGAGTCACGCAATACTAGGTCTATCAAAACTTGAACCAGCCTCTGGTTCTTTTCAAAGTACTGTGGCTTCTTTATTTATTTACAATTACGCTAATTTGTGCTGTGCTTGGTATATTGCGTTGGTCGATATGTAAATGAGATGGTGCGTCTGTGTTCTTTAATTTGCGCATTGTTAGTAAATCACCTGCAGAAATTTCCACGCTCATCGGCGCTGTTTTGGAATTGCGCTCTCGCGCTAATTTGGCCTTTAATTTGGCCGCTAATTTAGTAAAACTGGCCCCTGGTCAGATTTTCATGCTCTTTCATAGAAAACTCTTTTATGAAGTGAACTCACTTAAAGAGTTATTTAGTATAATTTTGCCAGAAAAAGTTTTAGAATATGTTAATGTAAAAAATTTTGTGTAATATAACTTGTGTTTGTTTGTTTGTTTGCTGGTTTTTATTGTGTTTGTTATACTTGTTAAATAGCGTAAGATACTGACATGGCATTAAATAAATTCTACTCATGCTCTTTCAGTTGCGTAAATTGTGCATTTCCATTTCCATCTCCGTTATCACAAAACACAACAAAAAGAGCTCCGAGCACGGCGTCCTCCATTCACCGGTTGTTGATGTTTGTAAATGCCACAAATAAAGACGTTGGTGTCGGCTGCTTCAGAGTTCCTGCTGCCGGTGCGAATGCAACCAGGAAAATGGCCCAAGGGAGAAATTGGTTCTCTAGGAAAGACCCTGCTGGCTACTAACTGAGTTCTTAGAACTACGTGGTGCGAAAGCCCCTAATGTGCTATTTTCGATCCACAGGACTACATATGGGATGCTTCACATTACCTGGTGAAGCAGGTGTTCAGCAGCTTGAAGGAAATGTTCACAGGGACGAGAGAAATTCAGGTAGATACTATCACATTCCCTTATACACTTTCGGGACTATTATATTTTTAACGTGTGTGGTCACATTTACCATTGTTCAGTGAATTTTTACAGGTGGAATTCAGGTATTTTAATAGGAATTCATGCAATTTGGAATTTCGTTTTGCAATATGTGGAAACGGAAAGATGCTTGGTTTGAAAGTGACGTTTGTGTAAACAGCGCTTCATACAATAGACAGTGGATCTTTTTTTTTCTTTTTTTTTACCAAAATTTCACAGAAATAGTCTTTTCTGTTTAGTTTAGTTTAATAATATGGCTGTTGGTTTTAGTTTTGTAACAAATGGTTAACTTAGAGATGAAAATGAGCAGAATCCAATGGCAGTGTTTTATTAAAGTAATCTTAAAAAATTTCAATAAACTTGAAAACCAGGAAACAAAAAAAACAGGGATAGTATGACTACTAAAAAGATACGCCCGGAAACAGGAACAAAACTAAACTACAAAATAAATGCCCACAACACAAGATCACAAAGACATTAGAAGTTAAATTTTAGTGTTGTTTTTATCACTACTAAATTTTGTGTATTAAATTATAGAATTTAAATAGAGGCAATATATTTTTCATGGCTGTCTAGTGTTATTGTTTTTTTGCTTGGATATTCATGTTTCATTTATGAATCCTTTACAATACGTGCTTTACCAAAAGCTAAATCTAAGGTTAATTTGTGGCCATTTTTATTATATTTTAGCTCATTTTGGAGTTTTTTTTTTTTATTATTATATTAGTTCTTAGTTTTATTTCAGTTCACACAAATGTTTTCATTTGGTTTTTATTAGTTTATTTTTTTTATATTTGTTAACGCTGATAAAATTGTGGCTGTCAGTTGAATAAAAATTTTAGTTAAATAAAATTGCATGATTAATTTGTCACATTAATCTTATACACCACTCTTTGAATATTTTTTCTTTTAAATTGATCAACTTATAATTTGATTTCTATTTTAAATAAATGCTGTTCTTTTAAACTTGCTGTTCGTCAAAGAATCTTGAAATTGCATATCACATTTGCACAAAAGTATTAAGCAGCACAACTGTGTTCAACATTGATAATAATAAGAAATGTTTCTTGAGCAGCGAATCAACATATTAGAATGATTTCTGAAGGATCATGTGACTCTGAAGACTGGAGTAATGATGTTTAAAATTCAGTTTTGCATCAGAGGAATAAATTACATTTGAAAATATATTACAATAAAAACATATGTTGAATTGTATTAATATTTCTATTATCTTAATCAAATAAATCCAGCTTTGGTGAGCATATAAGAGGCTTCTTTCAAAAGAATCCTAATGACCCACAGTGGTGTTTATCAATGGTTTTTAAACAAAACCCAACCCTTGTTGCTTTTTTTTTGAATGAATGAATGAATGAAAAGATTATTTTTGTGAATCGCCAGATATAGTTCTCCCATGATGCAACTGGCTGCGGCTCATGAATTACAGCTGCAGGAAACAGAAAAGGAATGAACGTCCCTGGTGCAGTAGATCAAGGACCAGCCGCTCACTGTCTCCTGTTGCACCCCCTGGGGAGACGAGCAGACAGGCAGAGCGAATGTGAAATATCCCCCTCTTTGCCTACAGACACAAGCAGCTTCCTAAATAGGTCAGATCCTCAGGAGGGACGGCAGTCCAGGTAGTTGATCATTCCCGTTACTGGCAGAAGGTGGTACAGGAGCGGAAAATTGGGGGGCGATGTGTGCCCCGGCTGTTGGTGAACGCTCTGATGAATGGAGCCTCTTCAGGCCCGGCCCGCTTCCAGATGAACAGAGGAATTTATCTCACACAAAGCGATTTGGGGAGAGCACTGGGGACGTTGCGAATGTGGCAGCCAAGTTGTGCAGCCAGCACTGTTGCTGCAGATCAGCAGGGTTTTTTTTAAACGCTTCATCTCGGCAACAACTTCCCACCTGTGCGTCTGGATTTTTCCAGCTAGCACAGCCGGAGACTACTTTATCGCAAATACTTTATCGTGATTTTTTTTTCCTGGTGAAGACAAAGTGTTATGGATAGGGGTTTTGGTTTCAGGTTATCTAGTTCAAATCATTATGCAAATTTGGTTTGGTTCTAAATTCTTAATGTATACAAACTGAGTTGGACTGGTTGACACTTCTGACTTTTTTTTTGTTCTCTCAGGAATGGCTGACGGAGAGCGCTAGGCTAATAGCTAAGTCTGGAAGAACAGTGGAATGGGTCACGCCGCTGGGACTTCCTATCGTTCAGCCCTACCACCGAATGAAGAACCAAACGGTAAGGGTTTTAAAATTGACTTGCTAACTTAACTAGTTTACCGTTTTAAACACAGTTGGCCCACAGTTGGACCTCCGACCCCTTATGAGCCTCCATGTTTAAATGACGTAATTAGGGCCCTATTGAATCTGTTTATTTTTGTTTAGTTTTTTCCCAAAATTCCATGTTTTCTGTTTGAATTTTTCTAGATTCCGTTTTAATATTTTAATTAAATTTGAATAATTAAATAGTATGTCTAATCATTAATTAAAAAAAAAAAAAAAAATCTAATCTAATAATTTATTTCAATTTTAACAATAATAGTGCCCAAACGTATTTTATTTTTCTGAATTGTGTGTTTCAAGATTTAATATGAATGTATTATCAAATTAATGGATAAAACAAACAAAAAGGAGTATTTCCTTTTAATTTTTGCCAAACAAAGTGCTGCAAATCTACTGTACAATAGCAATTTTGTATTCCTGTCATAAGTTCTTCTCCTTCTTCAACCAAACTTTTTTTTTGGCAAATTTTCACCAACAAAATACAAATCCACACAATTGAAAATTATGCTTGGGGATGAAAGATTTCCATAAGCAGATTTCACAAATTGTTCAAGCTGGCCATGCAAATTTGCCATGTTGCCATGTGTGAGCTGTGCTTTATCCATATCTACACTATTGATAGTAGAAAATGAAAATTTTTGCCTGCAAAATATTGCTAATGTGACCACACCTTAAGGCAGTTCACTCATTTTGGTATTAGCAAGTTGCCTATTTGTACTTGAACAGGTACTAGATTGATTCGACATTTTCCCTTTTCTGAAAGACACAACAAGTCTTTCATTTCGTCATCCTTGAGGTCTTTCATTGTACTTCCTCAGCAGAATTCAGCAGGGAGTCCGACCTCTCTCTCCACGCAGCAGGCGCGCTCTTTCTCACTCTCCATCACGGCCTAGATCTCCGTAGCACTGCTAGTCAAAAAGGTCTTGTGCAGCTGGGAGTGAAACAATGAAGTAACGTGGCAGAGGTTTTGCATGCAGACGGCCTGAGCTGCTGTCAGATAGCATCAGCAACAGAGCTGAGGCGGCACAGCGGTGGCCTGTAGTGCGTGCCGAGATCCAGCAGAGAGCATCTGGCAACCCGTCTGTGTCATAGCCGCTGAGCATTTGCTGCTGTTGCTGGGTGTGGCTTAATGCCTAATACTAGGTTTAGTTCTTAAACAGTATTTTTTTACACTGGGGGTATGTTGCATCAGTAAGTATTAAGCTTAAATCTAGATTAAATCAAGGTTTGTCTAATAATTCTGTTGCACCAAACTTTAAACCTTGTTTAAAAATAAGCAGGTTTACATTTAAACCATAATTTTGATCCTGGATTTATTTTATATTTAAGATAGATTAACTTTAATCCTGTTGCTCCATAACTTTAAACTCAGATTTAAATCTCGATTGGGGATTAACATTAAATTTAGAGGTGAGGAGGTTTAAATAAAATAAAGTGCCCCTACAGTTCCAATATGTGGCTGAATGAACAAAGACAGAATTAGTGGGTGTGTCATCAGGTCTCGGAGAGGTGGTTATTATAAATAAAAATTAAAATTAAAGTGCACTGAGCCAGCAGATTGTGAGGGTCATAGCAGCCTCATGGAGGTTTTAATCGCAGGTTAGAATTCTAATCTAAGTCAAATTTTTTAATCTAAGTTTAAAATTAAGTGGTGCAACACAATTCGATTTAAAATAAAACCCAGATCAACAAATCCTTTATTAGCTCTAAACTTTGCTTAATTTAATCCTTGTTGGTGCAACCCACTCTGGAAGTTAAGTTGCATTAAGTTGCATTTTGCTGAAATATTTTAAAATGTAATTTATTATACTAAAGGGTTATAAATCAGGTGCAAGCAGTTTTGCATAAATAAAAAGAAACAAAACAAACAAAAAAAAATCATAAGGCGTTTCTTCAATTTTGGGCACTTTTTTTGTAAATTAATTTTGTGACTTTCATTTTGTTCATTAAAATGCACTGGGCAAAAAGCGCTCGTAGTTGAAGTAACGCTCATGTTCATATCATACCTAATGTGCTGACATTTTTTTTCCGCAGTGTTTAAATGAATATGCAAACACTGGCTAGTATTTCCCTGCCTTTGGAAGTCAAATGACTTTACAACTGGGCACAGCCAATGTCATTTGGACCTGAATGGCAAGGGTGTGCCTGTTTTCTACTTCATTCCTGTACAGTTTTGAAGAACCAAACCCATTCATTCCTCCTTCACTCCCGGGAATATGTGTAATGTCATGTGCCTGGCCTTTTCGCTTTCATCCCTCTTGTCCATGAATCTAGGCAATGGAAATAATGTGTAATAGCACCCTAATGGCCTGTGTTGTCCTCAGTGGTGTTCTGCTGTTGTAAAGGTGCCATTTGTTGGCTCTTTTGCTTTGTAAAAGTGTCATTTGCCCTTTTCCAAATGCTTTAAGTCCACTTCTAAGTCCAGCACCTAAAGAAAATATGATGGCATTTTTTTTTGTATTATTATTATTATTATTATTATTATTATTATTAATTTTTTTAGAATAAAACACAATGCATTTTTAAATAATTGTTTTATTGAATATTTGGTAACACTAGTAATTCTCACTATTAACTAGTTGCTTATTAGCATTCCTATTATTAACATATTGGGCGAATTCCAAACGGCTTTTTTGCGCCCTTGAAGGGCACCTTGAAGGACGCCATTTGTAGGGACGTTCCAAACGAAAGTGAACGACTTAATCCCTTCACGAAGGGCACTTCCAGAAGTCCGTTAGTGAAGGGAACATGTGATGGTCACTTCACGGAAGTGATTTCCGTTTGTGATCATGTGATCTTCACTTAGGAGATCTTGCGATGCATTTTAAAGCAAAGTTGGGGTTTATTTTGACTTTACATACAAACGTAAGTAGAATAAGCTAATTAAATTTTTATGTAATACAAAATATTTTCGTCAGTGATTAAAAATATGATTTAAGACTGTATTGTTAGCAAGTTTAGTTTGAAAAAGTTTAATAGTAAATAAGACACAATTAGACAGTATTTGAATAAAATAATAGCAATAAGAAGAAATATTTATTTGCAACAACTGTTGGAGCGCTGAATGATGCACGCACGCGCAGCGTTGTCAAGGTAACATTTTGTCTGTCATTCCCTTCACCAAGTGAGTTCCAAACGCTTATACGAGACCGTAATGCCCTACACCCTTCAAAGAACACACTTCAAGGGCTCTGCCCTTCGAAGGGAGTAGGGCATAGGGATGTTCACTTCTGTTTGGAATTCACCCATTGGCTGTTTATTAGCACTTATAAAGCACATATTGTACATGACCATATTCTACATCCTTAATTCTACCCAACACCTAAACTTAACAACTACCTTACTAACTATTAAAGATTTAGTTCACCCAAAAATGAAAATTCTATCATTAATTACTCATCTTCGGAACACAAATTAAGACATTTTTGATGGAATCTGAGAGCTCTCTGATCCTCCATTGACAACAATGCAACTACAATGTTCCCAGGCCCAGAGACGTAGCAAGGACATCGGTAAAATAGTCCATGTGACATCAGTGATTCAACTGCAATTTTACGAAGCTATGAGAATACTGTTTTCTTTGCACACAAAAACATAATTTATTCAACAAATTATGAGTTACAGTCTTCCGCCATTTTGGAGAGTACCCAAGAAACGTAATCAATGTAATCAGCGTTGTTTTACGTTTAGTGTTGTTATTGTTTTCTTTGCACACAAAAGTATTCATTTTGGGTGAACTAACCCTTTAATAGGCAGCAAATTAAGAGTTTATTGAAGCAAAAGTCATAGTTAATGGTTTGATAATGGCAAGAATTGGACCTTAAAATAAAGTGTGAATTCAATTATTTTAAAACAAAAAATTACGATTTGTTGAAGCCTACAATATATGTCAGTGTTAGTTGTAATAATAATAATTTTAAGAATATTTTAAATAATAATGTTTTTTTTTTAACTTTTAAAATCAATTCCGTTAGAATTTTCAATTAAAATTTTCCTGAAATTTGACTAAATATCTACAGCAGACTGTACGGTCTGGTCCTAAATATCATGACCCACTTCCACAAATGTAGGTCATCACATTTTATTGGACTTTTATGGAATTTCTGATGGAGGTCGTCATTAGCGGCCTCATAAATTCTTCACCGTTTAAGCCCTTTTCTTTTACTGAGCAGGAGATGTGAACGCCATTTATGGCATTCGGCAGTTAAAATCCTACTCATGTGAATGCTGACTGTTTGATGACAATATAATTAATGTATTCGGTGCTTATGTTTCAGCTTAATTATGATAATATTCAAATTATAATGATTCACTTGCTAAATTTATCATGAAAGCATCAGCCTAGCTAAAATGAAGTTTGACAGTTCTTATGCCCCTTTTTCTGCCCTTTTTCTTCAAAGACCTGCATATCCCTATTGTACATTTTACTTTAATGCCAGCATTTGAAGGTGGTCCATGTTGTTATGTATTACATAGGCCACTAGGTCCATTACTACACACATTCTTCATGAATGGCGCACCCTTTTACTCTCAAAAGACTGTTGATAGGTCAAGGTCAAAGGTTGATCATGTACAACACCATTTAGAGCGTTATAGTGAGTCTATATTTATTTCACCTAGCTGTGGAGACACGTTAGGTGGTCACACCAGGGGTTTTCAATTCCCCTGTAAATGTCACACTGACCAGATTAATGTAGCACCATCAAGACCCCATTAATCTCCTCCGAGCCTCAGCTCTACCTCCACCTGTTTGCCGTACCATCCCCTACATAGATGAACCTGCATGATGGATCTTAATGACCCTTAATGGTGTTGTGTAAAGGATGAGTTTTACAGCCCCTTTTTATGGTTATCTCTTTTATTATAGTTTTCGTTTCATTAGCATATTGGGTTATTTATGTCTGAGGGGAACCCGTAGTAGTCTGCCAGGCTTGGCAGATCGTCAGCTTCGTGGTTTCAAGGTATCTGGGTCTTCGGCGCACAGTGCAGTTTGCTAATGAGGATTTTTGCTGTGATTGAGGCTCAACTGTTTGACAAGGTCTAAGAACCTGATACGTGAGGAGCATTAAGCTCCACGCAGACCTATTGCAGGCTTGATCTTCTTCATTAACATGAAATCAAACATCGTGGCTATTTATTCCTTCTGAACAGGAACACCAAAGTCACCATAAAATTAAAACCAATCCTTTTTACTTAACATTCATCACTGGTCTATCTTTTACTCACACTTGAGTTATGTATGACTTTAGTTCTTCCGTAGAACACAAAATGAAATTGAATAATGGTTTGGATGTGAATAATGGTCAATGTGAGTATAGCTTGATCAATCATAACTTGAACACTTAATAAAACACCCAAAGGGTCAGCCAAACTGTGTTATAATAGTTTTTGGTAGAAAGTAGTTTTGAAGAAATAGTTCAACCAAAAATTATAATTACAATGCATTTTTTATATTGGACCACAGACCACTAGAATAAGCATTTCTGCCACCTACTGGACTGGAGTGCATCTACTGATTTTACAAGGATTTCACAAAGGAAGTAGTTCTTTATCTTTACTGCAGATTATTAGTATGCTACACACACTTTTTAACCATTCAGTTGATTCCCGAAGTCTTAAATTAAAGTCCATGCTAGTTTTCTTTCCACTGAATATTCTGCCACAACCCAGTAAAATAGGCTGTGAAAGCTGTTTTAAGTTGACTTTAAAATTCACCGTTAAAAAGAGTTGTTTCCAATAATTGCGTTTGGTTTTCCAAAAATAAAGGTGTTTGGAACTATTTGACATATTAAGTTATATTAAACTTCTCCCACGTAACCTATCTGGATGTTTTTCTTCTGCTGTGTGACTCTTAACTCAGAACAAAATCCAAATCAGTATTAATCTCAACCCCCTACTTCAAATGTAATCAAGGAAACGTTTTCTCATGCTGCATCAATGAGACACTTCATCTGAGGTCACCTCTCTGTGATTCAATCTCTTGCAACCCACCCTTGATCTTTCTTTACATGGGAAATGGCGAATTAATTAGATGCCAGGGAAATGGGAGTGTAATGCCGTCGTAACAAAGTAAACAAATAAGCCAGGGTGAAATCGGCAGTATTTATTCAGTCACTGTGCAGCACTGTGTCTGTTGATAGGGGAAAGGAAATTACACTTGGGAGGGAACCAGACTTGGGATATGCATCAGTAAAGCTCGCTAATGTGATTGTTTGCTGTTAATCAGTTTAGGGGTCACTTTTGGAGGCTGAAATGTTTCTTTCACAGGCTATACGTCAAGTTGAGGAAAAACAGTCTGGTAATTCTGTAAGGAAGACAACCAGCAGGGATGAAAGCCGTGGGGAATCATTTGTCGCCTTTGCTTTAATGGCCAAACACTTGCGGTGTCCTTGGAAAAAGGGGAAATGTGATTTCCCCTGGGGCTCTTGTGGTGTTCCTTGTCTACTGTCTAATCCCAAAAGGATGTCAAGCCCCACTGCAACTCTTATGACCCAAAACGCTACTTTTTGACTTCTACATCATACTAATTGGCTAAAGCTGAAGTTTCGCCTGGTCTGAAAGTCAGATCAAAAACGAGGTGCTTTAATATGTGCACCACAAGATTTTTTTTTTTAATATCAGAAAGATCAGGGCTGTGCATGGAGGCAGAGCATGAATCATCCATTTTAATTGATCCTTCAGCAAAAAAGTTGTTTTTGTAGAAACGGTGATGAATACAGTGGATATTTCAAGAGTATTCCCAGAGGACTTAACCAAGCAAGAGGTCACCGGTGGTATAAAGCCTCTCTCTTGGGGATGCTGAAAGATTAGAGAGTCTTACTGTGAGGCTCAGATGGATGCGTTTAATAAAAGAGGTGGCAGCTTTGTGGATAGCTGGAATCCTTGAAAGCTAGATGCTGCCCTTTCAGCATACAATATAGGATGCTCTTGCAGGAAACTGGTTGAATCCCAACCACAACTTGTCTCCATCCCATTCCTCTGTGCTTTCTTCATCATTATCTGTCATACTCTCTACTTTCAGTCCCAATAAAATGGCATAAAACTCTTCATTTTGGCTTTTAGTTTGATGTAAGGTCTTTTGTAGTTAAATTCTGCAAAAAAAGACACTAGAGAATAGAGCTGCACGATATTGGAAAAAACTCACATTGCGATATGAAAAAGAAAGAAAAAAAAAATCACCAGATGACTTGAACAGCTCTATTTGGGGGGAAAAAACAATCAATGATTGGGGTGATTTTGTAGGTGAATAAATCAGCATAGAAAATAAGCAAATTACAAACATAGATAAATATAATAGAAAAATGATACAAATGAAATAAACAGTGCTTTATATTCTTCAGGTAATAGTATTTCGGTACAGAAATTGAATAATCAAATGTAAAATAACACTGCATAATCTTCACTGTATAAATTAAATCTACAAAAGTGATTTTTCCCTATGTGTTTTGTTGTTTGATTAACATGCACGACACAGAAAGTCTCAGGAACATTAAACTGCTGTGAGTAAATTTACTTTCTCAATAGTTTACCTTCACCTAAGCCATAAGCAACTATGTTTACAAGGATACCTGCAGAGACATGCATTTTGACAGTTTTGCGCATATGTGTAATTTCAGACACAAATAGACGCGGAGGGTTCACGTGGATCTTCGTGGCTCTCACCGTGTCTACACCGGACGCGAGCGGTGCAACGCGACAAAATAATAACCCATAATCAATGATGCTGTCTACAGCGGATGCAGCGCGCATGACAAATCCCCGACATTAAACTGATGCCGCATTCTATTTATGATGTACTGACACAAAGATCACGTGATTTGCAATGGTTGCTTTGTCGCGTCCAGTGCAGACAGCCTCTAGCTGTTGTGGTGCGACACGACACAAGCCTGTCGTAAAAGAAAATGATCAGTATAAATATAACACAAGTAAACATCGCACATACTGCAATGTGACTATCGCGGATGCACAAATCACGATATCAATGTTGAAACGATGTATCGTGCAGCCCTACTAGAGAACAAGTGAAAGAGATACAGCTGCTCTTTTGCAACATGCTTTCTTTTCAAGAGCAGAAAAAGCACAGGCAGCTGTCCGAGCCAGGAGTCATCGCACTTTAGATAGGAATCCCTTTTCCACTGTCTGGGCATTGTGCCATCTTGACAACATGGCTTGCTTTGGTCTTGTCTTCCTTAATCAGGTGTTTTAGTTGCACCACCAGAACCAGTGGATCAGGAGTATATTGCAAGTCCTGTTTTCCCCAAGAGCTTTCAAGGATGGACATTGACCCTTCACATGTCAGAAAGCCTGGCTGACCCCCATCACGCCCCTCAATGTTTCCTCGATTTTGTTGTTCCTGTTAATGAGCCTTAATGGACTCATAAATCATTGCAACTGAAAGGTCAGTTGTCTCGTTTTTCCATACACCAGGAGTGTCAAACTTCCTGGAAGGACACTGTCCTGCAGAGTTTAGCTCCAACCCTAATTAAACACACCTGAACCAGTTAATCAACGTCATCAGGATTACTAGAAACTTCCAGGCAGGTGCTTTGAGCTACACTCTGCAGGACAGTGGCCCTTAAAGGAACACACCACCGTTTTTCCATAATCCACTATGTTCTTCCCTCAACTTAGACGAGTTGGTACGTACCTCTCCCATCTCAGTGCGTGCACTCAATTGCTGTAGCACCCGGCACCACTATGCTAGCGTTTAGCTTAGCACCATTCATTCCTTAAGATCCAAACAGGGATGAATTTAGAAGCTACCAAACACTTCCATGTTTTCCCTATTTAAAGACAGTTACATGAGTAGTTACACAAGTAGTTACACAAGTTCTATGCGGATAAAAATAATGATTATAATGCGAAGTGCCGAGAAGTGCTCTTCCGCCATACATTATAGTTATAATTTTTATCCGCTTAGAAAATCACCACGTTTTATTTTGTGTCACCATACTTACTTGCATAACTACTCATGCAACCGTCTTTAAATAGGGAAAACATGGAAGTATTTGGTGGCTTCTAAATTCATCCCTGTTTGGAGCCTAAGGAATGAATGGTGCTAGAGCGATTGAGTGCACGCACTGAGACGGGAGAGGTACGTATCAACTCGTCTAAGTTGAGGGAAGAACATATTGGAATATGGAAAAACTGTGGCGTTTTCCTTTAAGGAGCGGACTTTGACACATGTGCCATACCCCATTCCACCAAAATGGACACATTTCACTTCAATTTTTCCCCACTTTTGCCCCCTTCATGTCCCAGTGAACCTGCACACCAATTAACAGCAAAACCTTTTACCTTACTGTCCCCGTCAGCACTTTCTGTACATTTTCCTTTTGTTTATGTCCATCCGTCACTTTCTGAAACTTCATTCCCTGTCATCCTGCACTTCTTCGTTGAATTGAGCCGCATCGTGATGGGCTCCTGGGGCACCGTAGAGACTAATCAAAGAAGTAATGTGATGGAAGCACCCCTGACGCTGACAGTTCCTATACCGAGAGCAGTCACTCACTCATGGGTTGTAGCCCAACCTCAGTGTCTAGGTGATGGACGCCAACCTTTACTAAGGTTGAGCTCCTATTCTTTAATGGCATTGTGTCAATATTAGTGGTTTGTGGGGGTTTCTGAGAACATTTGTTCAGTCTTATATTAAGAGACACGCTCAAATTTCTATCAGTTTTTGAAGAGGATCAATAGGAAACTTGAAGGTCAGTCTGGAGCAGAAAAATGAGGAGATTGATTGCAATATTCGTATGCATTGGTTTATATTAGAGGTTAATGTGGTAAGTTGGATAAAGGTCAACTAATATCATATTTAAACTTGGAACATTTAACATAGCAACGCATTTTTACATGATGCTGTCCTCTGTAAACAATGCAATACTTGAGATTCAAAGCAGTGACTTTCCACACAAGCTGTTTGCTTTTCATTTCATAGCTTCTTTCTCGTCACCCATTCAGACTCTTGTCTTGTCTTGTTTGTCGCAGCTCAAGAACAGCATGCAGAGCCTGAGCATCCATATAAGTCATGATGCCAATGAGTAAGTACCTCTCTCTTACTTTGAGCCCTGTGTTGACGTTAACGTTGACCTCTGACCTCTCCCCACATTTCCATGGCTTCTTGTTCGTTGTATTATTTACAATTCATTTGGCATTTTGAATGATTTTTCTGTTCTCTTAATCTTTTCAAGGGATTTTTTCATCTTGATGAAAATGATTGTATTGAATTGTTTTTGATTAAAATGGGTTGCAATTCAGTAAAATCTAATGAAAAAGTAATTAGTTAAAATAAAACGCATTCACCTTAATTGAGAAATTATTTTTTTGTAATTATGCCAGTAAAAATCTTAATTTCCATGTCAACACCAGGATTTTTGTAGTTTTGCGAATCTTTTATTCTTTTTATTTTATTTTTTAATTTAGTTTTTGTTTTCACTGTATTATTATTATTATTATTATTATTATTTTTAGTTTTTTTAGTCTAGTGTTGTTGCTGTCTAGAGGCATTTCATGTTTACTGCAGTCAGTTTTATAACATACCATGTATTAAAAACTAAAACCAAAAATATTTTATTTCAGATAACGAAAATATTTTTATTTTGTTTTAATTTTAGTTTTAGCACTTAACAACACTGTTTCCTTGTGGTCAAAAGTATTTCTTTTGCGTTGTGGTTTAATGTAGCTGTTTTGTGACTTAATTTATTTGTTCGGCAGCTGAACTGTATGGTGTTGTGACTTAACAACATTGTGCTTTGAACTTTTGTTTGCTTTATAAATTTCATTGTGATGGGTGCTATGAGCCAATATAATAATGCTGCAGAAAACAAGTATCTTTGAAAGTCTTGGCTATACTATTTTTGTTCTTGTTTGGTTCATTATGTACAGTATCATTGCACCATACTCCACAGAGCACATTAAACAGCAAATTGCAAGTAACAGGAACACCTAAAGGCAGCGCCTGTGTCACGCAAGTGTTTGACACTATTCTGGGCCTGTCAATGGATGGCCAGAATTCATTATCATATACAGAAACCCCTGGAGGATATGAAAGAAGCAGAAAGTCCCTCCGATGAGAAGAGTGGCATTTCGTGTTGAAATGTCACTGCTGCACATCCTGTATGTCATTTACTGAATGGAGGGCTACCCGGAATGAACAATGAATTAACATCGTCGCTGGTTTTATCATCTGTTGATGGGTACTTGCATCGGAGACCAAGTATGTTTTGGCTTGTTTGAGTTAGAACTGTTGTTTCTAAATGTAACAGTGTTTTAAAGAGAGAGCAGATTGTCTGTTCATTTGTGTTAAAGAGAAGAACAAAGGTCATAATGGTTTTAAACAACAAGAGGGGGAATATATGATGACCGAATTGTAATTTTTTGCAAGAAATATCCCTTAAAGCCTCACTGGTAACTGTTTGTTTACGTGGCGGCAGTATCTTTGCTTATTCGACTCTGTCTCTAAGATTTTCATGCATAAACAAATGCACCGTCATCCACCACTTTACCATATGTTCCCAAGTCAATCATCTTTTATTAAACAAACACTTCTGTGCTTCCCACCGAAACCCCAAATGTTCAATCCATAAGCAAGCATCTGCTGTTTTAATACCATCACCTCATTTCACAGTTTCAATCCTTGCAGAGCTTTACCCAAGCTTGGCTAATACCACTTGGAGGAGACTCAGATGGGAGTTATCTTGCTGACCTTCCTCCAAAAGCCGCAAGGACATGATTAAAAACCACTTATGACGGGCCTCACTTGTATTTCTCTATCTCTGCCTGTCATAGACAACCATACAAGTACGGACTATCACAGGAATCGCATTAGCAGAAGCCAGGGTGCAGAAAGGGGATCTCCTGTTTCTCTAAGATGGCCAAGAGTGCTCGCGGCTAGACTGACAGCCGCCACTGTGATTATATGTCACTCTCAGGCTTTGAGAAATGGCCTTGGTTGTCCATGCAGGCCAAGCTGAAGGGCTGTTCTTCAGATATGTACTTCTGATGCCAATGTACCAGATGTCAGTAACTCTTCTAGGTGTTGAAAGAAATCTCAACCTTATCCAAAAGAAGCGCTCTAATTTCCCAGAGGACAGTTTCCAGGTGGGATGCAGCTGAAGAAGCTTGTTCGAGACCAGCTAAAAGAGAAGACCAGACCGGAGTTTCACACAGACCACGAACTGATTCAAAGATCCTTCATGCACTCTAATTAGAGGCTGAATAGACCCTCATTAATGAGGAGACTTGAATAAATGATGAAATTACGAGGGTGGCAGCAGCTCTCTTGTGGCCAGTGACCTAAAGCCCTTTCTGAATTCCCAGAAATGATCTCCTGCACAATGTCGCTCTGTGAAGCCTAAAGATTGTAGATAGATTCAGTACTTAGTATGTATATTATATACATTACCATTCAATGGTTTAGTTCGTTTTTCTAATAAGAATGTAGGATGTTATGTGGTGTACTTTAAAGGGATAGTTCATCAAAAAATGACAATTCTGTCATTAATTGCTCACCCTCATGTCATTCCAAACCCGTAAGACCTTCGTTCATCTTCGGAACACAAATTAAGATATTTTTCATGAAATCTGAGAGCTTTCTGACCCACAACTCACACATTCAAAGCCAATAAAGGTAGTAAGGATATCGTTAAAATAGTCCATGTGACATCAGTGGTTCAACTGTAATTTTATGAAGCTATGAAAATACTTTTTGTGCGCAAAGAAAACAAAAATAAAGACTTTATTCAAAGATTTCTTCTCTTCTGAGGCAGTCTTCTCTGGGCTCTCACGAGAGTACCACGACTGGCACAGAAGAGAGGAAATTGTTGAATAGTTGTTGTTTTTTTTGTTTTTTTTCTTTGCGCACAAAAAGTATTCTCGTAGCTTCATAACATTATGGTTGAACCACTGATGTCACATGGACTGTTTTAACAACGTCTTTACTACCTTTCTGGGCCTTAAACGTGGTAGTAACCTTGCTGTCTATGCAGTGTCAGAGAGCTCTCGGATTTCATCAAAAATATCTTAATTTATGTTCTGAAGATGAACAAAGGTCTTACGGGTTTGGAACGACATGAGGGTGAGTAATTAATGACAGAATTTTCATTTTGGGGTGAGCTATCCCTTTAACCCCACAGGCAAAGGAAGGGGAATTACTTCATAAAACCCATGATGAAATTTGAGAGTATCTGACCTGAAGGTCTTACGGGTTTGGAACCATCACTGTTTTTATTCTGAACTATTTTGCCTGATATGGAGCAGTATAATGAAAAATCCTCAGCCATAATAAGCACACACATTATTCTTTACTCTTTACTGGTTCAGCAGGTGCTCTATGTTGATTGTGTGTCTCTGTCTTGGATGGTAATTAAGACTGACCTACCTGTTCAGTGATGTATGGCTCCTGGTGCTACAGGTGTATGTATTGCCCAGCGAGAAGATGGCTACGCCGGCCTTAATTACCCAAGTGTGTTTCGTACCAAGACTGAGCTTGTTTTTCCCGTGCCTTTTTTAGGAAACCAGACAGCATGAAGCAGAAAAACGCCTTCCCTCCTAATTTCATCCACTCTCTGGACTCCACTCATATGATGCTGACATCACTGCATTGTTACAGGTTATGAGCTTACTGTATTTTTACATCCCACACTCAAACGGTCTTTTAACACTGGGTTCTGTGTTTAGACTTAACAACAAACCACCAATCATATACTTAAAAATGTACCTCATTTAAATATTCAGTCACAGTTTTTCATGCACTGTATTTTGTTTTAAAATGAAAATTGTAGTGTTGGCCAACATAACCGGAGAAATTAAGGGACTGTATTGTTTGTTTTTGCTTCTTTAGTCCATATTATATCTCATAAATATGCAAATAAGCACATTAACTTGAATATCAAGATTTGAAGAGTTTGTTTCCAGGATTAAGAATAGAGAGTGACCAACATTACTTCTTATGAGAGATATGATACAAATGATATTTTGTTTTGTTTTTTACTTGTTTTTCTTTAATATGCAGAACTGATTTTAATGTTTTTGTTATTATTTGTTGACACACAAAATGTTTATTAGACCAGAAATATATGCATAATTAATCATAATAATTAATGTGGTTATTATTGGTAATAATAATGATAATAAATATGAACATTATTAATTAATAACATTATTTTTCTTTTTATTATTGTTGTAAATAATAATCAAAATAATACAAATATTTGTAATGCATATATTTAATAATAATACATATTATTATTATTATTATTATTATTATTATATGTGTGTGTGTGTGTGTGTATCAACAATAGTGGATAATAATAATAACAATAATAATAGTAGTAGTAGTAGTAGTAGTAGTATTCATCTTTATAATAGTAAATTATTCATAATTACTATATTTATTATTATTGTTAATAATAAATATGATTATTAATAATAATCTCGCTTTAACAATAACACATTGTTTTTATTATTAATCAGTATAGTTTGTAATTAATGATTTTATTATTTAATTATATATATATATGTGTGTGTGTGTATGTACAGTATATGTGTGTGTGTGTGTGTGTGTGTGTATGTATGAACAATAATATACATAGTTTTTTTTTGTTTTCTTTTTGTTTTTGTTTTTTTAAATGTGGTATGTACATTTTTCAAGTATATTTTTCTGTTTTCTTCATACATGCAGGGCTGGTCTGACGTTTGTGTCTGTCCATGACTGTTATTGGACCCATGCTGTGACGGTGGACATCATGAACAGGGTGTGTAAGGAACAGAGCGTTCACTGCCGAATATTTTTCAATGCATATTCTTTCAACAGGAATGACTAAGCGGCCCAACCATGTCAGCTTAACGGCCAGATGTTTGCATGCTGAGTTCACCATATGTTCAGTAACCAACCCTGTCAGTATGGGTTATTTTGGTATTGAATGGCCATACCGCTCATCCTCTCAACTGAAGCATTTTTTGGAAAGCTGCCATTAACTCGACTTATCTTCAAATACAAAAAAAAAACTTATTTACTTTAGCGTTTAATTTCATTTACCTCAGTTGATTCCTTTCAAAGATCGGTTTTAGAACCAATTTTTCCCTTGCTTTGATAAAAAAAAGGAATAATTCCCCCAAAAATGAAAGTTATGTCATCATTTACTCACCATCATGTTGTTTCACTGGCTTCACTTACTTAACAGTCACCTTCATTAGATAAGCTTACCCTCCATGTGACACTTGCGATGAACTTCTGAAGCTTAATAACTCCATCTATTCTTTTAAACCATATTCAGCTGTCTGAATTGAGACTCTTTTTGGACTTTTATCTTTTCCCATCCTTCTCTCCTTCTGTGAGTGGTCTATTGTCTGCGAGTCTTTCCCTGACATGCTTTGTGACCACAGATTCCTCTTAAAATGGGAAAGTTCAAATAGAAGAGAGGTGAAACGTCTGAGGGAAAGGGAACGCAAGAGAGAGATAGCATTGAAGTCGGCGCATTAGTGTGCATAATGATTGACTGAGTGCTCTTTGTCGCTCCTCAGGTGTGTCGTGAGCAGTTTGTGGCTCTGCACAGTCAGCCCATTCTAGAGGAGCTGTCCAGGTTTCTTCTAAAGAAATATTGCAGCAGGCCACCGTAAGTCCCATTGCACATTGCCAGTTTTTAATGACTAAATGGTATTTAACTACTATAATTAGTTAGATACTAAAATGATAACTACTAGGGATGTACTTAAAGAAAAATTATACATGAAATAGAATAGGTTGTATTTAATTGTTCGTAAATATCAAATATTGAGAGATAAACAATTATTTTCATGTTAAGGCCGATAACCGATAAATTACTGATATTATGCTGCTTTTTTTTTTTAAGAAAGAAAGAAAGAAAATTAACACTTAAAATGGAAATAAAGAGGCCAAAAATGTCAATAACTATAATAAATGGCTGATATTATAAATCTATGTTTTTTTTCTTTTTAATAAACACCGAAAACTATAAAATAAATAGCTTGTATGCTGAAAGTAAACATGGAATAGGCAGAAACCATTAAATATCCAATATCAGGTGATACTGATACATTTAAAAAATAGTAATTAACCACTTAATTGCTAACTAATGGAGTACTGATATTGAAAATCTGGCATTATACACCTTTAATTACGGTATCCTTCTGTTTATGGCCAATAACCGATATATGGCCGATATATTACAAATCTATAATACTTAAAGAAAATTCATATACATTTAAACAGTGTGTATAAACACTTTGTGTTTAAAATTAAATATCAAATATTGGCAAATAATGATCATTTCCACATCAAGGCAGATAACCGATAAATGCTTGGATACTAAAAGTGAATTTGTAATAGGCAGGAACCATTAAATATTCAATATTGACTGAAAAATATTCAGTGTCACATGATACTGATACATTTAAAAAAAAAAAAAAAAAAAAAAGTATTTAACCACTTAAATGCTATCTAACAAAGTACTAAGATATAGAAAAATTGGCCATATACCTACAATTACAGTATCTTCCTGTTTGTGGCCAATAACCGATAAATGGCCGATATTGCAAATCTATAGTGCTTAAAGAAAATTCATACACACTTAAACAGTGTATGAATTCTTTGTGTTTAGAATTAAATATAAAATATTGGCAGATAAATGGTCATTTCCATATTAAGGCAGCTAACCGATAAATACTTTTGGAAACTAAAAGTGAATTTGTAAAAGGATGAAACCATGAAATATCAAATTTCAGCCAATAAATATCCAGTATCAGGTGATACTTATAAATAAAAAATAGTAAGTATTTACCACTAAACTGCTAACTACTAGAATACTGATATTAATATTCAGCCAATACCATTAATTACAGTATCTTTCAGTTTATGGCCGATATTACAAATATGTACTACCTAAAGAAAACTGATACACACTAAAATGTATAAATAATATGTATAAATAGTTTGTATTTAGAAATAAAAGTCAGGTAAGACTGATAACCGATAAATTGCTGAAATTATAAATCTGTGCTACTTTCTTTTCTTAACACTTTATATTGATAGTCCACTTCAGACATTCTACTAACAGAAAATAACTTTGCAACTACATGTCAACTAGCAGTCATTAGAGTATTATTATGTCAACTTATTCTACTAACCCTAAACCTACCCTGAGAGTTAGTAGACGTAGTTACAAATTAATGAGAATTATTTGACATGTAGTTGACGTGTAGTTACAAAGTTACTTATAGTTGGTAGAATGTCTAAAGTAGACTATCGAAATAAAGTGTAACCTAACCTTTCTTTTTTTCTTTTCTTTAATAAAAAAGGAAATAAATAAACACTTTAAAACTATAAGGCCAATAACTGATAAATGGTTAATATTATAAATCTATTCTGCTTTCGTTAAAAAGGGATGAAAATAGTACATTAAAAGCTAAAATCAATATATTTTTTTTATGCTACAAGTGAATTACAAAAATCTCTGGAAGTAAGTAAATGTCCAATTTTGGCCAATGAATATTCAAACTCAGCCTGTAGGGATGAACTGATGTTGAAATTCTGTCTGATACCAATAATTATTTTTAGGTTGTAGCTGATAAATGATATGATAAACTATTAATACACTAGTTTGTGTGCTTAAAACAAATTTAAAATAGACAGGAACAAATAAATATTCAAAAACCACCAATATCATCTGATATGCTGCCTATACATCGTGCATCCCTACAAACAAAAACCCTGAATCAACAACCATTTTTTTTTCAAATCATCATTTTTGAAAACACATAAAGTCTATCTAATATCTAATGCTTTGTCATAATTTGGTTCAGTTCAATTGAGTCCAGTTTTCACTCTCACAGGGTCATATCCAAACCAAAGAAGTTTGAAGAGCACTATAAGATGGCGCAGCTTTTGGCCAGTGTTCCACAAACAGGTGAGTTAAACCCTGAGCACCGCATCCATCACTTTCGGACACACAGACGGGCGGCTTGACCTCATCCGATTGACAGCTTGTCAGGTTTAAGGCAGCTTTTTACCATTGCATAACATCGCACCGTCTCACAGAACCGCACATGTGATTTCATGCTCATCAGCGAGATAGATTTCATTAAACTGATGACAATTAATTCTGTCAACTGGTTAATCTGTTTACGTAACGTGGCCCGGAAGGAAACGCACTGGACAACATGGGCACATTCACAGCAGAATCAAACACATCTGGCACGTCAAAACGCTGATTCAGCAGAGACAATATTGAGGGGGCGCTTTTACAACACGTTTAAAAGCTCAGCGTAAATAAAAACGAGCAATAAGATGATTCATTCGCCGTGTAACAGTGATACACGCACTGATTTTATTTCTGTAATATTATTTCTATAGTTTTGATAAGCGTGCTTCTGGAGTCACGCTCAGTATACGTCCAGGACTCCTTCTTATTTTCACTAATGAAATTGTCTCCCTGAGGAGTGTGTGTCCATCCATGTGTGTCCCATAGGCCTGATTTCCTCTGCTCTGTTCTTCAGAACAAAGTGACATCTTGTGCACAAGCAAGCAGAAACCACCCACAATTGTTTTATCTATATTAATACCTCCTGTGGGATTCATTTCATGTTTTCAAGAACAAATTAAATTGATTTGAGTTGAATATATTGATTAAATAGAGTGGCATGGTATTGTTTAATATGTCTGAAATTTTTAGTAGGTTCTACACTTCTTTAATTAATTAATTAGAGTTGCTTGTGTGCGTGAATCTCATGAAAGCCTGTCAAAAAATGTCATTTTGTTTTATTTTAAAGGAACACTCCACTTTTTTTGGAAATAGGCTCATTCTCCAACTCCCCCAGAGTTAATAAGTTGAGTTTTACCGTTTTTGAATCCATTCAGCCGATCTCCGGGTCTGGCGAGAGCACTTTTAGCATAGCTTAGCATAGATCATTGAATCCGATTAGACCAGTAGCATCGCGTTCAAAAATGACCAAAGAGTTTCGATATTTGTCCTATTTAAAACTTGACTCTTCTGTAGTTATATCGTGTACTAAGACCGGCGGAAAATAAAAAGTTGCGATTTTCTAGGCTGATATGATTAGGAACTACTCTCATTCCGGCGTAATAATCAAGAAACTTTGCTGCCGTAACATGGCCGCAGCAGGCGCAGCGATATTACGCAGCGCCTGAAAGTAGTCCCCAGCTAGGTAACTAGTTATACTATAGCTGGGGACTACTTTCAGGCACTGCGTAATATCCCTGCGCCTGCTGCGGCCATGTTACGGCAGCAAAGTAAAATTTTCAAAAATGAAAATCAATTATATTTTGCAAGGAAATATGATTTTTTTTTTTTTCCTCCATTTTGGCTTTTACGTTTGAAAATAATTGTCAGTTTTCAACACTAATAATAATAAATATTTCTTACATTTCAAAATATATAAAATAAAATAAAAATGGTTGTTTTAAATAATGTAATAACATTTCACAGTATTACTGTTTTAATGTATCTTTGATCAAATCAATGCATGTTTTGGTCAGCATTAAAAAACAATAAAATGTATTTGTTATTTATGTGAAATGTACATTTACGCTGATGTTGTTTGGTCACAATATTTTTTCCCTTAAATTTTAAAAAGGATGAATTTAAATTGATCAGAAATGGCAGTAAAGATGCTGTTCTTTAATCACCGTAATCATGTCATTTCTCTCTTGTAGGTGATTTCGACCTGGAAAAGGTGAAAGAATCAGTGTATTTCTTCAGCTGAGGGGCGTACCGTGAGCTGACGGACAGCTTTCATCAGGAGGCTGAGAGCCCTCCACAGACCTCATCAAAACAGATTGCTGCTTTTTACTACATCGAAAAGTGTGCGTGACTGAGACTGGATTGGTAGATCTGGTAGATAAGTGAGTGTGTGTGAGCGAGTTTGTGTGTGTGTGTCTGTCTTGTTATATTATCATAAAGACATCACTTAAGCACTGAAGCAGAGTTCTGGCAGAGGCGAACAGCAGGAGTCGCCCTTGTGTGCGGGTACGAGAGCGTGGATCTCCTCTCGGTATGGAGTGAGAACTCTGTCTCGGCGGGGCTCTGATCCGCTCCTTCACTCTTGAGTGCTAACGCGGGGCTGATTAACCACATGATTCTGGCTCTCATCGATTTCAAGGCAGCCCCGTCTGAAAGGCCCTCTCTGACATTTCCACTTGGACATGATTTACTCCCAGCATCCCCCCACAGCTGGCGGCTCTCGCATTCACAGCCAGCAAAGAAACGTGAGGATATTTATGATAATGGAGCACCTTTAGGAGTATTTTGGGAAATCTTTGGATGACGTGTGACCTTGTGCCGTCCTTTTTTTAAGGACTCGAGAGCAATTAAATGACTGTGTTTTATGATCAAAGACGTTTTGATCCGTTGGGTGCTTGTCGGAGAATGTACACATGGCATTCGGCGAGAAATAAAGTCGATATTTTTACACTCTGGGTCTGTGAAAGGTTAATTGTTATTGAAATTTAAAGACCCAGTAGCTTGCTTCAGCAGCTTTCTTTTGAATTTTGAAAGCGTTTTATTACAAAGGGCAATGAGAAACAAAACCAATCCAATGCAAGGCTACACTTGATTACACGAGAATTGACGTCAACAGACCTGCTCATTTCCTGACATCTCGAACAACCTCTGCGTGGGAAGTTGCCCTTACAGTAATAATAGCTCATGGGCTTAAAGCTGTTTGCCGCCACATAATGTTTTAAGACACTTAGTGACTTAGCCAATGTTACCTCAATTTACAGGAGAAAGAAATTCAATTTTACCCGAGTTGAGTTTGCAGTGCGATCAGATAAACACGTTTTTGAACAGCGCATGACTCGTATGAAGTAAATCTTTTAAATAAAACCCTCAGAAGAAACTAATAAATTATTAAATATGTCAGTGTTACAAAATCATCTGATTTGTCGATTCATTGAACCGCCAGTCAATTCTTGCGAAAAATGTTTTGTGTACTTACCAGAACTGTGTTTGCAGTGCGATTTAGATAAACATGTCTTTCTGCAGCACAACCACCAGCGTAATGTAATTTCACGAACAAGTGACTCTTAAAAATTGATTCTCTTAATCAATTGCTAAATAAGACACACAATACAGCACAACCCAGCAGACACAGGATGTCAATATAATGCCAGGTTGACGTTGCATTTTGGTTGAGAATGAATATCGGGTTTACGTCAGTATTTGACGCTAATTTGACATTGACTTAACGTTGGATTTTGGTTACATAACCTAAACGTCAGCTGACGTCGATATTGAACATCAAATTAATATTGACATTAGATGTTGAATTGACATTTAATTTTGGTCACCAGACATTGCAACTGAAATTTAACCGAATGTCAATGGCTTATGATATTGTGTGCCTGCTGGGATTCATTCAAAAATATTCACAAACCCCGTCTGAAGCTTTTAAACTCTTAGCTAAATTTAGAAAAAAATACGTAATGAATCACTATCTGTCAGAGCAGTGATGAATCATCCTATTCTCTGATTCACTGAACTGCAAATCATTTCTTGCTTTACTTGAAATGAAGCAAGAAATGTTTTGTGTACTTAACCGAGTTGAGTTTGACTCTTATGAACTGATTCGTTTAATGAATCGCTCAAAAAGAACACTCAGGTTCAATTAACTGCTAATCAGAGTTGAATTTTTATTTTAATTCAAATAAATGTCTTTCTAAAGCACAATTACCAGTGTGATATAATTCACAAACAAGTGACTCGGATGAACTGATTCTATTGATGAATCACTCAAAACTGTTTGAATCATTTAAACAGAATCCATCCAGTACTGAATCATCAAAATCACTGAACCATTCTCGTCATTATCCAGATTTCACTGCAAAAGAATGAAGATTGCTCTCGAATCTAGTGATTGGGTGAAACTCTCCACTTAATCATTCAAAAGATGTCTGAGAAGTCACTAAAAGGAATGTAATTTTCTTAAAGACGCGGCACTTTTATAATCATGTAAATCGCTTTGCTAAACCATCATTGTGGACTACTGCATATAAATTGATGAATGAATGCATAATAGCCTACAATTTTATGCAACAGATATTTGCATGTATTGGAAGAACCACATTTGAAGCGGTTTTAAAATGACCTATTTTTCTAATGAAGTAAACATTCATATTTCGTTTGCCACTTTTTGACGCTTGTTGCCATGCGCAACAGCATCCTACAATAAAATCAAAGCTTTATTAGGTACCTGTAATAGGGCTAAAATAGACAACTTTCCCTTATAAGACACACATTAAGGGACTTGAGATGAGCAGATATATTTTAGCCCAATGACTGAAGTGGCTATCTCAGATGTTATGACTAAACTAGAGATAAAAGCCAGCTAGGCTTAGATGCAGTCATTTAGATGAATTCATTATTATCTCCCAGTTGATGTGGTTCTTCTTCTGATCCTTATGTCCCAAACATTACTAATGAAACTGAAAGATGACTTCATGCCAGAAAAAAAAAAAAGTATTTTTTTTTTTTAATGCACTTCAGAATTGTGGGTTGTTTTTCTTGGAATTTAAATTGTATGTATATATTATGCATTTCAAATGCATAATGTTTTTATTGCTGTTTCTCTGTTTAAATTTTTTTTTTTCGAAGACATTTTTTTTGAAAATTCTTCTTCTAATTTCTTTTTTTCTAATGCACAATACCTCTCCAAGAAAATATAAACATTTTTTTTGTGCGCTCAACAGTGGATTGATTGAAGTTGTCACAGAGATGCCTTCTGAGGGAAAGATGCCTCTCAAGGGTTCACCATGTCACATCTTGAGTAGACTGACCACAAGTTGAACATGCTGACACACTGTCAGCTCAGAGAAAGTTCAAGAGAGTAACTTACATACAAGAGCACTTAGCAAAAGTCTAAACTTTGCTTCTTTTAAGGTGGCTTGTCTGACAAACGTAAAATTGTGTTGAAACCTTAATAACTGTCAGCTTTAGACATCAGACAGGCTCTCAGGGGAAAGTATGACTACAAAAACACAACGGGTACATGGGCAAACATTTTTTTTAAATGAGATTTGCACATTTTTGTGGAAGATTATAGCTGGTGACGAGAGATGGTGCTGTGGTTTACTGGTTTAAAAGCAAATAAAATTGCATTACAGATATGCTGGACCAAACATCGTAGACCTGATTTAATGAACCCAATTAAGTTAAATTAAACAGTAAGTAAATTTGACCCCGGGCCCATCATTAAACCCCTTTATTTCACGCAAAGCTGCAAAACAACCCCAGGCTCTCGTAACATCCTAATTAACAGAACACTTTAAGTAGCTTCATCACACAATGTTTTGAAAGTTTATTCAAACAAAACCACAGAACCTCTGCTAAAAACATGGCCCTTTAATCAATATAGTCATGAAAAAAATAACCACAGATGGTATGGATAAATGATGATAAATCAAATGTATGCAGAGTTGTAAAAGTTAACATGCCCTCCAGACAAAACTTTCATCACAAAACCTTTTTCTTTACCATAATTCATAGTAGGTACTTTGTGGAACGTGTGTATTGTTAATGATAACTCCAACTGAGACAAATATTCTTTTCTTATGGACACATTGTAAACTTTATTGCTTGAAATATTACTTAGAATTTGGCAAAAAAGTAACACTTGGCATATATTGAATAAAATCAACATCTGTTTTTGGTGCTACATAAAACTGAGGATATCATTAAAAGCAGCTATAAGGGTTTTTTTTTTAATCAGCTTATGGGACGGCACTGGTTTGTGCACAGAAAAGTCCACATGGAATCATTTAAAGGTCTGTTTTTACAAGGGAAAGACATTATGATTCTATTCAAAGTCATCAAAAATGAACTTTACACCCTGCATACAAACAGTCTGATGCTATTTGCAACCATCTGCCCATTTTGTTCTTTTTTCGAAGTCATAAAAGATCAATTCACGCTTGGCTTTGTCTCCAGGATGCCAAAAACAAATAGGAGCAGCCTATAGTCTCTTCCAAGCTGTGAAATGATAAGTAACAGCAGAATATAAATAGGTTTTCAAGGATTCAAAGACTGTGAGGACATCAGACCTCATTAGGTAGCCACGGCGAGCATGTTATTTAGCGCTCCAAAACAACAGATAGTGGAGCGACTCATATGGATAGGAGGGGGTAATCACAGTCAATGTACTTGCTGCATAACCTCACTAGCTTTCTAAAATGTGCAGTCCCCCTCAACTGCTTAGGCTTTGAGCATTAAGTCATATCCATACGCTTTATTTGTGAGGCAGGACGATTTCCACAAACAGGACAAAGCCACAATCTGTGAAATAAATAGTTCATTCATTATTAAATCTGACCTTTTGAGAACAAAGCTACTTAAGTCTTTTGTAATTAAGACTTAAATGTATTTTAATGCACCAGATAAGGGCAAATGAGTCTCCCTGTCGTTAAACTTCGTACTTCAGCAGCATAATTAGCTTGAAATTTATGTGGTATTCACTTCCATGAACCTTAATTAGGAAACTGTTGATTCATTTAATTGTCCCAATGCTAAATCAAGTGAAATGTGCTCTGTTGTGGGACAGCTAAGAAAAACACACACATATGGTCACACGCAGTATTTTTAGTCAAAATCAAGGCAATGAAATTATATTTGTTTTTATCCTTTCATTTGACACACCTTTACATGTCATCTCATGTTAACATTTTCCTTTGGCCCAACTTTGGTCTGAAGGAATAAGACAAACACATGGACAACAGTTCCAGTAAGAATACATCCCGTTTCAAAACCGATTTGGGACTCTTGAGCCATTGAATACATTTTTTTTTTTCTATAACAATTCTAATATTGTGCATTATAGGTTAAATATCTATTGTCTAGCCGGTTCATGTTGAGAAGAGGGAAGTAAGCTTCTACACTGTGATCAGAAGCAAACTGCTAAGTACCGGTATTCAGACACATATCAGTTTGCATCGTTTGAACTACAGTATATAAAAGGGAGTGGTACATTTGTATTCTTTGTGAACAGCTACAATAAAGAAAACCATTTCAAAGAGGCAAATTGTGAGGGTGGAAGCTACATTGATATTTATATCATAGGTAAAATGGAAAAGTTCCAATCGTGGTAAGAATGATACAGACATGTTCATTTTATACTATCAAGTCTCGGGGGTTTGTTTGCCCTTGTGGCCAGTCACACCACATACATTCTGAGAGTACATTTCAAAGGTGTGACAGGGGGTCGGGAATAGTACTTGGTGAAGGAGAGTCCGCACGTTCCTGACCCAGACAGAGCCCACCAACACTATCGTGGTCACAAATTCGACGATAATCTAGATCTGATGTGATGTGGTTCAGTTTCTGGGAGGCTGATTATTGAATCCTTCTTGGGCAGTCCTGAATCCAAGCTGGGTCTCATCTGAGGGAGGGAGGCAGGAGGAAATGCACCTACAGACATTTGATGGGGTAGTGCCATTCTTGGTGGGATACTTCCTCTAAGACCAGCAGGGCCTGGGAGGTTCTGAGGGGGACCAATGGAAGTGGATGAGACTCTGGTGGACTGGGGAGGGCTTGGGGCAACTGGCTGCACCATATCATGGGGTAAGGATGGCTGGGAGGCAGATAGGGCTCGGGAGTCCTGGCTTAGAGTGCTCCTGGGGACTGGTGGTCGATATATGGGACTGGGGACGTGTTGCTGTACAAGGGATAACTGGGAGCCCGAGGGTGCACCTGGGGGACTAGAACCATACTGGAACGTTCGACCAGCCGTTGCCAGAGGGCTATGAATAGGTGTGCTTGCAAGGGCAGAGGCTAGGGCTAAGGTGGAGTACTGGGAGCCTGGGGGTGTTTGGCTCTGGACCACCTGGAAGCGCCGAACCATGCGGGGAGACTGGACCACACCAGAACCCACTAGAGGGTTGCCCATCTGGGGACAGAAGCTCATGGCAACAGCCTGCTGAAGGCTAGCAATAGCAGAACTTGTAGAGGGTTGACTAGAAGTTGCAAATATGTTCCCGTGAGTTGAAGGAGTCATGGACATGGCCCTGGGCCTTTGCATGTCCCCTTGTTTAACCAGTTTAACCATTTCCCGATCATACTTCACAATCTCCTGGATCATCTCGTTCTCACGGTTGTTGAAAACACCAGAGTTAAGATCGTGTTGTACTTTGTGCATCAGGATGGAGTTCTTCTTGCCTGAAAGGTACAGATGATGGTCAGTTATAGCTTTCTTTGTGCACTTTAGAGCCAGCCTTGAACACAAATATCTGTTAACTAGGTAGGAATACTGCAGTGAAGGAAGTCTTAAGAGTAATATTACCAACACCCTAAATGTTTAATTCTTATTACAGTGAACCCATTACACTATGCCAATGGTTCTCAATTCCAGTCCTCGCATACCACCGCTCTGCATATTTTGCATGTCTCTTATTTAACACACCTGATTCAGATAACCAGCTCGTTAGTAGTGAGCTCCATGCATGAACTGTGTTCCGATTGACAGGGTCCCTACAAAGTGTTCTTTGCACCCTACTCCCTGAACACGGGAAATCCATTGAATGGAGAACTGTGACATAATATACCTCTGGAAATAAATACAATTTAAATTCATGTCTTGCACACTTTAATGCCCTCTGAATGGAACACATATGCTCCCTTCGAACTGGACCCTGTTGAAAAAAACAGCATATGCTGGGTTAGGTATGTTTTGAAGCATGTCCGCTGGTTTGAGCTGGTTTAAGCTGGTCCTAAGCAACTAGCTCCTGCTCAGGACCAGCTTAAACCAGCTCAAACCAGCAGCCGTGCATCAAAACATACCTAACCCAGCATATGCTGTTTTTTTCAACAGGGGAATCATGGCGGTATATCCTATGATGTCCACTTCACAGGGCACTTAGAGTCAAATAGAACAAACGTCTGAAGTGATAAGAGATGCATACAAAATGTGCAGAGCGGTGGTACGCAAGGACCAGAATTGAGAACCACTGCTGAACTCCATTAGGCTCAGTGCATTTAGTAATTGTCAGACACAGTGAAGCACTAGCTCAATTTAAAACAACATAATACACTTAATCTTTGTCTCATTTTCCAGGTGAAGTGATTATATGGTGCTAAAAAGTAATGGAAATTTGCTAGACTTGCACGATGTGGAGAAAGTATAAATTACAGTGGTCAAACAGCCAATTAGTCCAGGGGTGCCAAATCCTCCTCCTGGATCAAGCAAAGTTTAGCTGTATTCCCAATTAAACACATCCAAACCATCAAAAAACCTATCCCCTGGTTTTATATACAAGGCTTAAGCCTAGTCCCAGACTAAAATGTAAGTCTGAGCTTAAAATATATCAGTGCCTTTTGTTTTGTCTCAAGATGCACACCAATAATGTTTTTTCTAAGGCATGTTCATAAAAATGACTTAAATGTCCTAATTGATCTATGGCCTAACTCTGGCTTAGTCTAAGCCCTGTCTGTGAAACCAGGCCTCCGTGTGTTGAAACTAAACTCTGCAGGAAAGTGGTCATCCAGGAGGAGGATGAAAGCAGGGGCGCCGCTATGGTTTCTGGGCCCCCGAACAGCATATTGGGGGTGTGGGGTGCATTATGGGTTTGTCCCCCTCATTAGAAATCACGTTTCCTTGTCAGGCCCTTAATTGTCCTAACTTTCCCTTCCATTACAGTGCCCCTGGATGGGACACCCTTGAACTAGTTGATTGTTGAGGTTGTCCAGAAAGATGGTCTATCAAGGTAAAAAAAAATAGTCTAAGAACGTGTCTCAGGATCACTGTTTTATGTTCCAATCCACTGCGCTCCCTCTTGCTGTTTTTGAACACAAGAGCAGATCTTATTTAAATGGCCTCTAAGAAACGTGTCCATTCCAGGTGAGGTAAACCCCAAACCAGCATAATTATGCTGTTTATTTTAAAAAATATGTGGTTTTGCACACCTCTAGTATCTTCTTTTGGTTTGACTGTGTTGACTGAACTTGTTCAGATGGATGTTTGCACTTTACTCAGTGGACTCCTGTAGTTTTTTCTGATGACTGCTTTTTCTGACTGATGGGTCAACCAGTTCTCTGTGAAGAACAAGCCCCAGAGCCCTGCTGAGATTTCCAGTGAGAGGGAAGCTATAATGTCTGGCACTGGTGTCGTTGTGCTGAGTCACAGCACCGCTAACACTAACTCATGACATGGCGCGTGCCTATCACCTGCACCCTGCTGCTAGCAAGACAATTTGCAGCTAAAATGACATCCTTTGCACAGCTCCTGCTGGCAGGGCCCCAACATCGCCTTCAATTTCTCTCACCTCCATCTCCAGTACCACATACAAATAACACTTAGAACTATCACTCGTGATTTGAGCATGCAATTTCACCAAGCTGTCTTCCACATCCACAGCTACGTGCTGCATATCACGCAATGTGTGGCACAGATTTATGGCATTCATCATGTTTAGAGCTGAGATTTTGTAATGTTAAAAAGAGCTGTTCAGTTTGCCATCCTAAAACCCAGGAGAATGAGCATTTTTAGCATTATTAGTATTTTTATGTTGTGGGGAATATCAGAATTTATACGTACAAATAAAGTTACACATTATTCGAAGAGGCTTTAACTTTCTGTTGTACAACATAAAACCGTACATCAAAGGTGAATTTTGAAACCATTGCGAGCTAACAAGGTGTATTGCTATTATGTAGCAACTTATATTTTTTAAGCACATTATGGTTTCAAATTTCACGATTCAGGTATGAATGATTTTTAATTTATGTTTTAAGAACAAAACAGGAAATTCTCTTCATTTATTTAAAAACCCATAGGAAATTACTGAGGGAACCCGTGGTGAATTAGCCTTCTGGTAAGCCTACAAATTGACGTCATGACTGAACCTCTCTCTATTCCCATAGTAAATAAACAACTGAGTCACTTCTGATGTTCTTAAAATTAACAGCCAACATTGACGTTGCAGCAGGTCATTGAATGTGAGACTGTGGAAGCGGATGTTCTTCTGCAAAGCATCTGTGGTCTGAACTCTTCCGTAAGCTGAACTGATCATTTATGGAATCTGGCTGCCATGGCAACAGCGGCGAGTGGGGTGGCTGCATGGCTAATATGTAAACAACTGAGGTGGTCATGTGACAGAGTGACATCCGCAGCACACTGACCTTGGGAGATAAGGAAAGAGGATGCTGAGAGGGGTGAGGAGGGCAGGTGGCCTGCCTCTCTTGGCAAATTATGTGTTTATGTGCTCAGGACACAAGCCAAAGATGACAAAACAATCGTGTTGAAGACAAACAAATTTTGGAGGGGACTCAAATCTGCCCACAGATGTGACCAATGGATATCCAACACATGGATTCTGGGCTGTGTACCAGTAATGCCTCTAATACGGGTAAATACACCTTTACAAAATGCACTGGGGGAGTACTATAGTATTACTATGGTTCTTATAAGCACAATGCTACATATTAATGCTACTGATTTTACTCTCTAGGCGACTTACCTATTCGATCAAGGCGGTCAATGGCTACTGTCTCAAATGCTCTCCTCATCATTGGATACTCCTCCAGTACTTCATTGAAGTTGTCCACGGAGAGCGAGTATAGTCGGCAGTAGGTGTCCGCCCGCACACTAGCGGTTCGTCTTCCACGGGTCAACAGGCAGATCTCTGAAAATTAACAGGACATATCATGGTTGTGGGTCTTGAATATGTCTTAGTTGGTTTTATTTGAGTCTTTAGTACTTGTCAAGCTGGGAGTCCAGCTAAGACCAGCAAACCACCAAAGGCTGTCCTAAGGGAAGTGGGAGAGAGAGAGAGAGAGAGAGAGAGAGGGCATAGATCAAGAAAGGTCGGGATTCGAACTCGGGACACCTGCAGAGCGCAACAGTATGCCAGCACGCTTGCCTACATGTTGGCACCGACATGCTGAACCTTCTTAAACCAACCTAATGGTTTGATGGTCTTGGTTGGTTTTAGATAGGTCTTCAGTACTTGTCAAGCTGGGTGACCAACTAAGACCAGTGAAGGCTGACTAGGCCTGATGGGGGAAGAAAAACAGCCTAAGGCCGTGTTCACACTTGGCGTCTTTTTTGACTAGAAAAAGTCGACAAGAGCGCTTTTTTAGTAAAATAAAAAGCTGGCAGCGTTTTGGTAACAAATAGCAGCCGAGGGCATCTTTTGTTGCTATAACAACAGCTGCAACGCTGTTTGTGGGAGCGCGACATTATACGGGGAAGGAAACTGTATGGTGCTACCAACAATTTTGTCCAGGAGCTCCGGTTGGATGATGCACGGTTTCATACTGTTCCTTGTGCTCCGAAACTAGTACGATCTGTCTACCGGCTATCGTCTCCTTTTTCTTGTTGTTATGGAAACGACTCGCCACTCGCCGTGTTCACACTTGGCGTCTTTTTTTAAGCTGCCGGCGTCTGTTTTACATTATAATCCTATGGAGTAAACTGTGCAGCTGTTGTTATAGCAACAAAAGACGCCCTCGGCTGCTATTCGCAAGCAAAACGCTGCCAGCTTTTTATTTTACTAAAAAAGCGCTCGTCAACTTTTTCTAGTCAAAAAAGATGCCAAGTGTGAACGCCCTAAGATGGTTTGCTCATCTTAGCTGGTTTCCCAGCCATGTCAGGCTAGACCGGATTGTTGGTTTTAGTGGTTTCTGGCACTGGTCAGTTGGGAGACCAGCTGAACACCAACTTGGCCGTGCTAGTAGACCAAGTTCAATCATGCAACATTGGTTTAAGCAGCTTTTCTTCAGGAACTTTGGTCTTAGCTACTGTTTAGCTGGTTTGGCTGGTCGGCCAGCTGCTCTCCTAGTCTGACCAGTGGACAAAGGCCAAAAAACCCTCTAAAACCATCCAAAAAGACAGACCTGACCAGCCTGACCATGTGTTCATTTTGGCATGTTGAAACAGGTAATCAAAACATGATTGGAACTAATGTTTTCTTGTGAACAGTATCCCAAACATCAACATAATAATCATCATAATTTAGTTGTAAGTCTTTTCTCTTTCTTTTTGAAAGAACACAGCAAAATTTCACCACCACTGGAGCTGAAACCAGAAAATGTAACTGTAGAAGACCTGTCAGTTTGCTTTGTCTCCTGACTATGTCTCTTCTTTCTGAGAGGAAGGTCAAACTCAGCATTATGAAGAGGTAAGATCCTGTCACTGACTGAAAAGGCTCTATCTATACACACACACACCCAGTCGAAAGGATGCTCAGCATTTGGGATCTGCCCAGTTGAAAATGTGGCCACACTTCAAAGTGAATGTTGGCACAGCTCACTCTCATTGAAGTTGCTGTGGCCCTCATCCCTACAGAGTGGATAAAACTCCACTGAGGATTCAAGTGGATGTTGCCTGTCATAAAAAATCAATAAAGCTTTAATTCTGGGTATAACGTGCATCTTAATAAGGACCTTTGAGATAAAAGACTTAATATTCTGTTCCTTAATTATAATTAATAATACTGAATATTTAGTCATATTTGGTTGTATTTCAGAACTGTCAACTTTTTAAGCAGACTTCAGTTTTATAAAAAAATGTTCTATAGATTTGCATGTCTGCAGGGGTTGAAAAGCACTTGATTCTTCTGTGATTCAGTCAGCATGACTCTATTACAACACACTTCACTACAGTGTAGAACAGCAGCACTTTGAATGGTGAATTTTCACACTGTTGGCTGTAGGGTTTTGCAAACACTGTGTTGAACATTTATTAATATTCATGTACTGGTAAATCAAAGTGGGCTTTTATCATACCACAAAAGTGTACTGTCTTTTGTAGGCAAATTGATGTATTTTATAGCTTTTACAATTATTTATTTATTTAAATAAGTATTTTTTGTGAAATAAATAAGATAATTTATTAATCTTACCCTATTTGCAACTGTTAATGGGCTTTTTTTTTTATTCAATAATCTACCAAAATGTATTTATTTCTTAAAATTAAATTAATATTTTTAAGGAGTGTGAAGGATGTTTACATATTTTTTATTAGGAAAATACAAAAAATACTGATTAAGAATCTGTTCTTTTTTGCACTGGTTATTGTATTTCATTAAAATGTGTAGAATTTAAATTTAAGTAATTTTGTGGACTTTGCATATTCTTCTAGTGCTCCAGATGTTGGTGCAGCACATTTAGTCTTTGAAGTTTTTCTTTGTTTTTTTTTGGCCACGTGCCTTTTTCACAAGCCTTTGTAAAGTTGGCGCACACAGCTTCTTGTTAAATACTGCATGTGGCATTCTTTCAAATTCTAGGCCTCAAAAACTGATTAATACACATGAATTGTGTGCTAACAAGGGCACTGGTTTGAAAGCTAAATTGATTGAACGATACAACTGAACCAGAACTCATGCACTGTCAAAAAAAAGTCAGATTTGTACCTCTAATAATAACCCTGCAAAAACAGCAGTCTGCAAAAAAATCACATTTTCACAACATGCCCAGTTTAGGTTGACATATCCCAGCATGCAAAACTGAGCTGTCAGATGTGTGATGAAGTGCCTCCTTTACCACAAGTGTGGAGATCAAATTTAGCTCCAGTTTACAGTCATTACATTAACAACATGCAATATCACAAACCTCCCTGTATGTCACGGCCCTAAAGAAAACGAAAAGAAATGAACTGAAAGTGCTGAGGATATTCACATATAACTTTAGACGCTGACTATTTATACCTACATGCTCTATTCAGTGCATCATATATAAAGCTCCGCCAAGGAGATTAATGATGATTTCTCATTTCTATAAGCTGTTAAGAATCATGTGCGTAATGTATCCATGTTCCACTCTTATGAACGTAGCCAAATGCCAGATGCAGTTTTAAAAGCCATGTGGTCACTTAAATTGAATACAGTATGTAGCTTATGCTATTAACCGAAAATGGCCATGCTATTTTCAGTAACCTAAAGTCTTTTGTTTTTTTCAGTGGTTAATGGGTGTAATTTGGTGCAATTTAACCCTAAGGTCCAAGAAAAGTGTATCCATAATATAAAAATGCCGTCGTCTGAAAATGACTTTCATTGTATGGACAAAAGCAGTTGCTTCAAAATGCTTCAAAATATATGTTATCTTAATATATATTTGGGTGAACTATCCCTTTAAGACCTTAACATGTAAATGTATTTATAATACTATAAACAGAAATTACTGTGGCATATTAAAAGCAGTAATGCTGTGATCTGTATAGAATACCATGGCAAATCAGTCTGGAATCATGAATAAGCCCCTCTCATTCATGCATTGTAAAAGGTACAGTGTAATTGTTTTTGGCGAGGGAATCTCTGTATTCGTCATTATAAATTGCTCTGCCATTGCTGTTCTGCTCCACTAATTAGGTGATATTAACTGGCCACATTTGTTCTTCATCTGTGGCCCTCCTTCAGTGCCTTCAGTGCCTTCTGGCTCCTGGTATATTCGCAGCCTCGGTGAACTCTGCTCCTTGCTGCTCCAAGACCGTGCCCTAAAGACTCTGGAAAAAGCATTGTCTTTTTTCTGGATCACCAACGCAAGCCCCTCAAAGGGGGCAGCATCTTAAATGGGACAAAGCTCGCTGGAGGGAGAAACTAAGGAGTCATGTTCAAATGTCAGTGATATTTATCACTGTATTCCAGTGCAAGTGAGCTGTTAGGGTTTCAAATGGAGCAACGATATGATTTTAAAGCATTTCAATTTCTATTTTTTTATTTTAAAGCCTTCAGTTTGAACACAAACCAGTGAAGGCTTTTTATCTTTATCGGGAATGTGAACAGCAGGATTCCAATTGGAACTTTTAAAGTATTTTGTTTTTACATCATTTATTTATGAGACTTTTATTTTGAAATTGCATTCAAATATATGCTAACAACAGTTTAGCCTTAAAATATTTGGCTGTAAGTAATTTATAACTTTATTGCATTATGATGGGTTTGGTATGATAACGAGTGATATAACTGACTTAAGTGATCTTAGAATTTTCTTTGATTAGGAAATGTAAAAATGCACAATATTATGGTAATCAAGTATAATAGTAAAACTAATACTTTCATCTTTTATTATAATTTCTTCTTGGGTCTTTTACTTTGAAGTTTCATTTTAATGTGTTACCAATATGTCACAACAGTTGGAAATGTAACCTTACAAAAAATTAACCTTGGAAAAACATTTGGCTGCAAGTAATTTACAATGTTATTTGAATATGATTAAGTTTGTTATGATTATTTGAATAGTTAACTAAATTCCTATGAATTTTATTGTTGTTTTTTATTGTTCAGGACAGGTATAATTTAGGTAAACTCAAATTCCTACAGGCCTTTTTATTCCATAAAAACTGAATTTCTGCTGCTTTTGGAAAATTGTAATTCTTAGTGCTTTG
>CM071959.1:17065000-17202500 GCA_036784905.1 Acrossocheilus fasciatus | reverse complement strand
AATTTGGCAACATAATCAGTATCAAATACAGGCTGAATTGACCTCAAATTGTGACATAGGCAAAATAAATGTTTGCTGTCGACCAGAAACCTCCTATTGGTAGTTGGTATTGTGGCTTTATTGTATACAGATACATTTATATAAATGGTAACACTTCACAATAAGGTTCAGTAGTTAGCATTAGTTAACTAGTGTTAACATGAACTAAGAATGAACAATACTTCTGCAGCATTTATCTTAATGTTAATTTCAACATTTACTAACGCATTATTGAATTGCAAAGTTGTTTGTTAACATTTGTTAAAGGAACACTCCACTTTTTTTGGAAATGGGCTCATTCTCCAACTCCCCCAGAGTTAATAAGTTGAGTTTTACCGTTTTTGAATCCATTCAGCTGATCTCTGGATCTGGCGATAGCACTTTTAGCATAGCTTAGCATAGATCATTGAATCCGATTAGACCAGTAGCATCGCGTTCAAAAATGACCAAAGAGTTTCGATATTTGTCCTATTTAAAACTTGACTCTTCTGTAGTTATATCGTGTACTAAGACCGGCAGAAAATGAAAAGTTGCGATTTTCTAGGCTGATATGATTTGGAACTACTCTTATTCCGGCGTAATAATCAAGGAACTTTGCTGCCGTAACATGGCCGCAGCAGGCACAGTGATATTACGCATCATATTATGAAAGATTCAGCAGTTTGCACGAGCTATTTGGCTGTGACTTGACAACAAATGCTAGACTAAAACTCTTCTCCGCTCCTCAAAAAGAAAAAAAACATTAGCTTTTATAAATAGTGTTTTTTGAGTAAAGAAACCGCTGTACTTATTCAATCAACAGTTCTTCATTTACCATCAGACTGCAAACAAGCTGAGATGCTCTAAACTGCGTGCTGCACTTCATTGACAAAAGAGGCGGGAGGAATAATGAGGTTTGACTGACAGTTTGAGGAGCCAATGGCGTTACGAGCTTGTGGCGTCACTTACTGATCCAGGATCAGTGATCCGTAGCAGTTATATTTCTGATTTGAGCTTGAGCTTCAGAATGCTTTCTTTGGAAAATGTAACGTTAGCTTTTGTTGACGCTACCGCGCTACCTGATCAAAAAAAGAGCTTAACTACTGAAAAGCTATTTGATTCAGAAAGCAGTGACGCTACCGCCATGCTACTGAGAAATGTAGTTAAACTAGTAGCGTCACTACTTGTAGCAACGCTACTGCCCATCACTGGTTATATAACCTGTTTCAAATAGAAAAGTGTAAAATGAATTCTATAAACCTTTTTTAGAACAGGCTGATACATTGAATACTCCATTTTGTCAAGCCATTTTAGAGTTGTCTCCTCCCATTCTGTACTTTCTGAGTTGGCTCAAAGCAGCGGAACCGACAGTTCAATGTCTGTATACACAGACAAGAAATGCACTTTGATGGCTTTGAGCAAAGGCTTGGAGGTGCAAACAACCCGAGGACAGAGAGGTGCTGCATCCCAGACAGCTGATGCATTGCAAATCGGCCACTGTCAGATCCGTTCACATTTTCAATCATTATTATTTGAGGCCAGAAGCACGGCGTGATAAAATATCATCCGCGAGAAGTTGTGGAAGAGAGTCCTTGCTTTGTGGTATTGATCGTTCTCTTCTCAGAGCGTTATTAGAGTCTGATCCCATGAAAAAGCACTGGATGGATCATTTGGCCGTGAAATAGTTGATTGCATTTGAGGTCTCATTTATAAGGGAAGGGAGGACTGTTTACATTTTATTTGGCACGTCATTTACAAATGCCCCAGCAGCCGCTGAAATTGAAAACATAAATCTGGTCAACACCAAACTAAGCATCTTCCCTCCGGCTCTCGGAAGCTGCGGAAAACGCTCAAAAGCCAATGTCAGAAGGGACAGGGTTGACTGACTAAGGCTGCCCTCAGCTGTTTTGTACAATGTTTTCAGCACAAAATACTGGCCCTGTTTGTCTCGTGTGGCCTCTCTTCCTGTCCGGCCAGCTCTCAGGACACTTGTTTTACTAAGGCTGCTGCCAAAATACTATTGGTCTCCAGAGGAAGGAAGGGATGCCCGGTTGGTAAGAGTGTCTGGAAGAGCCATTCGAGCATGAAGCATGTAGTGTGAGTATCCCAGTGGCCCATTTGGTGCTTACTCAGTTTACTGTACCATTTGTAGTTCAGTTCGGACACGAGTAATTTACTTTGAACCAGTGTTATCAATTTCCAGGCCGGTTATGAATATTTTAGGTGAGCAGTTATTGCATTGATGTGATTTGCAAATCAGTGGGATGTGATTCTGATTCCTTGATTCTGCACTGTAAAAAATGACAGTGAATTTAACGGTAAAAGACTGTAAAAATGCTACTGTAAAAACCTGTTAAATGGTTAACCTACTATAAATTCCCCTACTATATACGGTGAAAAACTGTATTGGACATTACATGTAATTTTATGGTAGTATACCGTTTTTGAAAGTGAAAAAGTGTGTAATTTACAGCGAAAAACCAGTCATTCAAGAATCAGACAGGTTATGCTGTGTACTTATGATTCTCTGTAAAGAACCGCTTCATAATAGTTCTTTTTTGTGTGTGTGAATTAAATTAACTGTTACACTGGTTGTGCTTTTTATTCTTGATTCACTGAAATGAACTGGCTCTTAAGATTTATTCATTCAAGAATCAAACAGGTAGTACACTTTTGATTCACTTAAAAGGACCGGCTTGTAAGAGTCATTTGGGTCCCACTTTATATTACGTGACCTTAACTACTAGTACTTACATTTAAATTAATCATTTGATACAATGCACTTATTGTGTACATACATGTTTTTACATTGTACTTATATTTTAAAAAAACCTATACGTACTTACATCTGTAATTCATTTCTGTAATTACATTTATAATTACACTGTCAACCCATCCCTTACACCTAAACCCACCCTTAAACCTACCCACACCACCAAACCTTTACCTAACCTTACCCGTATCCCACCTCAATAGCAGCAAAAGCGTTTTGCAATACAATATGAACACAATAAGTACATTGTACTTATTTTTTGATGTAAGTACATAGTAGTTAAGGTCACCTAATATAAAGTGTAACCGTCATTTGTTTAGGAATTAAATTACACTATTCTTGCTGTTTATTTTTAGTTCACTGACAAGAACCGCTCATGAGAATCATTTACACAATGATTAAAATACACTGGTTGCACTGTACATTTTTGATTCACTAAAAATAATGATTGGCTTATAAAAATTGACTCCTGCATTCTACTGTGAAGGTGTACATTGTTTGGATTGTGATGACTCATGTGATTCCTGGGATTGGGTGTCTAGACGTGCCAACTCTTTCCCTGCTTGAAGTCCGCTGACACTTTGACTCTGTGATAGTTCTACCACTGCGCCGCTTTGATACAGCGGAGCTCCGCTTTCATCCCAGCATGTTTCCTCTGCATCTAAAACCTCATTAATCCAGCCATGGCTGTTTTATACTCCAGGCAAAGTGAAGATGATCCAGCCGCCCTCTGCCTTTGCCCTCTCTGGAGCCCAGGAGATACACTCAGATGGTTTGTAAGCTAGAGGCTCTCGTTTGCCAGCTGTGTCTTAATTGATTTTGCCCTCAAGCTCGGGATGAGGAGAAGAAATGGTTGCAGGCAGGTGGACTATTGGATAAGGAGTATGTGTGTCCATTCATGTACCCCACTGACCCAGGTCTAATTTTATGTGTGGATATGTTTATGTGTGAAAATACAATGATGAGAGTCTGAGAGGCTTTTACAATGAAAATTGTTTTAGAGCTAAAAAATGTTAAAGGTTCTTCTGCTTAATACTAAATATATATTTTATTTGTTTAAAACTTGCTCAAAAATGTAATCTTTATATTTCTTCAGGGTTTTCTACATTTTAATAACCACAAATAGTACGTTTGTAATAGTAAAGTTTGTTTATTTATTTAAGCATTTTAATAGATTTTTTATATTTAATTATACTTTAATTTAATAAAAAATTTAATAACATATAAATGCATGCATACATAAATGACTGTATTATTAAAGCTATGTTATGTCTCAAAGCTAAGTTCATCTCCATTTGTTTGTTTTTTTTAGTTATTATGAGATATTTAATTAGTTTTTTTCTCAGATGTTATATATTAATATTATATTGTTGTGTTTTTTTATTTAAAACGTGTGCTTAAATATTTAATTTAATATTTTGTTTCTATAACCACAAACTTTACAACTTTATTTATTTATTTGTTTGTTAACATTTTTGTATATTCTATATATTTATTTATATTTATACAAAAACTGTTATAAATATGTACAGATTTGCTTACATAAAGGCTATATGCTATACTCAAAATTAATTTATTCTACATTTATTTATTTTTTGTTTGTTTTAGTTATTATGAAGTACATATTTCATATTTTTATTCTCATATATGTTACATATTAATTATATTTATTATATTGTTGTTTTTATTTATTTATTTCAAACATATGCTTAGATATTGAATTTAATAATTTGTTTCTGTAACCACAAACTTTATTTATTTATTTGTTTACGCATCTTTAGTATATTTTATATATTTAATAATATTTATACCAAAAACTAATAAATGCGTAAAAATTACATACATAAATGATATTTTGAATGAAAGATGAAAATGTATGAATTTATTTTTGTTTCAGTTAGTTATTATTTTGTTTAGTTATTTAGTTATCATTTAGTTATTATTCTCTATTGTATTCTAATGTTTATTATATTATGTTGTTTTTAAAGTATGTATTACACAGTAAATAGTTAAATAAAATTTAAATAAATCTTTACTTTTCTTTGTTTTAGTTACCACAAACAGTACAGTAAATATGTTATTTTTACCTGGTGGTTAATAGATGCATGTTGGAAAATGCATTTATGTTGGTAAGCATAGCAACAGGAATCAGGATTAAGATCATAGTCGCATGAAAAATCACAACAAACATAAATACTGTAGTTATTAATGTTGTATTTTAGATCAGAAACATATCACATAAAACTAGTGTTTTTAAAACCTACAAGATACAGTACATGACATTTGGCTTAAGGCCACCAAAAACAATTTGAGTTGCACAAGATGAACCTCAACAGATTGGAGACTGGAGATTTCTAATAAAAAGCTGATGCCCAAGTCATTATGTATTTTGCACGCTGCTTTTTCACAGTTAACTTTTATGGCGCATTAACTTGCAAAATGACATTACGAAATGTTAAGTTTACCATCACAGCTGTCATGCGGAAATATCTGGACATATGCCAGTTATGTTTATGCAAATGTGCTTTGTATGGCAACCTGGAAATTGATTTGAGTTATACTAGTGTAAATCACACTAATGTGGCTAATACAAGTCGTTGTTCTTTAAAATGAATACCACAATATTTGATCATGAGAGAAACAATACAGGTTAAACTATAGCTGTATGGTCAGTTCTTGAAGTAACATCTTGAAGAAAGACTCAGAAAATACATTTTCAACACAAGCAGTTGACTAATTCCCCCCTGTGAACACAAAGATTTGATATTCACAGCTGGTCCAAATTCTTTTTTGCACAAACGTGTTTGTAAAAAGGGTCCAACTCATTATTATAGTGATTTCAGTCCTAGTATTGTAGTTCATTTCAGAAACGCCAGCAAGACATTTTACCTCAGTAATTGGAAATATAGCAATGTTAGGACATATGTTCGTTTGAAAATAGAAAAATAATGACTTTCTTGCGTGCTGTTTTATAGAACCTGCGGTACTTTCTCAGCTCTAATGAAAATGTTAAAAAAAGCAAAACCAAATGTGTTGTTTCTGAATTTTATAATCTCTCTGTCTCTGTTTGTTCTCACAGATATTGATGATTGTCAGTCCAATCCATGTCAGAATGGAGGCACCTGCATTGATGAGATCAACTCTTTCGTATGCCTGTGTCTTCCCAGCTATGGTGGAGCAACCTGTGAGAAAGGTAATAAAATAACACATATGTGCACTTACATGCAAATGATGAAATATATTGCATAAAAGAAATTATGAATGTGGGGGAAGTTCCTAATCTGGTTGTGATCTGGAATAAGCGGCATCTTTTTAAACAAATTTTTGTGATTTTAATTTTTATTTCAGTTTTAGTTTTAGTCATTTTTACTAATTTTATTTGTTAGTTGCCAAGGCAATTTTTTCCCTTATTTTGATATATGAAGGGATGAATGGATGAAAGGTTGAAGAGATGGATGAATGAATGAAGGGATGGATGGATGGATGGATGGATGGATAAAGGGATGGATGGATAAAGGGATGGATGGATAAAGGGATGGATGGATGAATGAGCGAACGAACGAAACAAATGGATGGATGGGTGGATGGATGGATGGATGGATGGATGAATGAAGGGATAAAGGGATGATGGATGGATGGATTAATGAATGAAAGGATGAAGGTATGAATGAAGGGATGGATGGATGGATGGATGGATGGATGGATGGATGGATGGATGGATGAAGGTATGGATGAATGGATGGATGGATGGATGGATGAGTGAATGAAGGGATAGATGGGTGGAAGAATAAAGGGAAAAAGAGATGGATAGATAAATTATGGGATGAATGAATGGATGAAGGGATGGATGGAAATTGCCACAAAGTGATGCTAGTTTAAATTAGCATTTATTTAGTATAAATTATTACAGCTATATAGGAATTAATAGTTAATTCACAGTTAATACACAGTATATGTTCACTGTACAAAAATATTTTGTACACACACACACAAGTTGATACTTCAGTGGCAGAGTAAAACACAAATAAGTTCAGGTCCAGGCATTTACGCTGATGGCAATAGGTGCAGATAGCCCAGGTGAGTCCTGTCAAGCTAAACAAGCTGCACCTGTACTGAGACGCAGGACATTTAATCCTGGTGTAATCCAAGCGGTGTCAGACCTCCGCAGCATGATCGCTTTCTCCAGCCTGAATGTGTTTGCTGTACCATCCTATGGCCTTACAACCAAGCGTTCAGCTGCAGGGCAATGAAGCATGGGCGATCAATCCCGTCCCCGCCGCGTGAGAGAGAAAGTGAGTCAGAGAGGGAAACAGGAGTGAGAAAATAGAGGAAGCAGTGGGTGGAATGCGCTTGGACTTGTGATCGCTCTGGTGGAGCGAAACACACCTTCACCCGAATCCTCCCCTTCAAATGCAGCCCCCAAAGACAGCAGAGGGGTGGGGGGAAGCCCTCCCATCATACACACACTTTATGTCTTGTAAAGTGGGCCTGAGGAGTGGGAGCAGTAGACTGGAACGGGTCCATGGCTGCCCTTCTGGTGGTGAGAGGATTTTTGGGTGAACTATTACATTAACATGCAGGACTACTGTCAATGTGTCTGTAGTCTTCGATTTATATTTTATTTTGTACCAGTGCTTCATTAAGTGCTTGATTCTGATTGGTCACAGTATGTAGCAAAGGATTATAGAGCATAACAGTTGGGGTCCAGATGTAAAAATCCCAAGGATTTTCTTCCAGAAGAGCTGATTTTTAATAATTTTCTAATGACAGCTTTAAAAGTTGCAGTAATCACTTTAGTACCTTAGTCAAAATATAGTACATTATTTTTATACTTACAATCAACTATTTTAAATCAATGGTTTTATGTTTTTGCAGTTTTTAATTCAATTATTTAATTTTTAATAAATATGTTAAAATTATTATACTTAAAATCAACAATTGTAATCAGTGGTTTTATGTTTTTACAGTTTTTAATTCAATTATATAATTTGCAATTCTTCATGGAAAATAAATATATAAATATGTTTAATTTATTATTGTTATTGTATATAACTGTATTTATGTGTGTATATATATATATATATATACTATTATAAATGATTATAAATAACTTGTTTTTCCTTTTGGAAGTACAAATACCATTCATTTTCCTCAGAAGAACTGACTTGAAATGAAAATCCAATATATTATTTTATAATGTAATATTCAAATAATAAATTAAAAACCAGTTCAGTTCTTATGTGGAAATGCTTAATTTCTTTTATTAAATAATAATAATAAATAAATACATGTTTATAAGAAATATGCATTTATATCTAAATGTTGTGAAATGCATTATACACAGTACACAATACAATATTTTAATATTGCTTTTAGTTCTATTATCAAAAACTTTAAATCAGTAGTTTTATTACAGTAGTCAATTTTACAATATCATTTGCAGTGCTTAATGGGAAATCATTTTTTGCTTCAAATCAGCATTTTTAATCTTGTGATTCTTTTTTAGAGCGAGTTGGTTTGGCTCTTATATGGAAGATTTTTTGTTTAATTCCCATTGAAAATGAATAAATGTGGTGGAGAATGCGGGCACATACTATATGTATGTTTGGAAATGTACTAATGCATATATTTGACATTTTTGCATGATTGCATCACCACCTTGTCACGATTTCTGTTCAACATGAATATGGTTATTATTTCTCACCTGGATTGGCGTTTTTAAATTGCACCTTGAGAGCACCAATCTGGATGTTTTTGTGTGTGAACAGTGGTTAATGTACACCCGCACACACCCCTTCAATAAGAATGATCAAAGAGGTGCTGAAGCCCATGTCAGGTTAATTTGTTTGCTCGCCCAGTCTCCGGTGTAATGTGATTCAAAGACTGTCTGTTCTCATCACAACCACATCAGTCCTTTGAAGCTCACCTGCCTCCACCAGAAACCTCCAGTTTCCATGGCGACCACTAGTGATGTCAATACACCTACAACACCACCAAACCGGTTGGGTTCAGAGGCCAGCTGTTCGATGCGCACCGTAATGTGTGTATCAACAGACCCGCTGAGCCAATTAATCTGTTATGCTAATTGCAACTCTTACGGATGCTCAAATTGAGGTAAAAGCATTTCAAAACACATTAAACCATTGCATTAAAGCAGCAATCCCTAATGTATTTTTGTGGGACAATAATCCTCAATTGTCTTTAACATCGCTAAATTTCTGAAGAAATGTAGCTTTTAGCACCTGTAATTTTGGCCCAAAAGCTTCCCTGCCAGTCGTTCCCTCTCAATCTTCTCATGTCAGATCTTGAAGAGTACGTGTATCTGGCAATTTCTGCTCAATTTGCTTTGTTAAAGTCAAGAAACTGAACAGAAGAAATCCATAAACATGCATGGCATGCTCCAAACGTCTTCTATTCTTCACGTGGAGCAAATCATTTGCGAATTGAATAAAAAGCTGATTAGTGTGTGACATGCTTAATTAATCCCAGCGCTGCAGAATGCACTTCAAAACGTGTTTCATGCCACTTGCGTATGTTAATATCGCGCGCTTGTTCAGTTCTATATCGTTTCTTTTGAAATCCCAATCCGTGACGCAAATATTTGTTCGGAGAGAACAGAAAGTGCCTTTGGATAAAGGTGCAGAGTCCCGAGCGAGGATGAAGGAACATTAATGCCGCCCGTGGCTCGCAAGTCACATTTCAAACCGCCTGCGAAAACTCCAGAGCTCCACGCACACACAATTTCTGCATATATCTCTCCCTTCCTGCTCATAATTTAGTGAGTTCGAGCAATTCCCACCGTATCTGCCTGACTGTGAAGTATTTGTTAAGTCAAATGTGTGGGGAAGATTTATGAGCCGGAGTCATGCCTGATGCTTATTAACTTAGGCCCACCACAAAATCATTTTGTTGTCGTAGTCGGAGTTTGTCCTCGGTCTAGCGTGATGCCGCAAACATCTCAGCCAATGTTGTTGTGTTTTTCAAACAGCCTTACTGGTATTACGATATAATTATTTCAGAGTTCACAACACACTTCCACCCGGGGTTGTTATTTGTTTGTTTGTTTCAGTGTGAAGGAGCAGTGACTTCACAGGCAACTTTTTACGTTTATAAGAGATTTTTTTGTAAAATTGAATGATTTCATTCTTTCATTCATTAGTTTGTTTATTCGAAAAATATCTGTAAAGATATACATAAATGTACAATATAGATGTGCATTTGTATATTGATTGATATTGATTCTTTATATGTGACGCGTGCTGGTCTAATTTTGAGCAATTGATTGATTTCAGGTTTTTTTTTTTTTTTTTTTCCAAAGGGTGTGCTATCAAATATTAAGTTAAGGGTGCCAATACTTTTGTCCAGTGCATTTTTTGGGTTCTGTGTGGATTTGTGTCAGATTTGACTTTTCTTCTCTGTTTTTTTGTGTTGCTCCAATGCAAACCAAAAAAAATGTGAGTACCAAAACATTTGCAACTGCAACAATTTTCTGAGAGAAGGGATATACAAAACACAGTTTTGTATCTAAGACTTTCTGTTAGACGGTGGTGAGTTCAATAGATGCATCTGAAAACCATCAGGTTTCACAGTTTGAAACCATCATGTAGTCTCAATCCATTCTTTCAGGCTGGAATACTGGATTGATCAATATTTATAATAAATATTTGACAGGTTATTTTTGTATCTGGCTGTGTTGACTCTTATTGAGGACAGAAAACACATATTTTGTAAGAAAACAGAAGAAGCAGGAGATTGCACCCAACATTGTACCACTCAATATGAGATTAGTCTAAAATACAGCATATCGATACAGCGTATTGTGAAATTGGTAGCCAGATATTTTTACTCCACATATCTGTGGCATTTTCCCATCAAGCTCTGATTAACTTCTGTCCCTAAGTTTGCCTACCAGAGAAAATGACTATTGGGCTATTAGACTATTTTCTTTTATCTTGAGAGAAGTTTTGTCAAGAGCAGCAGATTGATTGACACCTGAAAAAAAGTAGTGGGTATGTTACATGCTGTGTAGTCTAAGCTGGAAGCAGGCAGACCTGAAAGTAATCAAGACAGACAGTGAGTTGTACCACTGAGGTCCTGCATCAACTAATATTGAGCACAACCAAATTAATCACAGTCTTCTGGGTCTTTAGATAGTGTTTGCACTAATGAAGATTTCTTAATTATAACATCACATCAACAGGAGCGTGTGGTGAAGATTACTAAACACGGGTGGTTGAGCAAAGGTACAAATTGCTAGCTTGTCTTTTTTTATCAAGGGTTTTTTTTTTTTTTTTTTCTGAATGTGACTCAGAAACTGCCATATACATATACAAACTGCCATATATATATATATATATATTGTGACGGGAGGAGCCAACGACAGACACAGTGGGTGTGGCGTCAGGCCTCGGAGAGGTTTTTATTAAACAAAAATAATAAAAGGAAGTGTCCAGGGGGAAAAAAGTGTCCAAAGAAGGGGGGGGATCTGGTGTCCTCGATGTGCTGCGGGGCTCGTGTAGGAGGGCAGTGTTCCAAAGGGGAAGGATCCAGGCAAGGGGCGGAGTCTGGTGGCCGCACACGCTCCCGCGGTCCGGGGCACGAGGGGCGGCGGCTTCTCTGGAGCGGCGGCTCTTCCTGTGCCACTTACTGGCCCATTGGCGGGATGGACGGCCCGGCATCCTGGCCCGACGGCCGTAACACGGGTGCGGCTTGCACGATGACTCTGGAGGTTCCGCGGCTCACATCCTCGGCGGCGCGATGTCCCTCGACGCACCCTTCCTGGACCCACGAGGACACCAGCGTGCATGCACGGGGGAAGAGACCGGTCTCTCGAGGAGAGGCGCGCTCGGCATTTAACGGCGGCGGTGATGAGGCTTAATTCAGTCCAGCTGTGCCTCATCACACGCCGCCAGCCCACGTTGGTCCCACGCCCCTCCTCTCATCCACCCACTCCCGTCGGGAGCCTGGTGAAGGGCGGCGAATAAGGGACGGGGTGGTGATGATGATGAGGGGGAGGGCCACCGATCCGTCACAATATATATATTAGTGCTGTCAAAGTTAGTGCGTTAATGCAGGCTATTCATTTTTTTTTCTTCAGTTTCTAAATATAGAAATATTTAACGCAGTTCACGCAGGGACGGAGCTAGGGTTGGCCACCCCACTCACAACCAACGTTTCCATATATGGAAAACAGGAAGTTGAAGTTGAATATTCCATATGTGGCCCTGGACCACAAAACCATAAGTCTTAAGTCTCTGGGGTATATTTGTAGCAATAGCCAAAAATACATTGTGTGGGTCAAAATTATCGATTATTTTTTTATGCCAAAAATCATTACGATATTAAGTAAAGAACATGTTTCATGAAGATATTTTGTAAATTACCTACCGTAAATATATTAAAACTTAATTTTTGATTAGTATTATGCATTGCTAAGAACTTAATTTGGACAACTTTAAAGGCCATTTTCTCAGTATTTTGATTTTTTTTCACCCTCAGATTCCAGATTTTCAAATAGTTGTATCTCGGCCAATTATTGTCCTATCCTAACAAACCATACATCAATGGAAAGCTTATTTATTCAGCTTACAGATGATGTATAAATCTCAATTTCGAAAGATTTACCCTTATGACTGGTTTTGTGGTCCAGGATCACATATATGGAAAACACGATGTTGTAGCTAGAGCATGTTAATGAGGTTTAAGGTCATATTTAACTTCATAAGCAGTTCTCAGTTAGTTTGCTGCTTGATAACAGTCTCAATGCTGTCTTTGTAGGGCAGGTTTTGAGTCATTCCAAAAAGTAATTTACAGCACTTCTAGTAAGACTAGTATTTTTAGATTAAATTATTAACATTATCGAAATTGTTCTGCAGAGTTTTATGGCACAAGTCCACATTATTTCCACATTGGATTAAATAATGAACATTATCGAAGTTGTTCTGGAGAGTTTTATGGCACAGGTCCACATGCATACGCTACCTAATAATCTGTAGCAGACACACTCAGGGGGGAGAATGAAGTATTCATCAAGCTTCAATCTTCATGCATCAGAGAGCCACGGCATGAGAATTTTTTTGTTTTAGGTTACCAATCAGGGCTGTGAGCCAGTGGAAATTGCTCCCTTCTGCTGGAGGAATATGAATGAGTGCTGCGGAGTGCTGGTGTTAGTGGAGGCAGCTGGAAAAAGAGGAAGACATTATAGGAAGACTTAGCCGCTCTTGGCAAACTTCCCTAGTCTTGTTTCAGCAAAGCAATTGTTGAAGTTTGGCACTAAAAGTGCACAGAATTCCTAAAACTTTGTTTGCAAATACATTTTGTTCTGTGAACACCTCCATGCAGCAAAGAGCAGCTTGAGTTTCCAGGCTGGGTGGTGATGGTTACTGGAGGTTTAGTCTGGATCACAGCAGTGCCGGTCGTTTAGGGTTCCTGTGGGTCCATAAAATATCTTAAATAGGTTTTTCAAACTTTAAAGCTGTAAAACAAAAAAACTGCCTATGACATCCCAAAGGTCATCTTCTGTTAATTATATTAAGTTTTAGTAAGGGGTTGTGCACCATTCATCCTTGAATTGACATTGAAAGATATTCATACTGTATGAATTAGAAATTGTGAATTAAAAAAGCAGGAATTAACAAGACCAACTGTGAATGTTTGGAAGAAAGTTTGACAAGACGATGGATGGATGGATGGATGGATGGATGGATGGATGGATGGATGGATGGATGGATGGATGGATGGATGGATGGATGGATGGATGGATGGATGGATGGATAGATAGATAGATAGATAGATAGATAGATAGATAGATAGATAGATAGATAGATAGATAGATAGATAGATAGATAGATAGATAGATAGATAGATAGATAGATAGATAGATGAAAAAAATATTGCTCAACTTCCATAGCAAAATCTATGCTTGATGGGGAAAAAAGTCACTTTCTTGCTGTGCATCAACGTTCTGTCAGCCGTGCGAATGAAAAGAGAAAGCAGTAGACTCCGTTGAGCATTGCAATTTGATCAGTCCAAGAGACCGGAACCACACTGCGTACAAGCTTCTGGATCCATTCACGACTGTTGACGGTGTATTGTAATACAGTGGGAACGCGTCCAAATTGGTGCGCTCCAGCAGAGCCTGCCCTCTTATCTCCAGTTGCAGGAAGAATAGAGATGCTGGAGGCATTACAAGTCACTGTTGGCATACCTTGGCACCAGGCCCGGAATGGGAATGGGCGGTTGTCACCGGTCCTCCACCTGAAAGCCTTCGCCCCAAAGCCTAGTGGGAGTTGCAATGCTTTGAAGAAAGCAGCCCAACGGTGTTCAAAGCAGATGATATTGCTCACCGCAGGCTTTGCTTTCATATCCCATGCTCATTAAACCGGTCCTTCTGCAAATATTTGCAAAAAAGAGACCTATGGAAGAGTGGCCAAGTGGAGTTTCTTTCTTCTTTGAGAGCCTCAACTGGTAAATCATGACCCAGAAATGGCTTGCAGGTCTGATAGGGTCAAGCAGGAAAATCAATGCTAAATGTAAATAATAAAATGCAACAATCACATATATAAGTAGGACAGGAAAACAAACTAAATTTTGTCAACTTTTATAATTGAGAAAATGTTTTTTATATTTATTTTGCAGTGCAAAACAAAAAGCAAAAAAAGCAAAACAACATAAAAAAGCAAAACAAAAAGCAGAGCAAAGGGAAAAAACAATATAAAACAAAAAAGCAAACAGAAAACCAAAATAAAACAAAAAGCAAAACAAAACAAAACAAAAAGCAGAGCATAGCAAAACAAAACAGAAGCAAAGCAAAATGAAAAACAAAACAAAAATCTGAGCAAAGCAAAATAACAAAACAAAAAGCAAACCATAAAACAAGCAAAACAAAAAGCAGAGCAAAGCAAAACAAAATAAATCAGAACAAAAGCAGAGTATAGGGTCGGTCCGTGTACTTTTGCATCCATTCGTTTTTCGTTTTTTAACCCAGACCAAAAAAAATGAAAAAAGAACGGTTATTGTATTTTTAAATGCTATGCTGAAAACCAAAACTGAAATTAGAACCGTACACACAAAATGTTACCCGAAAAAGTAAAATATTGACTTCTTTTCAGATTTTTTTTTAATGAATTTTTGCACTTTTAATGAACATTTGAAAAATGCACAAATTAATATAGAAAATTTTTCATTTTAACAGTTTTTCTTTGGCCAAATTTAGTAATGTTTCTCCTGCACGTTCAGTTGAGAATGCAGAGACTTAATACAAAAATGATTTTTAAAATAGACATAGCAGAAACCTGGGAATTTTATCATCATGAAATTATATACTGGGATATAACTTTGTCAAAATTTTGTGTGCTATCTGGGTCAGGGTATCGGAGAGGACCATGCATGGTTGCTCCAAGTACAGTAGGCTATATCGTGTTAGAGCGCTACACACGGTTTAATATATGGGGTAAATATAGAAATATAATATAGAAATATATAAAGTTATAATCTCCAGATACAGGCAGGCCTGGTTCCTGAATCAAATCAGTGAGGGTGCTTCTGAAATCATTTGAAAATCTGAAATCATTGTCTTTTTTCCCCCTTCTCCCAAATCAGATTATAATACTGTTTCAGCTATTAAAATAGTTCAGTTTTGTATGTAATGGCAAAGTGATTATATTTCGCTTAGTTTTTTTATTAGGCTAAGTTAAATACGTTTTTTTCTTTCTTAAAGTAACGACCAAGCGGCCAGCGGCAGACCGGCAGGCTGATCATAGCCATGTTTGATCAATTTAGCCTTCTCAAATCATCACAACTTGCCTAACATAAAATCTATAGATATAGCCTACTGAAACAGTTCAAGCATATAGCAATGTTTAAACTTTAAACCTAGATAAATGTGCGCTGCATCCAATAGTATGTGCGGAGATTCGAAGCTAAAGCGCAGGATGCGGAGGCATCAGCGCAATAAATTGTATTTTTTTCAATGGAAACAACTTACACCATAATTTTTGCTCATAAAGGTAAGAGTAATGCATCATTCGGAACTGTAAAGGGTCTGCTTTTATTTGTGTGCAATCACAATATCAACAAATGTCGTGCTTTTAAGAAAACAATGATGCGCTTTCTGCTGTCTTGTCTTGAACAGGAGCGCTTCACAAAAATGAACCGAAAGTCAGCGAATACATGCCTCACAGACATGATAAATATATAGAAAGCTTTAAATTACTACTTAACGAAATAAATCAAATCGATAACAAAAATTCTTTCATTAGGCTATAATCCGTGAAGATGCACTTCTCTCTAAAAGGCGCGTCTAATGAGGAGACGGTGAGTCAGGATCATCATCTTCATCTTTGCAACACTGTGACACAGAAAACACTAGTTTATTAGTAAATAATTCAAATATCTCCTTACTATTTCCCCCGGACGCTCTCTGCTGCGGGACTCTAAACACCGTCGAGCCGCTCTTCACAGTCGCGGCACGGTCTCGTGTTGTTTCCACCAGCGCGGCGATTTTTTTCATCACTAATTGATGGATGTATAAAATATAAAAATAAGGAAAAGCCCGCGTCTGAACTATGACGTGAAAATTGGCCTGATCGAAGCCCGGCCCTAGATGCGTAAAAAAGTCGGGGCCGTCAGGCCCGGGCTCAAATGCAAGGCTCTAGCGTTCCCCTCGGTAGAAATCACGTTTCCCACTCGGGGCCCCCCGAGAAATCTAATGTTTTTAGGCATGAAAAATTATTAAGATCATACAAATATCGAAGCTAAATGTTTTCATGAAGCAGTTATGGTAGCTACGTCAGTAGCGCGAGAGGGTGCGTCAGTATAGAAACACTCAAAAAAGGTAGAAAATTAAAAATTAAACTTAGCATTTACATACATTACAAAAAAAAAAAAAAGATTTATATCATTTTTACGATTTTGAATGAAATAGGAATTTTGAATAATGAAAATTAGTTTGTTCCTGCTTATTCTATTCATCAGAGTATGAACCATTATTGAAGAAACCACATTTTCCGTATTTCATTTTCTGGGTTAAAAAATGAAAATCGAATGGTAAAAGTACACGGAACGCAAAAGTGCACGGACCTTGGTCAAGCAACGATCATATGGTGCTGTCATCATGTCGTCTTCAGTTTTGTGCAACAGAATAAACTGTTAAAGCGTTTATTGCAACTCCTGCGTTCATCTCCCTCTCATCAAACAACCAGACTAACAAATGGTTTGACACAAACCATACTGGGGCAGCGCCTAGACAGGGTTTTCTTCTGTGTAGGCATAGATTTTATATGGCAAATATTTGGTGCTTATTGCAGAAATATGTATGTACCTCGAATCTGCAGCCACATTACCCTTTTAGTCTATTTCTTTGGCGCACCGCACATTTTATTTAGCTGTCCAGGTATCAAAATCTGTATGGCAAAGCTGCGTGACATTTATATTATATTGAAGCACAGACCAGTATCGATTTTAGCGTGAATATAAAGCTATCTCACCATTTTTATTAGCTATTATTTCAAGGTTTTTTTTCATAGAGAAGTTGATATGATACTTTCATTATCCGATGGCATGTTACACATTTATATAATACATGCTATTTTTATAGAAAAGGGCATTTTCATAACTTTATAAAATATGTCTGTCACCTTTAATATTAAATTCCTGAATTTAGTCAATATTTGAAAAATATGACATTATAGGTGTTACCAGTAAAATCAGTGCCAACCAAAGCCATCTTTGCATTGTGGCACAGAAGCTGCATCATAAGTTGACTTTAGATGTATTTACACAATTAATGCTGCTCATGCGTTAACATAGTAAAATGTTTAAAATAAAAACATTTTGAATAGCCTACAAAAATATGAAATGAGTGACAAAATGAAACAATTGGATACTTGAATTATGAAGGTTACATCGCCAGTAGGTGGCGGCAAGTCATTGTGTTGATGAATGAGTCATAGAGTCATCAATTCAGCCGATTCCTTCAAAATGCTGATTTGTTCAGGAGCAAAGCAAATGGGTCATTGAACCACTCACTCAAACGAATCATTCAAAGACTCAGATTCATTCAAGAATGAAATGCCAGTGTTTTAAGTCAAATAAAAACACACTGTGTTGTGTCTAAAATGAAATCAATTTATACTCATTATTAATGAAACTGTGCTGTCTAAAATAACAGTTAGGACTGCTGTGTATTCACACTAATATCAATACTGGTCTGCGCTGCAGTATAATGTAAATGCATTCGCCCCATGTTGTCCAGTGCCTCATGCAGCCTTGCCTTGCTACACAGATTTTGATAACTGGCCAGCTAAATAAAATGTGTGGTGCGCCAAAGAAATAGACTAAAAGGGTAATGTGGCTGATCCTAGCATACATATTTCTGCAATAAGTACCTAATACTTGACATATAGAATTTATGCCTACACAGAAGTAAACCCCGTCTAGGCGCGTATGGTTTGTGTCAAACCATTTGTTAGTCTGGTTGTTTGATGAGAGAGAGACGAAATGCAGGAGTTGCAATAAACGCTTAAACAGCAGAGGACTCTTATTCTTTTGCACAGAACTGAAGATGGCATGATGACGGCAACGTTTGATTTTTGCTTGACCAATCAATGAAAAGGGGCGTTTAATTCCCCCCCACACGTGGAAATCGAACATTCAAGCTATTTATCCATTTTCTACCCCTGAATGTAAAAAGGAAAAATTAAGGCGAATTCTTGTCTTTTCATGTTTTTGATAAAACGAAAAATGAAAATGGTGCCATTTTCTCATGTTTCTGTTTTCAATATTAAATCAAAAAACGAATGAACGCAACGTACACGGACCACAAAAGCAGAGTATAGCAAACAAAGCAAAGCAAAATGAAAAACAAAATAAAACAAAAAGCAAAACCAAACGAAACAAAAAAACAGAGCAAAGCAAAACAAAGCTCAACAAAAGCAGAGCATAGCAAACAAAGCAAAACGAAAAAGCAAAATAAAAAACAAAACAAAGCAAAATGAAAAACAAAACAAAAAGCTGCGCAAAGCAAAATAAAACTAAAAGCAAAACTAAAAGCAAAAGGAAAAAAATAAACAGATCAAAGTGAAACAAAAATAAAAGCAAAAAGCATAACTATATAGTAAGTAAGTAAGTAAACTATCTTGTCCACTGTCCTGTTATTTTAAGGCAAAGAAAAAAGGCAATTAAAAAGTAAATACAAATATATTAATAAAAGACTCTTCTTTGAGAGGCTCGCTGGCTGTCTTGGCCACTTACAGTTTATCTGGAGCTCCTTTCAAGCGTGACACGCGGTCAGTTGGCACGTTTTCCTGATTAATGCGTGGCAAGTGAATGAGCAGCAGTTAAAAATAAAAAGGGCAAGTGCTTCCAGCTGAGTGATTGGGTCATTTATCCCCATCACAATGTGATATTTTAGTGCTGTGGTTTCGAGACCCCTGATGATGAAGTATTCGGGGGGTTGATTTTCAGGTGTCGCCATTTCGGGAAACACATTTTTGCTCTTTGCGAGAATGAAGGCCATAAACAAGCGTAAGTAGACGCGAGAAGCGATAGTGAAGATTACTGTTTCGGCTACCTCTTTCTGTCTCGGATAATGTAGCCAAGATCATCCGAGAGCGAGGAGTAATAAGCACACTTTCACAGATGTGAATGTGATGGAGCGAGAACAGAAGGCCGAGTGCTGGAACAACGAGCGACAAACATGTTGCCATTTCTGTTCGTGTACAGACACTATCCATATCTCTGGCAGGGAGATGCATGCTTATAGCCTCGACAGTACGGGCTGTTGGCACACTTGATTTAAAGGGGCTGGCGTTTGTTAAAGCTGATGTGAGCCGAAAGCACTCTGGTTTCATGCACTCACACTCACAGCCACAAGGTGCATCAGCTTGGTTTATCGAGAGCAATTACAGGCTGTCCGTGGGGAGCCCATTACAACGCTTGGCTTTTTACGGCTCTGCAACTGGTGTAGGATCCATCCAGGATCTGATTTAGGATTTCCTAAAAAAAAAGAAAAAATACTAAAGACATCGATAAATTAAAATTTGTTTTAGTTTTACATTTTATTTCATTAAGTGAAAGATATTGTTTGAAAAAATAAGCAATGAGATCAAAGTTTTGACTGAATTTTGCACAGTTTGTTTGTTTAGCTAGCTAATTTATGACAACAGCATTCTCAGCACTGTATACCAACCCGGGTTTTGATTTAAGTTGTGACTGAATATTTTGTATGTTTAGTGTCATGTTTTTAATTGTAAACTAAAAGCATATAAAGATTAAATAACAAAAAAAAATAGTTTAAATATTTACCATGAACTGCATAGGTCCCAAATTATGTAGAATTATTGAAACAGACTTATGTTTATAGTTTGTGGTTAGTTTGTTTTGTTTTGTGATTTTTTTGTTTGTTGTTGTTGTTTCGTGCCATCAACAGCCAATTTTATTTGTTGAATAAACTGTTTATCCTCATTGCAATTGAACCTTTATTTATTTGTTTGTTTGTTTGGCTTTTTCGCCTTTAAATGACAGTGCAGTGGAAAAACAGCAGGTCAAATATCTGTATTTAATATAGTCTGTTTTTTGTTTTTTGTTCATACACTCTAAAAAACACTGGGTTAAAAACAACCCAAATTGGTAAATATAGTACAGAACCCATGTCGGGTTAAACAATAATACATATTTACCCAAAGGCTGGGTAAATATAGGACAGAACCCATGTTGGGTTAATTTTACCCAGCAAATTGGGTTGTTTATTTAACCCAGCATAATGGGTTGATTTAACCCAGCTAATGGGTTTATTAATTTTTACTTTATTTCTAGCTTTTTTTACTTCATACATTAAATAATGTTTACAGATTAACTTAAATCCTCTAAACTTTTCTAAAATACTCCACACAACCACTTGGTTTGCATGATAACTTCCTTTATTTATCATTCACAGCATTGTATATATCGTTTTTAATAAGCTATACATATTGCCTATATTAAAACTCATTTAACAAACATTAGAAGTAAAAATTAGACATTAAATAGAAGTAATTCACATGTAGCCTAATCGACCAGTCTCTGTTATTCTGTTTCCGCCGTAACGGCGCTGCACCGCGCTGGTTCTTGTGCCCGAGCTGGAGTCGTGTTCGGCGGGAACTGCTAACGGACCGCCGCCCTGCGTTTCACTCTAGCCGAAACATGCTGTGACTCCATAACCTGCCAATAAACAAACAATAAACAGCTCTTAGGATATGTTTTAACATCCAAAGTATTATATTCTGTATCTTTATGAGTAGAATCGCTTATTTTATGCAAAGCATCAGGCTTTTCCATCATGCAAAAAGACCATGACACTTGTTAAAGGTGATTCACACTGGGCGCCTGTTGCTCTGCATAAAATTGAACGATATACACTCTGAACTGCTGAGTTAAAAACAACCCAATTTGGGTTATTTTGGCAACCCAGCGCTGGGTCAAAAAGGGACGAACCCAGCGCTGGGTTATTTTAACCCAATAAGTTGGGTTATTATGTTTAACCCAGCAAGCTGGGTTGCTTTTTTATGGTTTAAAATGACTACATTGCTAGGTTAAAATGAACCCAAATCGAGCTAGGCATTAAACCTACAAATCTTGTTCATTTTAAAATCACTTTGACACACCCAGAATAACTATCAAAAGGTAAATATTTATTAAAAACAACAAGAGAAAACAGTCAAAAAGTAGCATGCACATAAGAAAAAATGCAGAAAAGTATGGCATTAACAGCTACAGAGTTTATAATTGAAGCATTGGGAACATTTGTTGAATATAACTTTTAAGATCAAATTTGACTTTTTTGGTAAATTTGATATATTCTATAAAAATGTACAAAAACACTATTATACAATAATTGTACAATTAGTTAATTTACAAACTATTCTGGCATGACAGTACACAAATAAACCACAACATTAACACTGATATTATAACATTTAACAGAAGCATATGTGTGTGAAAGAATGTGAGCATGTGTATGAATGACAGAGTGTAAACTCCATTTCTACTTAACACAGAACAAGCATTTAACGTTGTTTTTACAAATTATACACTTACAGTTTGTTTCATAGTCCATGAATACTGATCATGCATCACTGCCAATTTTCATGATCACTTTAGCATAATTGATTTAGTCATGAAGAAGCCCCATCAGCACAGCAAAGGCATGTGACATCTTTTACATTATCCAGGGCAGCATCCTCCTTTAAAACCACTGTTGGATCAGTTTGGGGTAAAGGTCATTCTCCTCTTTGACATCAGCATTCATCCATCGCCTGTTCTTCAGCAGTGGCCTAAAAAGAGAAAAACATTTGAAAAAGAAAACATTTAATTGAACTATTAATTTTCAGATAGAGGTGCATCCACATCAGTAAGGATAGGTGAATAGTCTTTTATAATTTCAACCCCTTTGTGTGGTTGTTTAATGTCTGTCTACCACATGCTATAATGGCAGCACTAGTGTGAGGGCATGTAATACTGTTTAAAAAATATATATTGCTTTAAGAAAGCTACTTCTTTACTGAAACATTAAAACACACATAACATTCACATACCTCACGAATGTGGAGGGCTGCTCTTTAAAGGGTTAGTTCACCAAAAAATGAAAATGGTCATAATTTACTCTCCCCCATGTTGTTCCAAACCCATGCAATTTTTGGAACACAAATAAATATATTTAATGTTCTCTTAATTTTTGTCCAAGTCTGGGAGACCAATATTTTCTTCAGAACAGACATGTTCGCTATCATATATTTTAAGATTTATTCGTATATTGGAATGGATTACTTCTACAATAACTCTGTATTTATGAAGCTTGAAAATACCGATTATCTAGACTCTCAATGGATTAACAAAAAATGATGAGACAAAATTAAAAATATATTCATTTGTGTTCTAAAGACAGACAAAAGTCTTATAGGTTTGGAATGACATGAGGGCAAGTGATTTTTTGTGTGAACTATTCCTTTAAGAAAGGAAGATCAAGAATGATGACTCTCCAAATCAGACACCTTCAAAGTTGAGTTCTGCAATGAAAAACACAGAAATCAATGGTTTACATAAAATATGAACACATAATCATACTGTTGTTGCATCAAAATGTGAAGTAAACAGGCAGGAGACAACAGAAACATTTATTTTCTAAAAATAACTTACTTCAATCTCAAAAGATTGATGCTCTCATAGTGCAGATATTGTAAAATCTTATGTAAATATGACATAAGACACTCACGAACGTTATATTAAATGTAAGTTATCTCTTCCGTTCAGTTAAAGAGGCCGTTAAGACCGCCGTTTCTGAGGCGAAAATCGCGTCTGCGTATTTTTCAATATTTTTCCATGAAACCTCAAAATACTCCCGGACACAAACAATGAATAATAACTTTACATTTTTAATCTTTACTTACCATAACGTCTTTCACTCGCTTCTCGCTTCTTTCACGCTGAGAAAATGGCAGCTTCCCGCACTGGTGTTGTCCGATGTTAATGTGACGTGCGTGCTCTCTTTCACGTCCGCGTTCCCAACCCAGCAATTTTCAACCCAAAATTGGGTTAAAACAACCCAACGTCCTTACACAGCGGTCTCAACCCAGCATTTGGGTCGAAAAAATAACCCAGCGTTTTTTAGAGTGTACAGCACAGTAACGATTTTATAGATAAAATAAAATGTACACAAACCTGTATTTTACCAAAGAATGCATCAATTCGATGGTGCTTAGAACTGCTCTCCCGTGAAGAGAAGACGCAAAATCCCCGCGATAAATAACTCAACCGCTGGGTTACGTCTGACCCAGGATCTGAGTAAGACAAAAACTACCCAAACATTGGGTTGTTACATTCGACCCAGGAGCTGGGTAACACAAAAACTACCCAGACACTGAAAAAATAACCCCAAAACAAAATTACCCAAGAGGCTCAACCCAGCATTTGTGTTAAAAAAATAACCCAGGATTTTTTAGAGTGTAACCTTTCACATCAACATATATATTGGAATGGAATCAAAAACATATATGGGAACCATTTTAAAAGTTTAGAAACTTTTATTTTGCTGCCTTACCCATATCTATGATTATTGCATTTTATTATGCATTGTTTTTTCCTACTATTCTTGGCCCACCAGTTAAGAACTATTGTTATATTAAACATTAGCTGTTTCCTTACAGATTAGCTAACGCTGTTCATCCTCCTTTGGGAAACATGGTGTGTGTTGTCTCTGTTCTAGCCTTCCAGCAGCAGTGAAAGAGCAGCCAGCCTGTTTTCTCCCTAGAGAACAGAAAGCAACTTGAATGCCAAAGCGTATGAGACAGAATCGTGATGCTTTTGTTCCAGGCAGTATTTTCTTTCAGGTTAAGCTGCAGGCTAGATCCCTCTGACTCAGGTTAAATGGGGCAGCCCTCAAAATTAATCTCTGAATCTTTTGCGTTGGTGATCTTCAGGGAATGCAAAAATGTGGAAGTGGAGTTTACAAAACAAGAAATGCCATATATTTAAATGAGAAAGTTTGTTTTATTAAATTGCAATCATTTCAGCTCTGTTAATAATATGCCTAAACAGGATCTAAAATGTTTTTATCTGCCACACCTGCCACTGGCAGTTGAATTAAAAAAATTTACTGACTACAAAAAGTTCTTGCATTTTAATTTTATATATACTGTATATATATATATATATATATATATATATATATATATATATATATATATATATATATATATATATATATATATATATTTATGTGTGTGTGTGTGTGTGTGTGTGTGTGTGTGTTTTAATAATCAGATTTTTTTATTTTATTTTATTCTTATTTTGATGCACTTCACTGTTTTGTTTAATTAGATGCTCCCTTGAATGAAAGTGAAAGCTTATTTTATTTTATTTTATTTTATTTTTGACCAATAGCATTCACAGCACCATATAGCCGTGTTTCCACTGTCGGGCCAAAAGCGGGCGTGCTAGTGCGTGCCAGGGCCAGTCGCGTTTCCACTGTCACTTCCGGGGCTTGATCGTGCCTCGTCGGTGCTTCCTCAGGGCCAACTGGGACTAGAGGAGTGGTTATGAACAAAGGTCAAAGGCGCTGCAGATCATTTCATAAAGTTAACAGCTATAACACCAGCATTAAAGACTTTTAAAATAATTTTAGCTCAAAACTCACTTTCAGACAGCAGCGACTGTTTGAAATAACTTGATCCGATGTGGATTATGATCACCATACAAGGCAGAATATTTATAAGCGATGCAAAAGCATGCTATAGCCTTAACATTACCATAATAAACATGGTAAATACGACCGCTTGAAGAAATCAGACGTCAGCTTCTCATTCTCTATAACAATTGTGTATTTATTTAGTATTTTATCTGTCATAACTCTCTTCTCGAGACTTTAGCTCAGTGTGTATTAAAAATAAAAAATTGTTTTTGTTCGGGAGCTCCCTCTGCTACTCAGGTCATATTTTTGATGGAAAAATATAGAAATGATTCTTACTTAACGTGATGTATACTGTGAATACAAATAAACAGAAACAGACTCTACTGAATAAGTAGGGTACAGGCCTATTTGTCCTCTTTCTTTTGTGAAATAGTGGTTCACATTGCTTTATTTCTGTGTGACTAATTTTCAATCCTGATAAATTAATTCATTATGATCAATATATCACTTAATAGGCTATTGTAAAACATCGATGCTTTTGGATTTAAATCTAACAAAACATGCAAACAAACGGACGATTTTATTATGTTTGTTTTGTTATCGCGCTATATTTCCAGTGACTTATTTCTGATTAGTTTTCTGATAACTTCTCTTTGTTGATGAAATGATGGGGTTGCGTGACATTGTTCCAGAGAGGCGTGTAAAGGGCGGGTTTTAGTGAAGCACAGCGGAGCTTCTGGCCCGACGGTGGAAACGCATCGTGATTTTGGGCTCGGTGCTACAGGTCTGAGGCTATTAGCCCCGCCCAGCCCATTTAAAGCACTGGCTCGCACTGGCCCGACAGTGGAAAAGCGGCTTATAACAACCAGTGTTTTGGTGAAGTGCTAGTGTCGATGAATAAAAATCATAATTTCTTTGCTCAAAATTTCAAAATTTCATTTTGTTGGTGTAATGGAATATTTAAGGTATGTGGCATCACAAAACATAAAAACTTAAAATTGGATTTTTTATATTATATTTATATTTTATTTTTTAGATATTTTAATGATAAAAAATTTCCACTGAGATAAAATGTAGTGTTTTGTACCTTTTTGTTTTATTAAACCAGTAAATTCATTTTTATTCACATTGCAGCACCGAATCGATTGCAAGTAATTTGTTTTTAAATAAATTTCTTGTTTTGAAGGAACTTGATTGGACGCTGGTGTTCTGATGATCCTACGAAGCTCCTTAAACGATTTAACCAGTCACTTCACTAAACAACCACAATGATGGTTCACCACCGCCATCTAGGCTAGAATTTATAGCAACGAAAAGCAAATTCTGATTAAATTTTCATTCTGATCAAGAAAATGAGGAAGTGTTGTGATTGACAGTAGACGTTAACATTTTGGGCACGCAGACCCATGGCGACTGCAGTGGTCGTGGCGCCTTAAATACTTTCTTGCGGTACATTCTGTTCCTCTGCCCCACGTTCTGCATGCTAAACAGAGCCCCATACGGGCCAATTTGCAGCAGCCAATTTACCAATGTCGCTTTGAATTTGCTGGAAGAAAAAAAGCCAGTGAAGTGCTTGGAGCTTCATGAAATGGGAAGTCTGGGACGGCTAAAACCTTCACCCACATACACATACGCAAATGCACGAAGCCACACGCGCTTAGAAAAGTACAGATTATCTGTTCGTCATGCGTCCAGATGTGGTAGAGAGTCCCAGAGGGTTAGAAAGAGGCATTTCTGACAGGGATGTGACAGGGCTTAATTAGCCGCTGAACTTAGCGGCGGAAGACGTTTCTCTAGATTGTTGTCATTTGAATAGATTAAGACGCGTTTTTGCTAATGCTAAACTGCTTATGTTCACAGCCACGGATTAGAGTGACGTGCGAATAAAAAGCTTGAATGTGTCACTTCAGTAGAGCTAAAGTTGAGTGCTAAAGTAGGCTAGCATGTAGCTATGTGTGAGATTATCGCTGAATGGGCTTTTTTAAACATCCTGACTAACTATGCTAAGAAATTCCTGCTAATCTTTCAACTTTTTCCTCACATTGTGATGCTAATTATGTCGGTTGTGTTGAAGGAATGCTAAATGCTAACCAGTAGAATTTTCGCTAAAGTCTCAGGCTCTTTTCTGTACCTCATGCTCTCTTTCTCTCTCACGGCAGATACTGAGGGTTGCGAGCACAACTGGAGGAAGTTTCACGGCCACTGCTACAGGTACTTCACCCGCAGACACACGTGGGAAGACGCAGAGAAGGACTGCAGAGAGCACAGCGGCCACCTGGCCAGCATCCATTCCACACAAGAGCAGGACTTCATTAATGGTCAGTATCAGGGTTCATCCCAGACAGAGTCACAAAAACACTTCTGTAACTTAAAAAATTAACTGTTAGCAGATGTGATGACATTCAAAAGTTTGGGGTTGGTAAGATTTATTGTTTTTGCTCACCAAGGCTGCATTTATTTGATTGAAAGTACAGTAAAACAGTGATATTGGGAAATATTATTGCAATTTAAAATAACTGATTGCTATTTTAGTAGATTTTAAAATGTAATTTATTCCTGTGATGCAAAGCTGAATTTTTAGCATCATTACTCCAGTTTTCAGCATCCTTCATTAAGTAAATGATAATTAAAAAAATAAATTAAGTGAATTCTCAAGTTCACTTAACTTTTTTTTTTTAGTTATTATTTACTTAATAATTTTAAGGCAACAGGTTTCCTCGATTTTTTTAAAGTTAAGTCAACTTAGCACTTTTTACAGTGTGTACATTTTAGACATGTTAACATCGATTTGCTGCACCAAATCAACTGCAAGTCATTTGTTTTCAATTAACATTTGCAAAAAAATGTCCCTCTGCTTAAAATCATTTGCAACCGACTAGCATGTAGCAAATCACAGTTCATGGCTGTAACATAACTAAAGCTTTATATATATATATATATATATATATATACTAAATATTGCGACATGTGGCCAATTCAAATTCACTCTCATTAAACAGAAGCCAATTCTTAAATTCTGTATTTTGCAGAACCCTGTTCTTCATGGGATATAAAACAGCAAATGGCCGGTATCTGTGGCTAATCTTTGTCTGTTTTACCCAATTAGCTTTGACTAAAACTATTTGCATAGCCTAGATTCATTAATATCCAGCCAGATAACTAAGAAAAGCGACAGGACACTGACCTCCTGTACGCGACAGATTGCATTATGTGTCCCTCTCCTAGTCGAGGCTAAATCCAGCGTAATGACGCTCGGTGTGGCCTCTCACAGCATGCTGTCTGCACACAAAGCCATGGCGCTCACCAAAAAGTGTGTTTAATCGCCTTGAAAATGGACATCTCCACCCCTGCAATAAAGGGGGCACAGCCATTAGGAAGATTAATGGGCCCTGTAATGATGTTAATCAGTAACACCATGATTGAAATTCCATTACAGCCAGACCAAAAAAAAAAAATCCTCGCAAATGCATCTTGGGACGATCTGATGGCTTCTGGCTTGAGCTTGAATTGTGATTGTGATAACACCATCATTCGGCTCCCAGTAGCCCTGTAGGAGACATAAAGCAGACTACGACTTAAAGGGGAAGCATTAGCTCTGCATTTTATGACACTAAGACTCTATTTACTCATGGTATTAACCTGGTCTTCAGTGGTTGTCTTGGTTGCTGGTTACACCTGGTATTAATATGAGTGTTTACATCAGATATATGGTGAAATAAGTGTGATTAAAGTCATATGCTTTTAAACAGGACTGTGCCATGAAAACACATGGATTGGTCTGAATGACAGGATGGTGGAAGACGACTTTCAGTGGACTGATAACATGGATCTGGTGAGACTGGCACAATCAGTATCACATTTATACAAATTATAAATATTTTATATTTAAATTGCATGTTTACCTGAAATATATATATATATATTTAAACTAAATATTGAATTTAAATATTTAAATTAACATTTATTTTTACATTTTATTAGAGTTTTTATTATATTTTTATATCATTTTTTTATTCATGTATTTTAATAGATGTTTTATTGGATTATGTCTATATGTAAACAAAAATATTTATTTCCATTAACAAATAAAATATTATATTTAATACAAGAATTTAATTGAACATTTATTTTAATATTTTATTTTATTTTTATTTTTATCCATCAATAAATTAAAAACACTATTTAATTTATTTGTATGTTTAAAGTAGACAGTAAATCAAATAGGATTTTAATATAAATATTTAAATGGACAGAAATAAATATAACATTTAATTTTATTAGATTTTTAAATAAAATATTTATATCAATTTTATTTATTCATGTTTTTTAATGTTTTATTGTATTATTTCTATATTTATATTTATAAAACTGAATATTTAATTGACATATTTATATCCATTAACAAATAAAATGCTATATTTAATATAAGAACTTAAATGAACATTTATTTTTGTATTTAATTAGATGTTAATTCAACGTAAATTCCGTTTTTATCTTAATGTATCATTTGTGTGTTTAAAATAGACAATAAATAAAATATTACATTTAATATAAATATTTAAATTGACATGTATTTTAATTTTTCATTTGCTTTTTAACATAATTTTTATTTTTATATACATTTGATTTATTTATGTATTATAAATAGACGTTTTATTGAAATATCTGTTTAATTGAAATATATCCATAAACAGATAAAATATTATATTTAATATAAATATATTAATTAACGTTTATTTGAATATTTTATAGTATTTAATTTTTATCCATCAACAATTTAAATAGTTATTTAATTCATTAATACATTTTAAATACACAACAAGTAAAATATTACCCTTAATACAATTTTTTTAATTAAATATTTATTTTTTGATAAATTTGAATTTTTAAACCATTTAAAATGGACCTTTCATTGAAATCTATACATTTAAACTAAATATTTAATTGAAATACTTATATCCATCAACATACAAAATATTACATTTAATATATATTTTTTAAATAATTTGAATACATATTTACAATAAAATGTACATTTTAGTACAAGTATCAAAACATACAGTGCAATGAATCACTTGTACTAATCACAATATGATAATGAAGGCAGTATGATCAGATAGATCATGCAAATGAAGCACAAGTCTCAAGTTTTCAAACCATTTAGACACCAAACAACTTTATATAATATATTATATCAGACCCATTAGGCGTATCTGAAAACCCATTTGTAATGCAATGGATATATAAGATGGTGCACGAAATACCTAGTAAAGCCATGGGATTGGATTTAGCCCTGAAATATCCCTGTTCCTCCTCCAGCAATATGAGAACTGGAGGGAGAACCAGCCGGATAATTTCTTTGCGGGCGGAGAGGACTGCGTGGTGATGATCGCCCATGAGAACGGCAAATGGAACGATGTGCCCTGCAACTACAACCTGCCCTACATCTGCAAGAAAGGCACAGGTGAGCGGAAGAGAGGGGAGGAATTGGGAAAAGAGGACAAATACTGTACCGCCTCACTTTCTACCACACTGTACTGTTTCCTCCAGTGCTGACCTCCTTTTGTTAACTTAACTTACACGTCTTCATGAGATGTTCCTCATATGCTCTTTCATTTATATTTCTTCCTTTGATTGAAATCAATGCTGTTGCTTCTGTCATCACTTACTTTCATGTCATTTCTTCTGTGGAACACAAGATTTATTTTGAATAATGTACTGGTCTCACTTTTCCATGAATCAGTGAGTTGAACTCAAGAACCTGATCAGTCTGATTCAGTCTGGTTGTGTGAATAATTCAACGATTCACTGTAAAGATTTAAGTCAAAAGATCGATTGTTCTCACACAAAGCTATTATCACATTACTTCAGAATACTTGAAATATAGTTCCTGAGTAATATCAACCACTTTTATGAACCACTTTTGCTAGTTTTGAAAATGAAAATCCTGTTAACATTAACTAATCAAACTACTATCAACATTAAAATAAATCTTTATATTGAAAGGGATTTTTAAATTTTTTAATTCAGTTCAATTCAAGTTTATCTGTATAGCGCTTTCACGATACAAATATATATATATATATATATACATTTTTTTATTATTTAAAAGAGGTGTCCTCTGAAGGACCTGTTCTCCGGTTGACCCTTGTGAACCCAAAGTGTCTCATGTCATCCCAAACCTGTATGATTTTCTTTGTTCTGTGGATATTTTGAAGAATATTGGTAACCAAATCATTTTGGTTCCCATTGGCTTCCACTATGTAGACAAAAAATACAATGGAAGTCAATGGGAACCGAAACTTAGGTTACCAACATTCTTCAATATATCACAAAATAAAAGGAAGTCATAAAGGTTTGGAATGACATGAGGGTGAATAAATGATAGCAGGATCTTCATTTTTGACAAAACTATTTCTGTATCCAAATCATTCCATTCCTCGCTTTCTTTTTATGTCACTCTGAACTTGTCATGTCAGTTTGTACGACTTCATTTTCACCAGCTCCCCGTTTCACCGAGTCATCTCACGTCTTTTCGCCATCAGACAGTGACCTCAACAATAACTGTCACTCATTTTGTTCTGAGGATGTGATGGTGGGTCCTCAGGAGGGCTGCGTGTTCAAAGCTTCGATCATGACATGACGGACATGACTGGTTCTCTTCAGCCACTCATAGTCGTCTAGTTCTGACTCAATCTGCTTCACCCACACCTCTATGGGCTCATTAGACTCGTTTTATCTGGTCATTTACATACAAAGCAGACTGAGGGTATGGAATCCGTCGGGTTCGTCTGCCCTAGCTAGACATAAAGAGATACCTTGGGTTCACAAGGGCCAACCGGAGAACAGGTCCATCAGAGAATGCCTCTCAGGAGGCCCAGACCATGAAGGACCTGCTCTGGAGAGCCAGTGAAACACGTTTCTCTCTTCCTATTGAAATCCTGCCCTCCGTTCCATAATTTAATACTCAATTCATTATTAAAATGTGTTTGAGCTTACGTGGTAGTCTGGCTTACGTGTTTAAGCTTACATGGTAGATTTCAATAGCATTTAAATTAGATGTTTAACTGAAGTATCTACATATTTAAACTAAATATTTAATTGAAATATTTATACTAAAATAATTATCAAGTTAAATATGAAAATATTCAATTAAATATTTATACTAAAATAGATATTTTATTTTTTAAATTTAATACTTATCTATCCACAAATGTAATATAAATTGAATTGTGTTGAAATGACTATATATTTAAACTAAATATTTAATTGAAATATTTATATAAATGAACAAACAAAAAAATATGATATTTAATATTAATATTTAATTGTAACAAGTCTCGTTAGCTTTCCAAAGCAGGTCCATCATGGTCTGGACTAGAAGTCATCACGGAGGACCCGTACGGGTTCGGGTCTTTATTTTAAATGGTCAGCCGCGTCCGGGTCGGCTCCCAATCTATTACTTCGGGTCCCGGGTCTGTTTAACATTATGTGTAATAGCCTACCCGAGTCGATCGGAGAACACCGCACCCGCCAGTGATCAATGTCAGTCAGCATACGTGTGTTTTGTAACTTGCAGTTTGTAAAATTAGGATGAGAAAATTGTGAGCGGGAAATAAGGTGAAAGAAAAAGGAAAAGAAAAAAAAACACGTTACCTCGAGCCGCCAGAAGCAGAGCGCGAGCAGAGTTAATGTAGTACTGCAAGCAGACGGTGATCATGGATTCCTTTATGAGTGATTTGGGGGGAAAAAAAGCTGAAACAAAACTGAAGAAGAGACGCACCTGTTATTGAACACGCACGCAGTAATGTGTAACACACTTCTTGTTCTGCACGTTTTTTGCTAAAAAAAGAATTGCTCCGAGTCTTTATTACAACCAACAAAAAGTATCATTATTGTTGCATAAACGCAACAATTGAAGTTGACTCGAGATGGAAAAAAAACAAAAAAACTGCAAAGTTGCATTAGTCATCCGTCACTGACCGTGACAGCATGTAAACTTTTAAAGCAATAATCAGTGGATTAAGAAGACTCTTTCAGTCGGCAATAGAGAGGAACAAACAGCCTAACATGGATGGAAATTTATTGGCTCGGAGGATTGTATGCATCGCAGTCAGGGAGAAGGTTACTAACAGTAGCAAGGGAATTTTTTTCTCTCTCTCGCAACTTATTATTGATTTAATAGCAGTTTGCTGTGCAATATGTGCCGATCGGGTGCAGTTGGGTCTGTGTCTTCCTAGCCGGGTTCGGGTCCAACTTTCGAATAATGGTCGGCTCCTTGTCGGGTCCGGGTTGTACGTTTAAGGCATTTCTCAGGTCTGCACGGGTTCGGGTCCCAGTTTTCAATAAAATACGGGTCCGGGTCGGTTCGGTACAGCACATTTACAGGTCTCTTTGGGTTCGGGTACGAATCTTTGGACCCATGAAGACCTCTAGTCTGGACCCCCCGAGAGGTGGTCTATTTAACTGAAATATCTATCTATCTATCTTTACATGAAAATGTGGAATCTGAGGGTGCAAAAAAAAATCAAAATATTGAGAAAATCGCCTTTAAAGTTGTCCAAATGAAGTTCTTAGCATTACATAATACTAAACAAAAATTAAGTTTTGATATATGTACAGTAGGAAATTTACAAAATATCTTCATGGAACATGATCTTTACTTAATATTCTAATGATTTTTGGTATAAAAGAAAAGTCAATAATTTTGGCCCATACAATGTATTTTTGGCTATTGCTACAAATATACCCCAGCGACTTAAGACTGGTTTTGTTGTCCAGGGTCACAAATATCTATATATTGGAACTAAATACCAGAGTAGGTCTGTCATGGTCTGGATCTCCCGAGAGGCATCTTCTGAGGCACCTGTTTTCCAGTTGGTCCTTGTGAACCCAAAGTGTCTCTTTAGATCTAGACTAGACTAAACGATCTCTTTATATAAACTAGATGAAAGTTCATAATTTCTCAGAAAATCTTCAAATACACAAACACATTAGCATTGTTATTGTAACGGTATACACAGGGGTTACTCCGGGCAGTAGCCGCAGATTTCAATCGATGGTGTGCTTGTTCAGTTTTGAGCAAATAGTCGTATGGCTGGCACACGAACGCACCTCAGCCAGCTGTCATTTGCAAGACCACCTGGGAAACATTTCCAACCACCCCCACCACCCTTTTGTCCATCAGCCCTCCCCCAGTCATTCTATCATTCAAACTGTCAGCGCTATTGATCATGCAATCCCTCCAGCCTGGCCTTAATACAATAATACAATCCCTTAAGAACAGCGAATAGACAGTCACATGATTAACTTATATTATATATGTGCTTTAAACAGATGTTCTGCAATATCACTTGGTATGTTTCTCTCATGATGTAATAGATTTTATGCTGAGCTCCAGATTTTGCTGGAGGTAAAGATGCCTGAATCCAGAGTGTTGAGCACAAGCCTCAGGGTGATGCTGACTCAGTTGAAGAACCCCTATCTGTGTCTGTGTTATTGAATCACCTTGACTTTTGCCTGCCAGCTTTGATATTTGTATGAATGAGGTGAGACGCATCCTGGGGCATTCTGCACGGTCTGGTCGATATGATAGCACTGCGATAAACCTCTTTCCTTTGTCCTCTCCAAAAATGCTTCAACTTGCAGTTGGAACTCAAATAGGAAATCTGTTATCAGTCACTTCATATGTGCAAAGTAACCGCATATGACATAAGCTATATTAACAACATAGATTTTTTTTTCTTTTTCTTTTCTCTCCCTCCATATGATGTGTATATGTGTGATGCTCTGTCTTTGTTTTTAGGGTTACCTTTTAACATTCTGTTAAGGGTCTACAAATTAAAAAATAGCCTTTTGGGCTAATTCTGGCACATTTACAGTTATGTTTATTAATGTGCATTGCCCCTGTAAATAAATACATTTAAAAAAAATAAATTAAAATAAAAATTTAGGCAAATTTAAAAATTTAGAATTTATAATATTTTAGGTTTATAATAAAAATATATAATTTATTAGATTCATTAATAAAAACAATCTTATATTTAATTTAAAAAATAATTAATTTATTAATTTATTAAAATAAATATTTGTTACATTTCGTTTTTTTATTTTTATTACTGCACATTTACATTTTTGTTAGAATTGTATATTATATTTTTTTTCTTCCTAAAATATGAAAAAGCATTTTTGTAAATATAAACAGTTTTTGTTTTAAAATTATACATATGATTTCTTACATTGCTTATTAAAATCAAGTTTTCATTTGATTAGTAAATTAATATTAATAAAACTGAAATCAATTCCTATATTTAATTACTAAAGTAATAAATGAATTAAATCTGTATTAAATTAATAGTTAAGTTTATTTTGTTTTAAAATTGTGCATATGATTTATTACATTGCTTGCTAAATTAAAGTTTTTATTTTATTAAGAAATGTCATGTGTTTTGTGTGTGTCTGTGTTTGTTTGTTATTTTTAAAATAATTTTAAAACAACTTCTTTGTAAATATATTGTATTTGTTATTTATTTCCAATTTATTTATTTATTTTCTTTCTTTGTTTATTAACCATAATTTCAACATATATTTAATTTATTATATATATTATATCATTAATGTGTTACTCTTTGTTTTTATTTTATTTGTTACTAAAACTTTGTTACTAAAACTAAAAGAAAAAAAAAATCATGTATATTTTTTCTTCTCAGTGAAGATCTAGAATAGAATATAGAATAAGTGACATTCATACATTTTTAAGCATGGCTTAGTTGTCCGAATACTTTTTGAGGCCAGTGTATCTAAGTGTACAGTGTGTCCAGGATTGAGTATTGATTTTAATCAATTATTTATTATTTATTTATGATTTATTGCTGAATCAGAGCTCGGCTTGTGTGGACTGAGAACGGCTGCTGAGTGCAGAAGCGAATGTTTTTAAGTGTGACATTTGCCTCCTGTCCTCAACCTAGAAGGTCATACCTCTTTCTCTCCAGACAAAGAAGCTCCTCACCAAAAAAAAACCCTGCATACAACAAAACTCATCAGGCTTACAAGCAGCCGCTGACTTGCCAGATCAATGCCAGCTCATACCGTCACTGATTAGGTGGCAATTCCTGCCCGTCCTGAGCGACAGATAACCTGCAGTTCCTTCCCAGAATTGATTCGGTTCTGAAAATGCCGTGAAATCCTGCAAGGAGGTTAATGGCACGACTTGCTCTGGAGCGTTTGATAAAGAAAATCTTACTTGAAGGGGAAAAGCTAAAGTGCCAAGGCCATAAAGTCTGCCGGAGTGAAGACATTAAACACTCAAATCACAGGTCAGCTTTATGATGTTTCGCTGCAAATGAACAAGCTGAGGTGATTACAGCGAGCAGCTTTGTATTATAGGTTTGCTGTTCAGAGCGTATGAATGTACAGGGAGCCGTATACCACGGGTTAATTGTTTGTGCCTGCGCCCCGATTGGTTCCCTGAGGTGTTTACTGGCCCACCGCAAACAAAAGAATAGGCAACTCCTGCATGTTCAGTCAAGCGATGCGCTGAGTTTCAGCTATGAGGGCGCCACCTAATGAAAGAAAAGGGAACTGCAGCTCTTTAAACCTGTTTAATTAGATAAATGCCACCGTGAGGCACTGCTGGAGAGGAGTATGTCACTAGACTGTGGCGCTTTAGGGTTAAATCTGACTACAGCAATTTTTTTCATACAGCATGCATGATATGTCTAGAGAAAAGAGTACATTTGAAACCCATTTTACTGCTGAATTAAGTAAAACGTAGGATTAATATGAGTATTCAATGAAAAATGTCTAGTGGGAATTGATTGGATCTTAAAAAACTAGTAAATTTATTTATTCATTCATTTATTTATTTACATGATTTTATATAGCATATATTCTGTGCAGTTCACACAAAAATGAAAAACTCACTCAGGTTCTAATTCATCAGGAATTAATTGTATTTTAAAAAGTGGGATCTGTGTGACAAGTGGCTGGGATGGATTCATTCATTCATTCATTCATTCATTCATTCATTCATTCATTTAATTTGCAATAAAATTCACAATGAATCACCAGGAAATATGGATGCCCAAAATATCAGTTATTGGCCAGGTATTAAATTACATCAGTTTTATATGTTTTTATTTTATATTAATATTTATTTGTTATAAATATCTTTATTATAAATTATTTTATGTTTTATTTAATAATTATTTTACAAAAAATGTTATATATATATATATATATATATATATATATATAGCTTTAAAACACTAATTTGATTAGACTGTTAAATGTAATCTTCAGCAAATTTCAAAATGAATATCTATTTTCAGAATGTTGTGATTTCTAAATTCACTTTGTACCATTTAAAACTATTGATTTAGTTTTTATGGGTTTTATTTTTATTTCATTTAGACAAAAAAAATATAGCCATTGGTTATCGGTTAATCTGACAGAATTTCAATAACGGTGCATTATTTCCAGGAACATGTATTAAGAAAGTATGTTGATTCATTTGATGTTGATACAAGATTTATTTACATTTTCGTAATCCTACATTGTCTTTCTTGCAGTACTTTGTGGAGCTCCGCCCACCGTGGACAACGCTTTCCTGATTGGTCGGAAGCGTTCGCATTATGACATACACTCTGTGGTGCGTTACCAGTGTGGTGACGGTTTCCTCCAGCGCCACATTCCCACCATCAAATGTCGTGCCAACGGCAAATGGGACCGGCCCAAGATCATCTGTACGAAGTGTGAGTATCCCAACTTTATTCTCTAAATGTCAATCTCAAGAACCAAATGGCCAGCCTCATTCTTTTTTTTTTTTGTATCCTCAGCAAGGAGATCTCACCGCTACAGACGCCACCACCACAAGTCCCACCATGAGCGCAGAAAGCACAAGAGGCACGGTTCAGGAGGTCATCGAGGTCAACAGGAGGGTCACGGCCATTTCTAACCAAATAATCCCCTCCTCTCCTCCAGCCTTTCACCTAAACCTCCTTATCTTTGATATCCGACGGCCTTTCACCTTTCCCCCTTCTCGTCTAGCTCAGTCTACCCCCATTATGATCAGAGGGGCACTGCTGGACCTCACAAGGACTATAACAATTTCACTTTTCCATCTCTTTATCCGTTAATGTTACATCTCAGTTTAGTGGATCCAACATGAGGAAAGTTCTTTCGTACCTTCAATGTAGAAAACACTCTAGGTAACTGTTTATGTATTTTTACATAAGCATTAATTGAGCGGGTGGGTTGGTACTACATGTAAATATTGTATTTCATTTCAAAACGCAGGATCAAATTGAAACAGCCAGGAAATGCTTGGGATTGGTTAGCTTGTGCAGTATTTCTTGACCGTTTTGACTTTGGTTTGCTCTTTGTAAGACATTAACCTAATTTATACAGTATTTCTGAGTATTGGTGTGTTTTGAGTTGAGAGGAGTGGTGCTCATCTGGATTTTACATGAAAATTAAATCACGCTCATGTCGTTCCAAACCTGTATGATTTTATTTCTTCCGTCGAACATAAAAGGACATGAGAGACTGGCAACAGGAGCTGTCGAATTTAAAAAATGGCACAATAAAAGTAGTTGTGCACTGTATTTTACGTCTTCTAAAGCCGTACGATAGATTTGTGCGTAAAACCGACCGAAGTTCAATCAAAAGTCATTATTCCATTGTAGCTTTAATAGAAATGTGACGTTTCATGTCAACGATGTCAAATCTTAATGATGAATGAGATTCGGTGGGGCTTTCTTCACATAATCATTTAAATTTAGTATTTTCCTCACACAAATTTATCGAATACCTTCAGTATTGTTGTGTTTTGGGTTGCGAGGAGTGGCGCTCATCTGGATTTTCAGTGTAGAAACTGCACTATTCACACAAAAATTAAATCATGCTCATGTTGTTCCAAACCCATACGATTTTATTTCTTAAGTCGAGCAAAAAAAGGAGATGAGTGACTGGCTATAAATGAGCAGGAAATATGGATGCCCAAAATATCAGTTATATCAGAGCAATATCAGCTACGAGTGTGATATTGCGTTTATACAACAGTTTGACGGCACAAGTGTGTAAATACATAAGAAACAACTTTAAAAACCCTCTTTTGTGCAGAACTACTTCCTTCCGCCACAGATTCAAATCACAAGTTGACGGTTTAACAGCTGAGCCCAAGCCTCCGTTACTAATTCGAAAATGTCACTACTGTCTAAACAAGTACGTTTTTGCCTAAAAAAACTCTTAAAACTACATTCCATGACACGAAAACAGTATTATCGTATAAAATTACAGTGGATTCACTTTGAGAAACGGTTGGAGTTCTGATGTGACTTGAATATCGCACTCCTCTCAGCCAATCAGATTTGAAGACCAGAAAGAACTGTTGTATAAACGACAATAAAGCACCATGAAAGTATAAATTTAACGTCTGATAGGTTTGTGCGAGAAACAGACCAAAGTTATCCATAATCAAAAAGGTGTGACATTTGATCTCATTGATGTCAAACTAGAGATTTCAGATCTGTGTTGGCTTGCTTTTTTTTTTTTTTGTGAATAATCATTTAATTCTTGCATTTCCCTTATACAAACTTACTGAAAATCTTCAGAAGAAGAATATAGCACACATATGGTCATGCAAACCACTTTTATGAAACTTCTATGGTGCTCCACTGGAAAAGAGCAGCTTGAACACTCTGCAAAGTATCTTCTTTTGTGCTCCACAGAGAAAAGAACATAATATGGGTTTGAAATGACATGAGGTTAAATAACTGATGACAGACTTAATTGTTGGGGTCAAACTATTCCTTTAAGTCCTTAAACAGCTTTTAACTAGGTGTTACGTAGATGTATTTCAAGCCTTGAGTAAAGGTTTTCTATCTTTCACAGGTATTGACTTTGAATGACTTGACAAGAATTAGTTAGATGAAATGTGCCACTGTAAAATCCCCCCTACTTGTGGTTCTCCCTCTGTTATTGATGGTCTGTGCCATGATCTCGCACTTTCTCACCCACAGAGAAGAAATTGTCCTGTCAGAGCCTGTCGGCGAGAAAAAGAGCAAGAATTAGAGGGACGGAAAGAGAGGTTCAACTTGCTGGTCTTAATTGCACTCGACTACATATATGCCACATCAAACCGAGCCGGTGACAAGGTACTTTTAACAGCCTTGGGGGTCGCAGCTATGCCCGTAATTAGCTTCTCAAAGTAGCACACTTAAGGAAGAAATAAAACAGGAATGGATTCCCATGGGTGGGATGAGGACAAAAACAAAGAATCCAGATGGTGCGATATCACATACGGGTTAGATGTTAAAAGTGCTCATGGGTAAATTTCAGAGGCAGGGATACCTCCAGCACTGAAGATCAGGAGGTTAAAAAGGAAAGGCTCATGCAGAAGAAAGCCAGTTGAGAGGCAGCATTTGGCCTTCTGTTCTCCTCAGAGCGAAAGATATGGTCTGGGTTCACTGTGGTTTCCAAAGGCACGCTTTTTTTTTTCTTCCCTACCAGGTGCGTGTCCTGTTTTTCAAAGAGTACTGCGACAGCTGACTCAAAAATGAGGACTGCTCCTTATTCTCTGTCCTCTCAACTATCCTCCTTACCTTAAAAAGGACAGACTCTTTCTTTTTTACAGCGCATTTCTCTAATGCCGGGGTTTGTGCTTATCTCTCACTGTTTCTCGCTCAATTTCCCAGTGAGATTGCAAACGTAGCCCAGTTTTTCCGCCAACTTCTTTTCAACGTCAGCGCTCCCTCTTCTTTCCTTCTCTACCTTTATCCATCTTTTTTAATAGCCCAAAATTCAAGGATGAAAAGCCAGTAGTGTTAATATCTGAACAATTCATCTTTTTGTTCCAAGAAACTTAATTAATGCTGAGGTTACTGGCGCCTATTTTGATAAAGAAGCAATTGACTTCAAGAAAAGGATGATTTAAATTTTTTTAAAAAGCTGTTTTTGAACATTTTGAAGTTTAGTCAAAAGCGGATCAATTTTGCATTATTTAAAAAAAAAAAAAAAAAAAAGATTTACTTAAGTATTTGCATTATGGTAATAGTAATTTCAGAGTGGTTAATTTTCTTAAATAATGTCACAATGCAAAAAAAAATTCACATCTTTAAAGCAAAATATCAAGTTTTTTTTTTCCTTTTGATTTTGACGTGAATCAACCTGTTCTGGGCAGGTTTCGTACAATTCATTCTAATGCCCATGCGTGATTTGCATTGAACAGGAGGTGCACCAGTGTTATGCAATTTGTCTGTCAAAATTGGAGTCTCATTCTGATACCCAGTCTCCTAATAATCCATATTAGCTGCTAATGTACCTCTATATCACACTAATAGCTCTTTACAGCCCTCAGCTGAGGCTAGCGAAGGAAGGCAGATGGCTAACAATGTGGCAACTTAATTGCAAGCCTTGATTATAAAAATGAATCTCTAAACAAAGAATGTTCACAGCTGTCTTTTGGCAGGCATTCTGAAGACCTATAAGAGGCAGCTGCGGGATTTTCTTGTGGCAAGTTTTCTGACTAATTGCCACAGAGCAATTGCTGTCCCAGAGGTTGTTACGCTAGCTGCGCCACCCCTTTGTAGTTACATTCGTGGAACATAGTCTTATTTAGGCTTGTTTGCATGACTCATTCAGCCAGATTTGTTGAGTTTCTCACAAGCAGAATATGCAAAATACTCTCGCAATAGTCTCCAACGGTTTGTTTGCTATCTGCTGCCGCAGCCGAGAATGGCTTTTTTCCATTTTGATAAAATGTTCATGTTGTATCGAGACGTTAACCTTGTTCTTTTCGTATTTACATGATAGTTGGAGGTAAAGAGGAAGCTACGGAGGTGAGACAGGAGCACGATGTCCTCTGTTTAATCAGGACTGCAGGTAACAAGCCACATCCATCATCGCCTTCCGGACTATCGTGGCAAGAGTAGCACGTCTGAATTTTTAGTGCATTATCTTCGTCTGCTGGAAATATCTTTGATTGGACGGTGTCAGAAAGGGAATTACCATGACAAAGAAGCCAGTTCAGCCGCCGGTGGCAGTGCGGATTGTTCTGGAAATCACTGCTGCTTAGTATACTTAACCCGAACCTCCGGCGTTCCCTGTTCACCTAAACCGTGCTTACATAGTCCGCCCTTTACCTCATACAATTCTGTATTGGCACATAATCTTATCTGTGAATTCCATCCCAGCAGGTTGTCATATCAATTATATACGACTTTGTCATGCACATAGTTTATTTGATGATAACACTGTTGGAGAAGACCTTAAAGAAGACTCTATGATACTGATTAATATGGTGGGGTCTTTATCTTTACACTGATAAGCATTTGGACTATGATGTTCTCCGACTTTTGTTATCTGAATTTTTGTTTACATTTCAGAACCGAGCATATGAGACTTTTCCTGTATATTTACAGTTACAGCTCTTATTTCTGTTTATTTATTATTTGTTAGCTTGAAGGGCATCCCGTCGCTATTAATGACCCAGCATTCCCTGCTGTTACAAGCAGTAAATTCATTCCTCTGGCAGTAGCAAAACAACCTTGCGACAAAACCATAAAATCTTTTGACACCACTCCCCAGCTCGGTGATGTACAGACTTTGTTTTCACTTCTTGATGTTTTCTTCTCATTTTTTATGTATGGGTTTATTTATTTTTCACTTTTTTAAAATGAAATCTGGATGTGTTTGTTGCTTAGAGTCCCTGGACCTCAGTCACACAGGCTAACTCTCCGTTCTCCGACGCTAGGCAGAAAACACTTCTGCTGCTGCATCAAACATCAAACACCATCTTCTGCATTGAGATACTGTTGTTTTTTTAAAGCATTTCCTTCACCGGGATGACCCGAGTCAGGCTGTGTGAATGTGGTCCATGTGTGTTATCCAATATTTATTGATGTTCTTATGAATTCTAGTTCTGTCATTGTATTATATTCTTTACCGAACAAGTGGTCAATTAAAAACATTGGATGAGATCGGTAATACCATTGAATCGGTCTTATCCTTTACAGTTGTTTTTGTTGCAGATTACACATTCTTATGGGTTTTTGCCATTGACTACACCACAAAAAATGTTGTTCCAAACTTGTATGACTTTCTTTTCTCTGTAGAACACAAAAGGAGACATTTTGAAGAATGTTCATGCTGCTCTTTTCCATACAATGTACGTATATAGTGACCAAGAAAGCCATCAGGTTTGGAATGACATAAGGAATGAATTTACATTTATAGATGAACTATGCCTTTAAGATCAAGTTTTAACAAACGTAGACAACAACAGGTAATCATTAAACGGACAGTTCACCCTTTAATCTTAGGAACACAAATTAATATTTTGGATGAAATCCGAGAGCTTTCTATCCCTGCCTAGACAGCAACGCAACTACCAGAACATCGTTAAAACAGTCCATGTGACTATTTCAGTGGTTCAACAGTAATGTTATAAATCTACGAGAATACTTTTTGTGTGCAAAAAAATAAAAAACAATGACTTTATTCAACAATGGTACATGGAAGAGAAGAAATTGTTGAATAAACAATTTTCTTTGCGACCAAAAAAAGGAAGCTTCATAACATTACGGTTGAACCACTGACTACTTTAACAATGTCCTTACTATCTTTCAGAGCCTTGAACGTCTCAGTTGCGTTGCTGTCTCTGCAGGGTCAGAAAGCTCTCGGGTTTTTTAATCAAAAATATCTTAATTTGTGTTGAATGAAGATGAACGAAGGTCTTATTGATTTAGAATGACATGAGGGTGAGTAATTAATGACAGAATTTTCATTTTTGGGTGAACTAATCCTTTAAAACTCAAGGGCCTTACAAGTTGCAGATCATTTTATGCGGATTAATAAAATATGAAGTAGTTTGGTTTAGCCTGGATAGATTTGTCAGCATCTTTTTGCAGCTTTTTTTTGTTTTTTTTGTTTAATCTTTCTTTCCCTCCATCACTGGACGCAGGTTCTTATCGGGCCATTGGCTCACAAGAAGTGTGTGGTGAATAATTCATACACGCCGTGTATCTCTGACTACCTCTGCTTTATCTCTTCATGTCAGATTCAAGGTCTTTGATGTTCCATCCTCGCACTGAGGAGCGAGACATTGTAAATATTCCTGTATCTGCTCCTGTACGGAGCTATGATTCTCCCGTTTAATAAACAGGCGAGATCAAGACTCAGAAGAGCACGGAAATGCAACGGAACAAGGTGTTAGTCATGCAATATCAAAGCGTTTTATTCATCCAGACATACAATTTAAAAATGAATTACTTGTTCAGTGAAAAAGTACCCTGTTGAGATCAACAGTTTCCCCTCAAAGAGGCCAAATCTTTCCATAAGCACAGCTCTGAAAGGGACAGATCACCTTAAAATCTAAATCCTGTCATTATTTACTCACCTACATGTTCCTTTTTTTCATAAAAGGACAGTTTTTGCTCTAAAAATGCAAGCATGTGGTCCATGTGATTTATTCACTATATTCCAAGTCTTCTGAAGTCATACAATAGTTTTGTATGAGGAACAGGATTTAAATACTGTAGTTCATCCCAAAATGAAAATTCATCATTTACTCAGCCTCATGTTATTCCAAACACACAGATAAATCAGCAATATAGCAATTTTCTGTGTGATAATGTTAAAAAAAACAACAGTGTTTGGGTTTAAAATGATGTGAAATATTCATTTTTGGGTGGACTGTTCCTTTAATTTTATTTGGACAGTTTAACCATTGAAACTCCATGAGCTACTTTGATTTGAATAAATTCCAAGCTAGTTTAATTTCGCAGCTGTAGCGGGAGATCTTTCTGCCCGGCTGATCTGCATGTGCTAGACTCTCCCGGTGTTCCAAGGGCACGCTGTCCTCATTAGACGTCAAGCTGTGGAATCTAGTTAGTGTTGCTCTTAAGATGACCTAGGCATTTTTCCAACTGCAAAAACACATTCCTGATTTACTGTGGAGCTTTCTTTTGAACCAGTTACTATTCTAGGAGGGATATGAATTTGAAGAAGTGTAAGCCCACTTTTTTTGCTCTATAAATATTAAGCATCTCATCCAAGAACTTTTTCGCTGACTGGAGCTAAGTGTGCTAATAGCATCTGAATTGCCATATTCCCCCGGATTTGCTTTCTGAATGCGTTCTTTGCCGTAAACCAACAGCATTTTGAAAAATTGTGACAGGCAACTATCTTTGCACTCCTCTGGCGTAGTCCTCATTTGGGAAATGCGTTTATACAGTTGCCATATTAGCATCGGGAGTCAGTGCTAAGGTTAATTCCTATTCTTAAATTCATTTATCATTCCAGCAGGTAAACTGATGAATACACAAGGTCTGCTAAGCCTTTGCAAGAGCCGCATTTAACAAGATAATGATGTTTGTGCAGATGCTTGCCGAGTCCTTAGCTGCTAATAGCTTTTTAAAGTACTGCAGGATGCAAAGCAGGCCAAAAAAATGAGTCGCAAACAAATAAAAACATCCTTCTGCTCCAGTCCATCTGGGCCGCTGAGTCCCAGTGTACCTTTGTTGTGGGTCTACGGTTGATGATCCAGAAATCTTCCTTCATTAAGCAGCTTAGCGAATCTTCAGTACAACAGGATTTTCACGCATTAGTGGCTTTGGGCATAGCTAGTCTACCAGAGTCTTCTTACTTCTAGTCTCACAGTGCTGCCACGCTCCAGGGAAGAACTCAACCTTCATGGCTTGAAAGGGCCATGTTTTAGTGTTTCATAAAGCAGGTTGTGGGTTTTATAGTTGTGGATATTGCGTCCAGCCCCCTGACTCAACCAGGGATGATGCATTCAATCTGTGTTACAGTTTTACTAAACAGAAGAAATTAACCAGAGAAGAAGGTGGACACCCAGAACACACCTACCTATTACATAATCACCATGGACCAGTGATTGTTAAAGGTGTTTACCCCTCAGCGCAAACATTTTCGGTAAGCTTGCTTCAGCATGCTGTTTTCAGCTCCAAACGAACTTCAACTGTTGGTTCTTCTGTTTTGCTTCAAGCATATAGGCCTTAGCCCTAATCCCCAACCCCAAACATTAACTTCCCCCAGATGCATGGTTAATAAAGTTAAGCTTTGTTTTAGCATTGTTTTTAACTCTAAAACAAAATCCATATCTAAACTCTCATTGGTTGGTGCTAAGACTAACAAGGATTTTGTTCCCATAATAGGGGCTTTCGCACTGCGTAGTTCTAGGAACTAGCCAGCAGGGTAGTTCCTGGAGAACTAATTTCTCCCTCAACGGGGCAACGGAGTCCTGGGAGTGAATTTCGAGGGGGGACGGCGTTTCATTTCTATCTGGTTAGGTTTATTTGGAAATTAAATTGATTTCTATATTTTATCCATTCAAAAGACTACGAAAGCGATCCCAGTTCTGCATATAAACGTAGCTCTGTGTTTATGGTTCGCTGCGCAATGCCGTCTTTTGCCATTTAATACCTGCAGACTGCAGCCAATGCTTCTCTATCGCTGCGCGTCCTGCTCCTCACAGCACAGACCGTGACGGCAGACTGCAGTTGTTGTCATTCATTGTAACGAACAAAGTGTAGAGACGATGTAAATAATATATTCAGTGTGCAGTGTAGAGAGCTTCATTCATTAAAATGGAAGTTTGTGAGATAGCGATGAACGGAGGGTAACAGCTTTTTAATGATTATAGAGTTTGCAAATGTGAAATTGAATTTATACAACAGTTTATACATTTTTGATTTTATACAAAAGTATTAAGTGACTTACATTTTAGGAACACTGTCTATTTTGCTCTATTTCGTCAACAAAAATATAGTTAAAAAACAAAGTCACAGGCTGAGACTCTGCGCAAGTCTGACACAGCGCTGTTTCGTTTATGAATGAATCTTTGCTTTTGAACAAATCTAGTGAGTCAATGATTCAATCACCCATTCATGAAGAGAGTCACTTGCTTCGTTCCTAAATGAATCAGCCGTTTGAACGAATCGATTGAATGAATGATTCAGTGACAAAAACAGTGACTTGATGCCACCTGCTGGCGGTTTCTGTTTCATTTTTAAAGTATGAATTGAGTCATTTAATTCATTAAAATTTATATATTTAAAACATTAATCTCATAACATTGTTATCATGAGATGTATTAATGCCACCTCTGAGTCTTGTCAAAAATTTCTTAAATTCTGTAAATATTCCTTAATGCCACATTTGTGCTCTTCTGTGCCATGCACAGATGAATTGTTGATGCTGATTTCATTTGACTGGAAACTTATTCTTCCTGATTGTTATTGTTATATCTTATTATTTTATTTGAATTTATTGTATAGTTAAAATTTTTTGATAAAAGTTTGTATCAAAATTTTTTGGCACAAAAGATGACATACATTTAATAAAGTAAAGGTTTAAAAAAACAAAAACAAAAAAACACTCGTCAAATAACAATAGGTAGGTTCATTTCTGGGTCATTCCTGGGATTCGGTAATATTTCAGTCCCCCCAGAGTTTCTAAAGTGGTGGTTCACCAAAATTGTTAGAAGCTTTTCACAAACCTTTTGGATGCCCATTATAATTAATAAAAATAATTATTGCATTTGTATATTTTTAGCATAAAACAATGTCTTATATCTATCTTGAACCAAGCATTTTGTAATGTCCCTGAGTTTGTACTTAGAAAATTATTAACAAAATGTGCATAGTGTCTGTGATTTTTGGCAAATTTAAGAATTTACTTGTGTTCCTTTCTTGTAAAAAATACTGGTACTGTCAAGCTTAACAAGTCAACCCCGTCATATAAAATTAAGATGGAAAATTATTACTTTTACAACATTTTTATTTTCATTCATAAGTATATACAATGTGTTTATTTTATTGCTGCCATATATGGTCTACTCTCCTATGCTACATGAGCAGCAGTGGCCACAACCCGGTCACACTCAACCCCATCACAAATGTATGTATTTCTCATCGTTACAGGGTTGTAAACTTGTGACAGGGTTGAGTTATTTGCTTCATTTATTAATAATTTAAATGAGAAAATATAAAATACTTATGGTTTCAGTAAATATATATACTCCAAAATCATATTTTTGTTTTAAATAGAATTTTTGACATAATATATTGACTTAAACGTGGACAAGCATCATACATCAGAAACTGTGCCCACATTTGCAGTAGAAAGGGAAAAACAAAAGCTGGAAAAAAACTCAAATTGATAAAAGGTCTTTAATGCCTGAGGTGGGAAAATATGATATTTTGAATATGATATATTAAAATATGATGAATATTTTTTGGAGGTTTGATATGTGCCTAATGATGTGGGGTATTTAGAAGTTGAATCACATGTAGTTGAAAAACATGTATATTCCAAGTTGAAATGTTACCGAATCCCAGGAATGACCCTCCTGTCATTGATCAGAAGGTCTGTTCCTATTTTTTATTTATTTTATTTTTTTAAGTAGCAATAGTTCTCCTGAAAAGAAATGTAAGCATAGAGTCCTCAAGAATGTAATATTAAAAACTATCTGCAAACGTTTTTGCAACGTAATATGTGCAAATTCACACACAACGTATCTTTAATTTGGCCAGAATTGCAGGTGTTTGTCTAAACTTGAAAGTTTAGAGAAAATATTAAATACATTGTTAATAAATGTTATTATAGATTATAAAGTGTTTTATAATTAAATACATCTGAAAGGTCATCTAAAATTACCATTATTATTGTGGTTATATCTGGTGTGGATTTCCCCATTCTCATAGAATTAAAAGAATTACAGTTATCATCCTGGCACTTTATTCAATTTGGATATGTTTAGAATGTTTAGGAAATTCAGTTTTGTTTTGTTTTTCTTCTCAGATAGAACAAACATTTACTCCACACTTTGTTTTTAACACAAACTGGTCATGTAACTTCCTTTTCTTCTTGTGTCATGTTCAAGAGCTCACTGTGAATAAATGCTCTAAACAGTGGCATTAACCTTCTACCCTTTCTTTTCCACTTCAGTCTGAGTTCTCTCAACACAGACCATTGAGCAAAAGCAGCATGTTCGCTCTTGATCTGTACCTACAGCCGCTTCCAATCGGAACAAATCAGCAGGATCCCCGTTCAAAGCTTACAGGGTCTAAACAAACAGCAAACGCTCACTGTTCACTGCTGGAGGCTTATTCAACTAAGCAGAGCCTTTGTATGCACTGACTCATTACCCGCTGAAATAAGCCAATCAATGTTACAAACACTTCAGCCAATTACTATGTAAAGCATTATGTACATAATACAGCATTCTCAAAGTTTACACAAGAAGAATGGCTAGATATATTAGCTTGACGAGACTGGAGTGTTTGCGTGAAGGATGCAATGAGCCAGATCATGCAAATATGTAACATTTTTCCTATTTGTATAGCTGTTTGTTCCAAAAGTCTTGACACTGAAGAGACTTCAACTGCAAATAAGCAAAATCCTGCCAGTCCACGATCAGATTGGTCAGTATTTCCTACAGCCAGACCAGCAAAGCTTTTCAGTTGGGCTGTCACTAGTGATTATTTTGGTAATCGAGTAATCGTTGATTATTCTGGCGATTAATTGAGTAATGGGATGATATATAATAATTTTTATTTTGAAATCGCGATGAACAGTTAGCATATTGAGATGTATTCTCCTGTGTTAGCGTAGATTTAAAAATGGTTTACCTTAAAAATCTGATGAAATGGTGCACGTCGTTCCCAGATGAATGTTATAATAAACTCAAACTCACAACAATATGCAGAGATGGAGTTTGAGATGCTCCACATGTAATTGATAACAGTTGGTGCGGAGCAGCATTTGCCTGTGAACGGAGCCGCTTTGAGATACCGTTATGTAACCTACACGCATGTAAATAATTAAATAGCAAATATTAAACCTACATCGCATATATTTAACTGAATCGTAGCATTTGTGAATTCACAACAGCATTATGCTTTGTTATGATTTTTAAATGGGTTTAATATATCGTGGGGAATCTCACTTTCAATCCGGGTCATGGCACCAGTGTAACCCCTCCAGATCTACTCACCTCCCTCAGAGCAGGATTTGAACCAGCGTTTCCAGCATGGAAAGTGAGCATGCTAACAAGGATGCTAAAGACCATGGCCTCTAGCATCCGGTGATGCTTTGAGATCATGGGAGTGAGGTTTTCCTGGATAGCACTTACTAGCTGGCCTCAGTTACATATATATGTATTATCTTTTATACAAGAATCGTTATGACTTGATTTCTATGTGATTAACACAAGGTGTTTTGTTGGATAGCGTGTTAGCTCCTGCTGAGATGGGAATGCTAACAGATAGACTTCCTTTCACATCGCACAGCATTTTCACTTTCAGAATAGATGAGCAAATTATTTGACACCTTGTGCCTGGATAGTACATGATGTCTGAGTGTTCAATTTTCACTTTGTATTTTCCTGTCAGCAGGTAAGAAATGAGACAAATATGGCACCTTTTGAGATCTGATTCAGTTCTGTTAGCCCAAGAGGATGTGCTCAGTTGTTAGGGGTCAATTAATTTGGACTTTTTCATGTTGAAGGAAGATTAAATCTATGCAATGAAAGATAACGTAACCATCTCAAGAGAAATATTTTATAGTTGTCTTTTTACACCCTATCTTCTTGTCATGGGAGTAGGGAGATTTAATGCCAATTTTCAAGTTTGTGTTTCTTAGAAATAGTATTGTATGTAATTTAGTACTTATTATATAATGTCCAGTCAGAGTTGTGTTTTTCTGTATTATTTAGATTCTTGCATTCAATTTCGCTACAGGGCGCTAAAACCAGAAATGCTGAGCGTATAATGAAACCTATCAGAGTAAACAGCCTAATTTCAGCAGTTTAACAAATGACTGTTGCTTTTCTTTGAAATTCATGAGGCCTCATTATAGCTGTTACTATGGAAATGTAAGGGTCACTTATGTGATTCTGGCAAAGCAACAAACATTTTCTCAAGTGTTTTGCCGACTGTAGACACAAAGTGCAGCATCGCCAGGAGCTTGTGCCCAAGACAAACCAAAATAGCAATGTGCAGTTTGTTAGAGCCATATTCAGCTATTGTCATGGTTACCGGTGACATTAGGTTTTCCTTCCCTTTTTGTGTCAGAGGTCAAGTTTTTGTGTTTACAAGCGATTCTGTGCCCTGCATCCACAGTCATTTAGAGAATTGACAGACAAACGAGAACAGGTAAATAACTTTAATCTAAAATGCATTATCATAGACAATATTGTGCAATACTGAATGGACAGTGCAATCAACCACTAAGAAGTAGTAAAGCAGCTGATGTAAGTCTGTCATTCACAATATTTTAGCTTTATCACTGTAATAAACATCTAGAAAATGTCATGCCTAATTCTATTATTGCTTGCAAGGTCATTCAAAACGTATCAAAAATGAGTGTCTAGTGTTATGTGCATAGTAATTGGCAAAGCTAATCAGTTTTGATACTTGCTTAGATGGCAACAACTGAGAAAGTTCATTTTAATAAGCAAGCTAAGCCCAGCCAAGCTAGCCAGTTCATGCTAGCATCTGATGCATGTTTTGTCCATTATCACTTCCTCATCATCAGGTCATTGAGGGCTATTGCTAATGTGCTATACTCATTATAAGGCTAAATTAGCTTTCCTGCTTTCTTAGTGCTAATTAAAGTCACTTTTGTCTTCCCTGGGAAACAGCAAAATAAAACAAATTGAAAACCTTAAGGCTAAGTTCTGCATGCAGGGTATACTGCGAAACTAATGTCTCTGAGGAGAAAAGTTGCTTACTTTCTCAATTTAGAAATGATTGACACCTCATTTCAAGCAAGTGTGTGAAATTATACAAGCAATTATGCCCCGAGTTCAGCGCTAGCCTAGTTGCTTAGTTGCCTAGTAGCCTAGCAGATGTGCAAAAAGCCTTGTCTGTCAAACACAGAAGCCATGATGCTAGTACTAGTATTGTGCACTTTCAGATGCTTCTGGTGCTGTTAGCCGGTTTGGTTGTGGTTTCTTTTGGAGCCTGTGTTGACTGGACATCAGTGTTCCTGCGGAAGCAGTAGACTCCGTAGAGGCGGAACTTTTTATCAGGGAAACCTAGGTTTCGGACACCAGGTTCTGGGCCCCCGCAGCGAGCCCGAGGGTTGACGATGGGGTAACGAATGCTGCCATCTTCCACCCAGCCTGCCTCACAACGGTCCAAGAGCTGGATCTTCCATGCGGCGTATAGTTGTCCAACTTTGGCAATCACTGCGTCGTCACGTTGACATGCCTTTACTGCCTCGAGGTAGTTTACCTTTTTAAAACGTTTGAGGAAGTAAACATGTCCTGCAAGAGAAACACAATTTTATGAACAACAACAAAAGCTGTGAGAAGACTATACAACAGCTTGCCATAAATGTCTGACTCGCTGGAGTAGCAAAGAAAGAAAAATGTTCCAGTTGAATGTTCCGTCAAAAATGCTAATGAAATTCTTCCGGAAAGTAGACATTTTACTGTGGAAGATCTTTTGAACTTTGAACCTAATTTCAAAGCCTGCCGGCTGGGTGAGTCGAAAGAAACTAAAAAAAGGAAAGGACAAAGAAGGAAATATTTCAGACCACCACTTGTTTTTCAGAAGTCATTCATTGATTTTCTGTTTGTTTATGTGAGGCCTGACTGTTAGGGCAGCACATTGTCTCATATTTCCCACTGGGCCATTCGCTAAATTTCCAGCAGCTGGTCAGTGTAGGGGTATTATTGAAAATTGCCCTTGCTATAAAGATTTCAGGACAAACTGTCCTCTCTAATAGCCCACTTGGGGACAAAAGAAAAGCCTTTTGGCTCTCAATGACTTGACTACGAGTGGGTCTGAAGAACTGAGCAAGTCTTGTGTACCCACTGGATCATACAACACTAGTCTGAACCAGGGCCAAAAATACCGTTTTCTTCCTGAAGACAAAATCAATTCAACTTTCAACTGTGCAAACGCCTATTATTCCCACATGGTCACAAAGTGACTCTGCACCCCAGAAGCTGTACTAAATCATAGTTTCCCTGAAATCTGATTTGATTTGGCCAATTTTCCAGAAATTGATGCATTGCTCAGTTAAGACTCCTTCATTTGTGGCACTGGCACCATTTATTGGACATGTATCAAACAGAAGGCAGAGAAAGGAGAAGCAGGAGGACTTTCTTAACAGAAACCTGGCCCAATAGCCTCAGGCCTGGAAAAGATCTCCAATAAGCAATTCCACCCTAGGCAAACACTCACCGTTGAGGTTTGATGTAAAGCAAAAAGCATCATAGCGTTCGTCGTCTTTGTGCCTGTAGCCATAGTTGCGGACTCCTGGAGGGCTATCCTTGTGGCCACATTGGTCTCGAGGATGGGAGATGGGGTACTGGACCGAGCCGTCCTCTAACCACCCGGCGTTGCACCAGTCCAACCCCTCAAGCCAAGCCTTGTGGAGCTGTGTATGAGAGGCCAGAATTGCATCTTGCTGTCGGCACACTTCCTCTGCCTGGTGGTAGTTCAGCTTGTAGCGTCCGGATGGAGGGTAGTATGGGAACACCACACCTTTGAAAAATGGTTCAGAGAAGTTGGTTCAGTAGGAATATGACACTTTATTCAATCTTATTTACTACAACCAAGACCAGCTCCCTGACCTTCAAGGTCTAGATTGACAAATCCTGTGTCGTCCTCCATGTCATTGGTGACCTCACACTCGTAGCGGCCGTAGTCTTGCAAGGTGATGTTGTGAATAATAACTGAAGCATCTCCTGGCCCTGCCCGCTCCAGAGACACTCGACCAAGGTAGGAGTCAAATGCCTTCTGCTGTCGCCCCAGCGCTACAAACACATCTTCAAACTGGAACGCATCGGAAACCTTCGTCCATTTGATACGGATGCGGTTAGGGTCGACGTCCTCTGGTTCATGGTGGTAACGGCAGGGAAGGGTGATAGTGCCACCGCGATGAGTGACCACCTTACCTGGAGCAGTCTGGACTATCACTGCTCCTGTATCGTCCTCTAGGGAAAAAGAGAAAGAAGTTTGCACTTTACACTATATGAAGTGTGTACCTGAGAATCAGTCCCATAACTTTTGAGTTCCTAGAACTATGCTAAACTTCAGAAACTTCAAGAGGGCCACATTCAAACCCGAATTAGATTCAAAGTGTTGCAATTACATCTGAATAGGAATTACAGTTGAATTTTTGACATTTAGACTGACTGTCAATTTGACTGGAATTTACCTTATTTTTAACTAAAATCTTCTTAAAGGTTTTGAGACTTTGCCGAATAAGGTTTGGGTGAAAATTATACTTTGTGGAAGTGTGGAAAAGTATGCAATTTTGTGGTTTTCTTTTTCATGCGGTTCATATGCAAATAGGGTCATTTTCAATTCAAATACAGCCAAATCTTTTAGTATTCTTTGTGCTGTGTCCCTTTCAATTGAGTGAACTGACACGTCACATCAGTTTAAAATCTGCATATTGCATGAATATCCTTTAAGAGTGCCAATTGTAATGCAGATGCAGCCCTCTTGCTGAGTACCTTAGCTTTACCTGTTGGGTTAAATAAGCATTTGATCTTAAAACCAGTTATTAAGAAAAATTAATAACTGTGGCATTAAAAAATACATTGAAAATGCTTAAATCTTCCACCTTTTCTTTCATTTCCCACAGAATCCTTTCCTGAAGGCTGTTCAAAGGCACTTGGATCTCCAAGCCACCAAGTCTTAAAAGTGTGAAACACGGCTATCAAACAACACCTTTTCTGATAGCTATCCAAAATTTTCCGAACAGACCTCAAGGGCCGTAATCAGCTTTGACATCTGCTCATTTAAGCTGTCAGCTGGATACCTGGCACTCTGACATGTTTGTTACCACAACACCTTTTCTTTTGAAAGCAGGGTTGCCAAACATGTCCAATCATTAATTCAGCCGGAGACAGCTAAAGAACCAGTATTTCATTGGAAGCAAAGGGTCTAAACTGAAAGCAATGTCAATGTAACCACAGACTTTTTGAAAGTAATTTGCAGCGGCCAAGTAAATGTTGGGACCATGCTGTTAGAAGACAGTCAGCGCAACAGCTTCAATTAAAGACCTTTTTTCTTGCTTACATAAAAATGAATACCAAATGAAGAAAAGCAACCTAGTTGACTTGAAACTGATTATAAAGTATGTTTACCTCCAATATAAATATGCAACAACTATCAGATGTTGCATATTGCTTTTAAATCCTACTTGAGCTTCGAGTAGCCACTAGAATTGGGGCTCGTAAGAGATTTTCTTTTAATACCTCAGATGGACAGACACTGAAAGTGAGGTTATACACTGAAGATCACTCTTGTGGGTGGGTCGCAGAATGTTTTTCTACAAGTAGGCGGTTGTCGGTAGATATCATAACCTCCTTCTGCTTACGCCGCATTTGCAGATTTGCCTTATGCACATTGTGATCTGGGACACCTGGTATAAAGTGGCACAGAAGAAGTTCTTACCCATTACATGAACCACTCTCCTCCGTCCTTTCTCCAAGTCAGCTGGGTAGGTGGTCACAAAGGGTGAAAGGAACAGCAGCGTCCAGGTAATGGTTTCCAAGCACAAGATCTTAAATAATAATAAACACAGAATAACTAGAGTTTCTTCACATTGCACACAAACGAGCTTGGTTTTGTTCATTTTTGAGAAAATCAGGCAATATGTGGGCTAAATCTACTGCATTTATAATACCACCATGATACAAATAAATGTGGTTAGGTTCAGTTTTGCAAACATTAGGTAGAGTCTAGAGTCTGTTATGGCAAAATAATCAAATTTCTGCTGTCTGAACAAAGTCATACAGTGTTGTTTTACAACGTAGGCCTTTTTTTCACGTCTTCTTTTATGTAACATGATCCAGACCACACATACACACACTACGCAGCACTGACACCAGCCCAAACACATTATATATGACACAACGGGAATCATGCATCCTCCTCCTCCTCCTCCTCAGCTCCCCTTACAGCATCTTTGAGCATCGCCTACCGCAATGCACTGCGCATTATCAAGGTTACCGTAGTAAATTAAAACCCACACACATGCAGTCTGAACTCACCAACATCATGAGAGGACGCGTTTTATGTTGAGCTGGTATGAAGTTATTATTATTGCTCCAGTGTGCTGATGCGCGTTCCGGCGCAGCTGTCCCGGTTCTGACTCGGTTTCACTGCAGATGTCTGTCGCGTCTCATCACACACACTGCTGCTGACGGTGTCAGAGCTGGAAGACTCTCTCAATTACACTAACGTTACGACTGAAGAAAAGCTGTCAGTGTTAGGTTGTGGTAATAAAGAGGGTTGCTCGTCTTTTTTTATCGGACGGTGTACTTATAAGTTGTATTTTGTATAGCTAGCTTTGTTTACGGTTGCAGATTGTGCGAATTTATTCGCAAACTCAATGTTTGCAGCTTCACTCAGTAGTTTATTTAGTAATTTTGTCGTGAATATTTAAACTAAAATGACCTAAACTTACTTTTAACCACTTCGGACGCTTTACTATTCATTATGTGAACACTCAAGTAGGTTTTGACTCTGGATATCTGATAAATAAAGTGTATTGCATCGTGAAACTATGATAACGTGATGTCGTATATTGTGTTCTATTAGTTAGTATACTGTATTTGAATTAAAAGGCAGCGAAGTAGAGTTTCGTACTTGTCTTCAATACTTGCATACTAGCCGTAGTGTACAGGAAGGGGAATTAGCTCAAATGGTAGAGCGCTCGCTTAGCATGCGAGAGGTAGCGGGATCGATGCCCGCATTCTCCAAAGCTTTTCTTGTTTTTTTCTGCTCTAAAAGTCATCATTACGTTTTAATTTAGCACTTAGTGACTGCTCGTAAGTATTTATAAGATACCGAGACTAAAATGTCTAGACTTTGCGAAGTAATTTATGCAAGAAGCCATTTAGTATGCTAGGCTAAGTATAACTAATGCACTAGCCTAGACGGATAACTCCGTTTTTCATTTCGCTGTCATGTTTTTATTGTGTTGGTTAGCTGTATTTCTTTAGTTATTATTATTTAATCAAAACAACCAAACTGCCGTTTAATTGATATTAATTTGAATGCAGGATTTAAAAAAAAAACAAAAAAAAAACATGATTTATGATTTGATCTGTTATCTAAAAAATTATCAGTTAACTATGAGTTATCTGTTTTTGCAAATGAACACTTCAATTGTGTTTGCAGCGTCCGTTTTTTTAAATATAACTGTTATTTATTGAGCGATTTTACATAATATTGCAATTAATTACAATATGTGCTATATTTTGTTTTTCCATTCAAAGCTTGACTTCTCCTTTATTAATACTGGTTTAGTATGTTTTTGTTACAGTATTTGGTACATATTTGTTATGTTTTGGAGTGATTATTATAGACTATTTAAAGTGATCCTTTGACAGATATTTTGAAGTTGTCACGTTTTAAGTGTCATACATTACATTATTGGCCAAAACATCATTTTTGTATGTTAAATTCTGCATTTTTACAGTTTCTTAAATCTTTAAAAGTTTCAGTTGTACTGAAAAGCAAATAATAGGCTGTTTAATGGCCTATTAATTTCATTGTGACAACTATTGTCAGTGTGTGTTCAATGAACCGTAGCAATAATTTTCAATATTTAACTGAGTTTTAAAAATAAACCAAACCTGAGAAATATTCACTGGAGGAGAAAGGCGCTAATTACCCCTAGTCTCCCCTATACTGAAATATTTAATATAATACATTATGACCTCCACTATGTTAACACTGAAATGAAATTATCCGCTAGGCTAGCTTGACAGATTTCTGTACTAATTCCACTGGAACTGATTTGATGCCACACAGAGCGCTGTTTGTGTGTGCAAGCAGAAATTTTGTGCATTGCTCCTCATCAGCATGAAAAAGCTGCTGAGTAAGGATTGCTTTTAAGGTTAGTAGTTGTAGAACTCAACCCTGCTGACTTGCTCATGTACATACAGCGTATCCAGATGAAGATCTTGTTGGATGATATTTTATTACCTATGAGACCAGTCAATTATTCAAGAGAAAGTTCTGGCATGTGTTACATTTAAGATGTAACTGTGAAATTTGTGTGAAACAGATGGATAGAACTAGGAAAATACACCGGAATAAGAGACCTCTAGTTGCAGCAGATGAGATTTTTACAGTGAAGGACAGAAGGCTAATAAACTACGGTGTTAAAGGTCTTGTTGTGTCAAGACCGGTAGAACAAGCCATGGTTTAATGATCCCAGCTTCATGCAATTTAGAGTTGTTTTTCTCATGAGGAATTCAGTAACAGCCGTAGCTCTGGCAACTGACACAATCAAGACGTTTCAGAAGCAAGGTCCTGTAACCTACGTGATTACCAAATTAACAGGAACCCACTGGAACACAGTTTAACACAATTTGAAATGCACTCTTTCTAAAGGAATAGTTCGCCCAGCATGAGTAAATGATAATGGAACTATCCCTTCAATGTCAATGTTTTTGTTTTTCTCAATCGATTTAACTTAATTTCTTCTCATTGTTAGTTTGGCCCACAGGTGCGATGGAAAGGAAGTAGTCCGGCTCTCGTTTGCAACGCAGGGCGAGCAGTACAGGACCGGCCGCATACAGCAGGTTGAGGAGGAGGACGGGCGCCAGGGTCGTGACGGGAGTCCTGTACATTTCTGCAGTGCGTGGGTGCAGCGACGCTCCAATATGAGACCACTGGCACTGTGGTGGACAGAAGCACAACATGTTGTTTTTGTGGGTGAGAGTTTTGTTTAATCGATAAGACAGTTGTCACCTGGTAAATGAAAAAATCCACTAAATTGAGGGAAGGACTTTTGGTCACCTTGACAGGGGTGCATTTCCCATACAATGACATTAAAAAAATGGAAATTCTGTCATTAATTACTTAACCTCATGTCGTTCTAAACCCATAAGACCTTTGTTCATCTTCAGAACATGAATTAAGATATTTTTGATGAAATCTGAGAGCTCTCTGACCCTAGACAGCAACGCAACTAACACGTTTAAGGCTCAGAAAGGTAGCAAGGACATCATTAAAATAGTCCACCAGTGGTTAATTTTATGTAGCTACGAGAATACTTTTTGTGCACAAAGAAAATAAAAATAATGACTTGAGGAGTCGGCTTTCTGACATAGAAACCAGATGCGCTGTGCCTTGTTTGCAATGAGAGGAATGCAAACGCATGCATCGTGGTACTGTCATGAATGTACACCAAAGACTGACACAGAAGAAAAGAAATAGTTTTCTTTCCGCACAAAAAGTGTTCTCGTAGCTTCGTAAAATTAAGGTTGAACCATTTTAATGATGTCCTTACTACCTTTCTGGGCCTTGAACGTGTCAGTTACATTGCTGTCTCTGCAGGGTCAGAAAGCTCTCGAAATTCATCAAAGATATATTAATTTGTGATCCGAAGTTGAACGGAGGTCTTACGGGTTTGGAACGACATGAGAGTGAGTACTGAACTATGATGAACTATCCCTTTAAATCTGATTGGAGCTCAATTCTGCAGGGCAGTGGTTCTCCAGGATCATGATTGGACACCGCTGTCTTACGTTATTATTCACATGCCCACTATTCGGAAACAGTGGTGTATATTCAAGCTAAGTCCACGTCAAACAATATGTGTCTAACCACAAGCCGAGAGCTGGAGTTCTAACCATGCCTGTTTATGATACTGTTTGCGAATGTTCATTGGAACTATGATTTCAGGAAACACTGAATCATTGGACTATGTTGGTAATGACGAAACTTGCAACCATGGTTGGCTAACAACAACGCACCCCATAGCACCCACATACCAACACAAATCCTAGCACTGTGGCTGCAAGTTCTCTACACCACTCATATTCCCTTAATGAAATGCAAGAATCTAGTTTTATATTGTGCTTTTGTAAAGTTCAATGATAAGGGCACAATGAGGTCTCATCCAAGACCTTGTAATGTATTTTAGAGGCCTCTGCCTGTGGGTAAGTAGAGATGAATAGACTGCAATGACGTCCTCTCAGCTTTGAGGAGGCGTTCATTAGTATGTCGAGCTGGAGATCTACAGTGAAACTCCAGTGAAGTCCTGTTCTACTGGAGGTCTTTGATTAGGAATGCTGACTGCTCAGGCCTCATACTGGGAATTAAAGGGGTGCTGGATGAGCTTCTTCAGACCAAGGCTTTGATTGTGGTACTGTTTGATGGTGCCTTTCTATATCATCAGCATACAGTAGACAGAAATCTCTAGATTCTGACAGGAACTATGGAGGAAATACAGTATACCTCAATGGCTGTTTCTAACTTGAACCTTAGACATAGAATTTACAATTTCTGAGATGTTTTCTTGCTTTCTTCTCACAGCTTTGACTCGATATTGGAGAAGTTTTTCATGTCTTACCTGTAAAATGGCACCTGCAAAATATACCGTCCAATCAAGCATCCAAGTGCAGCCAGGTGTGCAAAGCCCATATGCAAATGAACCCAGCATTGGAAGCGCATGGAACAGGAGCAGCAACATCTGGAGACGAAAAGACATCGTGCAACAAGTATTATTTCAATCTATGTGTCAACACTACACGCCTTGCCTCTACACACCAGTGCTTTGATGGCAAATTAATGCAGTCCAACTCAATCCCCAAGGGCACCAGCGCTGCCGCAGCAATGCACTCCCGCTGAATACAGATCGGCCCGACTGCATTGAGTTCACACAATCATTCATACTTATTGAGGCTTAAAAACACAAACATGGGCGCATTACCCACGATTAGACCCTAAACAGAGCCTGGTTGTGTTGCACAACACGTGGCGTCTTTCAAGAAAGTTATAACAAGCTGTGAAAGTCATGTTTGCCCAGGAATTCAGATACATCTTTAGAGAATTCATTGTTATTACTTGATTTTAAATAACATATACAATGGTACTGAAGGTTACAAATGACTATAAATAACTAAAATATATCTGTGTAATTGCTTATTTTATATGTATATCAAGTTACAAATAAATATTTTAATACATCATTTTGTTTCACACACACACGCTACATATGTATATGTGTGTGTGTGTGTATATAAATATGTGTAATATTTTTTTTTAATTATATAACCTAATATAAATATAGAAAAAGCAGCTATTTAGGTATAAATGTAAATAATTATTAATAAAATGAAAATTCAAACATAAAAAATGGTAATAAATACCATCTATTTAATATTTTATTATAAAAATAAAATTAAAATGCTAACTAATATTTTAATATTTAAAACAAAGTATTACACAAATAGTATATATATATATATATATATATATATATATATATATATATATACTATTTGTGTAATACTGTAATATATATTATACATATACATTTATACATTTAAATACATGTATATACATTTAAAATAAAATATTAAATATATGTAATTTTATAGATAAAATAATATACATTATTGTTTTATATATAAAGTAAGCACTTTCAACAATGCGTTGCAAATAGAATCGAATCAGTCACAGATGTTGAATTGGAATTTGAGTAGAAACATTAAAAGGAATTTACCCTGCCCTATACATACCCTATAAATATTCTCACCAGCACCTGGGCGTCCCTGAGTGCACAGGTATTATGCGATCGATGCAGGTTTCTGTCCTCTGTACAGACATATGTGTTGGTGCGCCCTCGTTCCTTATCAAACACATTACCACACATGTCACACTCTCTCCTTGTTTGAGTTGATGGAGGGGCTCAGCCAGGACTCATGGGTAGGATTAGCTTATCAAGTCACAGCACATCTCCTGCCTGATCGATGGGCCACCATTGTGCCAGGGTTCCAGCTAGAACAAGGACTTTTGATAACCTATTGACCAAGCTAAAACCCCAGTCTAAACAAAAACAAGGGTACCCTCGATACCTTTGTGCTCGGGCTGAGACAGAGGGGATATTGTTGGACTACCCAAGGTGACAATAAGCCACCCAACCTTATTGAGTGCTAATGATGAGTAATACCTAGAAGGTACCATACAGTCATTTAGAGGAGCTTAATGCTATAAAGCTTTGGGTATTGAGAAGCAAAGTGGGCTGAATGTGTTGGCCTGAAACTGATTGAATGTGATTACTTGAGAGTATGTGAATATGTACTCACCATAACTTTGGGGAAGCCCACAGGATCCTTCAGATATGGTTCATACTCTGTCACATATCTGTTGAGGATTTCTAACGGGCAATCAAGAACGGCCTATATGGAGAAAGATATGAGTTTCTTTGTCCCAACAGATTTTGGCTGAATTATAAGCAAGCGTATGGTGAGCACCAATTTACCAATCCTCTAAAGATAGTGAATCCCATGGCGGCCACTAGATAAACCACAAAGAGAAGATCCAGGGGGCGCCAGATCAAGGCTTTTTTCTGCTCACGTTCAGCCTGATGGATACAAGCACCATGTTACTGATTCTGTAGAGAAAATTCTGACCAAGGTCAAGGGTGTTTGGTTCTTCACCTTGGATGCTCCCACAAGAGGCATATCCCTTGACCTGGAGAACAAGGAAACTGCTCCCCATATGGGCACCAACAGAAACGGCATGTTGAGCCAGAAGGCAGGATGGATCTCGGATCCATATTTACCTGCATATAAAACGTATTTGAGAAGCATCTCATGTACTGTTCAGCAGGAATTTGTGATCGTTTATTTACTTTGACTCACCAACCACGATTCCAGGTACAAACACAATCATGTTGGCACACAGCGATCCAGCCCAGAAAAGACCCAATGTGCGGTATTGTTGCCTGGGATGATAGGAAACACTAATTTAGGAAAATCCACCTCCTTTTAAACATCACAGCATGTACTTTCATGTCATGTTCTTGCCAGATAGTGTCAAAACGTTATTTCAGCTTGATCCAGTCCTTTGAATAAAACCTCTTAACATAGATGTTACAACATGGCAGACGTTAAAAAATGGCAGACTACACATCTCATTTACATCTTTGACTAGGGTACTGAATAGCGTACAGAGTAGACATAATTTACAAACCTGTTTGACATGCGGTGAATTAGCATCAGGTAGAGGATGAAGTGCACTATACCATCCCAGTAGCACATCATGATAGCATACGGCGTGCCAAGATACGGCTCCCCCTGGAGAACCAGCAATACCATCGTCAGACAGGTTTAGACTGATCGATTACATCAACTCTGCTTTTCTTCATGATACTGACCGTTTTCTGGTAGAACTCCATGAACCCTGAGGTGAAGCCATCGTATTCTAGAGCGCTCGTGAGGTCAATGACACACGTGAAGGAAAACTCTGCAAAAACTGAACAAAAAAAGATATTAACAGTCTTTTCTTTTGTTTAGTGATCAAATGTATGTGCTTTAGATGTTGTAGTGTATGTTATGTAAGTGAGACAATTCATTGCGGCTTTCCAATTTTTACTTTTGGTCACCTGATAGTTCGATATCTTGATAGAATACTCGAATCTGATTGGTCAATTGTGTGTGGTCCTATGGAATACTTGATTCTGATTGGTCAATTTTGTACGGTTCTATGGAATACTTGATTCTGATTTGTCAATTTTGTACGGTTCTATGGAATACTTGATTCTGATTGGTCAATTTTGTACGGTTCTATGGAATACTTGATTCTGATTGGTCAATTTTGTACGGTTCTATGGAATACTTGATTTTGATTTGTCAATTTTGTACGGTTCTATGGAATACTTGATTCTGATTGGTCAATTTTGTACGGTTCTATGGAATACTTGATTCTGATTGGTCAATTCTGTACGGTTCTATGGAATACTTGATTCTGATTGGTCAATTTTGGACGGTTCTATGGAATACTTGATTCTGATTGGTCAATTTTGGACGGTTCTATGGAATACTTGATTCTGATTTTTCAATTTTGTACGGTTCTATGGAATACTTGATTCTGATTTGTTAATTTTGTACAGTTCTATGGAATACTCCATTCTGATTGGCTCATGGTGACATTCAGCGGTCTCATATTTCTGATAAGCCAGTGAATATGGAGAATTTCAATAGCAATGCTGTACTGTATATCAGTTCTCTTGGTTGACTGTTTTTTAGACTACATTGTAGACTCATTTTTAGATAATATACAGGTCATGCAATAAGTGGAATATTGTACAATAAGTCACATTATTGGATGGTTATATATTTTCCACATATTCTAATGTAACATATTTTTAACTTTATGCAAAACTGGCCTGAAATCAAACAATAGAACATTTTCTTGCTCAGAAAGTGACAAACTGTTCTTATCTATATTGAAAGAGAAATTTTAATTTACTTTGTTCAGTTATAATTGCAGGCTTTGCAAGAAAGCGTATCTCTCCCTAGTGGGATTATATGAGCTCGGCTTCATTGGCGCTTTCGAAACGCTGAATTGAAATGTTTTCGTCTTTAACTCTAAGCCTTCCATGAGAAAAAAAATCGAGAAAAAAAATCTCACTAATAAGATGTTGCAGCGTTCAACTACCCTATCAAGAGTTAACTAGTCCACCTTTATTCTCGCTGTCTTTATTAAAAAGATTTCACTCTTACCGGCTATTGATTTCTGGCAAGGTGGAAGAGGATAATGATATCAGCTAGTGGAGGCGTGAACAAGAAATTTATATTTGGAGCCATGTGGCGTTTTTTTTTTTTGGGTTTAAAGTGCAGCTGTGCCAAAAGGGCACTTTGCGGATACAGTGAATACCCCATGTGGCATTTCCTAAGCGTCTCGGTGACAAATAATGAGTGGCAGGGGACATGAAGAAGGAAAATTCTTAAGCATGGAGGCAAAAATAATGACTGTAAATGTCACCACTGAAAGCTCAGACACAGGATTTAACGGAATAGTTCACCTAGACATGAAAAATCTGTCATCATTTACTTCACCCTCATGTCGTTCCAAAACCATACGACTTCATTGAAGCACAATGGAGAAGTTTAGGGGAATGTTCACGCTGCTCTTTTTCATATAGATAAAAAGTGAGCTGTAAAGCTCAAAGAAGCTAGACATGATGGTAAGCAGCCTAACTGATAAATTTCAATTTAGGTGAAGTATTTCTTTAATAATCTTCTTTTCCGAGCGAAGTTTTCAAGATGGAATTCATAGCGTGGGTGTAAAAGTAAAGACAGGTGTGTTATTGTAACAAATACTTTTCTTGTATCCAATTTCATGGTTGGATTGCTAGACTAGATATTGTCCAGTGCAATTCTTCTAGCGTCCACGAGTATCTGACTGACAGCTTCTTAGATATAATGGTTCAATGAGAAGTGCTCTATTGCCATCCGCTGAGCACAGATGCACAGTCTGATACTGATGTTCTCACGCTCCGTCTTTCTCGCTTCCCTTTTTCTCCCCGAGCCCTTTTAATCCATAGGGGTCTTGGTTTACTTTACCTGCATTACAGGTGCGATAATGGAATTATCATCTCCTTTATCACGGCGGGGTGAAATGACATGCTGTGCTAGATGACATTGTCACCTCTCAGTCACTCTAACCCATAATAACACTGCTATCTTAAGCTGAATTTATATCATTACATTGCAAAAGCTCACATTTTTCTATTGTGTCCTAATAGGATGCAGACTGGCAATGCACAAGCAATGTTTCACTTGGTGTTTCCTCAGCTAAAGGCACTTTTGAAACTAACCTCTCATAAAGCGTATTGTTTTCAGATTAGTATTTAAGTTTGTCCACAAATAGTGGACATACCATGGGTCACAGAAGAATTTTATAATTTCTTGTCTGGTATTGTAAATATTTTGGTGGGGGAAATGGCAATTTCCCCCCCTTTTTTTCAGAAAATTGTGCAGGTTTCACCACAACTTCCACTGGTTTTTGTGTAAACATCCCTGAACCTTTAAAACGGTGAGAGGAAATGTCAATGAAATGCCAGTGTCTCCATTCCACCGATACTAATGAGTTTAAATTGCCTCATTCAGTGCAGCAACAAAACAATTAAAGGGATAGTTAACCCAAAAATGAAAATTCTGTCATTAATTACTCAACCGTTTCAAACTCGTAAGACCTTCGTTCATCAAACACAACAGACATGTTCAAGACTCAGAAAGGTGTGCACGTCTCATGAACTCGCATTTAAGACTGACACGGAGAAGAGGAAATCGTTGAATAAAGTCATTATTTTTGTTTTCTTTGCGCACAAAAAGTATTCTCGCAGCTCTTTAACATTATTTACTTTGACTCACTGATGGACTATTTTAACGATGTCCTTTCTATCTTTCTGAGCCTTGAACATTGTAGTTGCATTGCTGTCTAGGGTCAGAGAGCTCTCGGATTTCACCAAAAATATCTTAATTTGTGTTCCAAAGATGAACGAAGATTTTACGGTTTTGAAACGACATGAGGGTGAGTAATTAATGACAGCATTTTCATTGTTGGGTGAACTATCCTTTTAAATAATTCTGCAGATGTATGTAACCTTAAACAGAAAAAAAGAGGTGTTTTTGAGACTTGATCATATTACTGATCATCTGTCATTTATTTATTTGAGGGTCAGAAAGAAATGAGGATATGCTGCATATTTCAAGAGTTAGTCAATCAAATCAGTGTCAGAGCTCATACCGTAGAACAAGGGATCTTTCGGAGGATTGTAGCGAGTAGCGAGGTAGACCAAGAAGAACACCGCCACAAGAACAGCCACCCCAATTTCCAGAATAACCACTGGCCTGTAAATGCAAAATATTATGAATATGAGTGAACATAATATTACATTTAACTTGCTGTGTCTGGCCATAGTCTTTAAATAGTCAAAAAAAAGGCTTTTTGCGTATTTTTACATTTACGTTTTTGAGTTCGCAGTTGTTCACGATTTCTCTTCTGACAACACCGACATACAACGACAAGTGTTTTAAAGGAAAGATAGAAAAAAAATAGTAAGAATGAGGAAAATTAAGAGGCCAAAAAGTGGAGGGATCAAAAAAGAAATGTTGAAAAAGATTTTCACCACTAGAGGGCGCTAAAAGCGTGAACACGCTTGAAACAGACCTTTTTTTTTAACAAGTATACCTATTATTGTTACTATTATCATAGTAGCATTGATAAGTATTAAACATTTAATCAAGAATATGCCCTTCAAGCCTATCTTAAAGGACACCATACTTTAATAAATTATTTTCAGATTAATTTTGCATAGCGGCTTGTCCCCAATTACTACACACCTATGTGTATTCGGCCATTTTCTTTCCTGTCTTCAGTAAGTGAGCAGAGATGAATTGTTTGGCAGAGAGAACTGTAATTATTCCAACACCCAGAGCACCAAATGAGATGGGGGAGCACATGACAACCATCCTGCCTTTCTGAGACATGATTACTGTTGTATGAGGAGCTATTCAGACAGAGAACATGTCTTATTCTCAACATCAGAGTGAAAACAGCCTCCAACAGAAACCATAGTTGTTTAAAATGAATAAATGTTGGCATAGAAGTACAGTGAAATAGTACTTTTCAATTACCTTTCTTGTTTTTGATTATTGGACTATTTTTATTGTTAAATATATATAGTGCTATCAAAATTAGCGTGTTAATGTAGGCGATTAATTTTTTCAGTTTAACGCATTAAAAATATTTAACGCCGTTAACGCAGGGGCGGGGCTAGTGTTGGCCACCCCTCTCATAACTGCTGCCTCTGTCTCTTTTTTCTTGCTAAGAAGTGCATTTATTTAGTCACAGAAAGTCTTTACGAGCACATCAAACAGGAGACGTTTCAGACGCACGCTCCACTTCACCTCAGCGCCAGGCACGAGTCAAACGAGTGCGGGAAACGGTACTGTACTCGGCGCGCGCGCCCTTCAATTGCACGCACAAAGGCACGCTGTAGCCTTTATCATTTCATATCAGCAGCGGCAGCTCTTAAAAAAACAGCACCCAAAATAACCTATTAACCCAGCTGCTGTGATGTCAAAGAACAAAAAAAAAGGAACTCTAACATTTAGGCCTATAGCTTTAAGGATTCATCTATATTTAATTTAGAATTTAGTGTTTGATAAATTTATTCAATTTCTGCATATGTCCTACTTGCTGAAGGGCAAAGGTGGTTAAATATGACATTTGTTATAATGGGTTTATGTGAAGATTGTTTAAAGCTTACTTAAATTAGAAGTTATTTTATTAAAGTCCAATAAATATTAAAATTGATAGCTCTCAATTATACTGTAATGTTGAATGGCAATGGTCAAATATTAGGGAAAAAAAACAATTTTATAGAGGCATCAGTAGTATTGGTATCAGTGATACTGGCCTTCAGTCATAAAAAAAAGATGTCATTAAATGACATTTTTCTACATTGATTTGAACATTAAATGTGTAATTATTGCAATATAAAAGTATATTTAAAAAGTTTAATGTTAGGTGGGATTAATTGCGATTAATCGCGATTAACTTCAGAAAAAACATGCAATTAATGAGTTAATCGATTGACAGCACTAATATATATATATATAATGCATAATATAAATATGCATAATATAAACATGGAAATATTTTCAAAATATATACTGTATGTGTATGTATTTATATATACATAATTATACACAGTATACGCACATATATTATGGAAACAAAAACTTTTATTTTGAATGCGATTATTCGCGATTAATCATTTGACAGCACTAATATATATATATATACTGTATATATTTATATAGCTTATTTAATTTTTTTAAAAGTTTATATATCTATATATATAAAATTTACATCAATTGTGAATTTCAGTTGATTCATTAAAATTAACTGACTCAAAAGAATGATTCTGCAATCAGGCATAGTTTACCTCTGACCTTCAGCTTAAGAATTACAGAAACTCCAAATGAAAATGTTGCAGACTGCAATTTCAATCTCAGGCAGTCATATTTCTGTTCAAATTTAAATTGGCCTCTTTTTGTGATTTTAAGACCAGCCTGGGGAGTGGGGATGCGCACACAAATGTCTTAGTCTTCCAAGCGTGGTGTATAATTTTCTTGGCTTGTACTGCTTTGGAGCTCCTACATCATTTAAATGGGTGTAATGTTGTGAATTTAATATTTCGTTTTTGTCAGGCTGCCATTTCTACAATAATAATTACAATAAACCTATTGTTTTTCTATCAATAAAAGCAGTATCTTGAGAACAAATCAATTACATTGTATTTTCACATCGTTTTTGTGAAAGTGATAGCATATATGCTTTAAATCAATGTCTGACTGTTATTTTGTGAATAATACCATATGCTTTCACTGCCCTCAAGTGGAAAAGAAAAAGAAATAAGAGACATTTGAGTAATAATCTTCAAAGATCACCATATTTAATCACTCAAAATTAATTCTACAACTATTCTTTTAATTATCCTTGTAATATAATCTCCACAATATCAAAAAAGAGTCAAATTTAAACGGCTGCTATTAAACAAATGCAATTAATGGGACCAAAGAGATTACTTTTAAAATTATTAACACTTTAGGAAAGTTTTTGTGCTTTTTGATTAGAAATGATTACATTAGCCTTATACGTTACAAGAATACTCACTCTTGAAATGCTGGAACATTGTTCATAGTGTAAAGGACACCAAGAGCCGTCAGGGAAAATAGAAAAATGCATATCTCCTGTACCATGATGTTCACTATTCAGTTAGTTATTCAATCCAAGGCTCCACAGAAGATAATCTACAAGTTGTTAGAGTAAGATTAACAATATTAGTGTTCAATATATCTTGAAAGTCTTGGGGACTTTGCAAGTCAATAAATATTATGCAGGTCTCTTGTGTTATAGTCGAAAATAAACATCTACTTACCAAGGACACCCTCTCCAAAAATTGTGCATAACCCAATTTACAGTGGCGCTGTGGGGGCCGCGTTATTGTGGGAGAATAATCGAGCCAAACAAAGGCGCTTTTGGAAAAGTACATAATTTGATTTTGTCATACATTTACATAATCGTGTTTACTTTTGGTCTAATTTGTCAAATGCCTGTGTGCCAAATAAGGAAAGCTCTGCCAAAGCCGTGACAGGCAAAGAGGCTTTGTGTGGTTATGTGTTGTTCTGTAAGCTCAAGAATGTACTTGTGAAGTGGACTAAGGGGATTTCTAACATTATTTGATAGATTACCGGGGTTAGAAATATTTGCTAGAGATACTAAATTATTATGGAGCCTATAATTACTCTCACATACAGAATTTGTGCAGTAGCTTATACTTTACCATACTGCCACTGTAAAAAGTGATAAGTTGACTAAACTTAAAAAAATTGAGGAAACCTTAAAGTTATTAAGTAAATAAGAATTAAAAAATAAGTTAAGTGAATTGTCAAGTTCACTTAACTTTTTTTAAAAATTATTATTTAATTAATACATTTTTTTAAGTTAAGTCAACTTATCACTTTTTACAGTTTTTCTGTAGGCTACTGTAGTGTAAAGTGCAGGATCTACTAGACTGCACTTTATATTGAACTATGAAAGTTAAACTATAAACTGTGATAAACTACTTGATGCATTAATAACAAACAAACCAAAAAAAAATCATATGTCCACCAGGGTGCGCTTACACGAACCGAAAGTTTATCTGCATTTACTTGAAACATGAACAATACAACTTATAGCTACAACTGTTCATTCAAAACACTTGCAAATTTTGAATAATTTTAATTTTGACTGAATTATTGAACTGTCTCAGGACAGGGGTGTTTTCATATAGGCCTGTGTCAGAATGGGGCAAGTTGTCACATATGTTTCATGTCATTTTTAATTAACAGTTAATTAAAGTCTCTGTTGGGTTGTTATACATGTCGGCTTTTACATTTATATACATGTCGGCCATTTAATTGATAGTTTTGTGTTTCGTAATACAGTTTAAATGCATTTCATAATACCTATAATCAGTGTTGGGAAGGTTACTTTGGAAATGTAATAGGTTACTGATTACAAGTTACCCTACTTAAAATGTAATAAGTAGTGCAACTTTTCAATTACTTTATTAAAGTAATGTAAGTGTAACTCAAAATCCTAAACGGTCTCAGTTATCAATCCGTTTTGATTTTCAGAGCAGTATGATGTCATATTGCTCAGGCCCCCGCCCACAACCACTGAAGTACTGTCCAATATTAGCATATTTTCGCCCTTAGCCAGTTGTACGAAGTCCATTATTTTCTCCACGCTCCAGCAGCTGTAGCGACAATGTCTTGTAAGCAATGCAGGTGTTTTGTAGTTTTGTGTTGTAGAAGAACATAAGAATCTTAATTTTTTCCTGACATCAGAGCCACTGAGAATGCAGTGTATTAGTTTTGTTTTTCATGGTAATGTGCCACCGAATACACCTAAATTTGTTTATGTCTGCACAAATAATTTTACTACAGACTGCTTTCTGAACGAGGGACAATTCAAGGCAGGTTTTGTTAAAAAGTTAAAACTCAAGGATAAATAAGTACCCAGTGTTCGTGATCCAGCTGCACCTCCAGAAAGAAGGAAGTCTGACACTTTATATTTTTTATGATTATTTGCAAATCACCTTTGTTCTTCCACAGAAGAAAGGGGTGGGTGAGCAGAGCTCATTAGCATTTAAAGGGACATGCCCCAAAATGAGTCGCTGTGAACAGAGCAAGATAAAAACGTGTTGTTTTACACGACCACTGAGGAATTTTAACCAAAGTATGTTGCAGACCTTTCATAAAGACCCTAAAGAATCATACCAACTTGTGGAAGATCAATGTCCCCTTTGAAGCACAGCCACTGCAAAATCAGACTTACTTTGAGATCATTCTCTGAGGTTAAATACATATTTAAAATCATAAGAAATATTTTATAAGCCATGAAACTGTTTTTGAAATCGAATCTTTGCATAGGTATGATAGGAAACACTGCAATCTTACAATGCCTTGGGAAAAAAATAAATAATCTTTAAAAAATGAAGCATAGCTATACATAAACCCATAAAAGAGTTAACGAAATAAGCATGTCCTAACCTCCTGAAACATTGGTGTTTCATATTTTAGAGCAGTTACTGCAATTTTTGAAAGAAATCAATTAAATCTGTATGTGGGAGCGTGTGTGTGTGTGTGTGTGTGTGTGTGTGTGTGTGTGTGTGTGTGTGTGTGTGTGAGAAAAATCAGATGTAACCTCCTTTGTAATCCTTAACATTTTCATAAGTAACTGTAATTTAATTACACATTTTGTCTCAGTAACTGTAACTGATTACAATTACTTTTATTTTGCAATTAAATTACGTAATTCCTTTACATGTAACTAGTTACTCCCCAACACTGCCTATAATATAGTTTAAGTGTACGATTTTTGTTTTGTAGTCAAAAAATGTATTTTAGTTCTGCAAACCAAAACGGAGAAATATCCACTGATGAAACACAAATGAGGTATTTTCACTGCTTTATTACTTTTAACATACCAGTAGGCCTATAGGGAGGATACATTATTAGCTATAGAAAGACATTTGTATTTATCTGGATGTACAGTATACAATGATAAAAATCAAGTACAATATCATGCACCACTTCCCATATTTGTTTATGCAACAAACATTGTAACAGGTTGTATATTTCTATTCAATGCTGTTTAAAACGTCACCCTGATACAAACAAGCTAATGTCTTGCATAATTGATGAAACACAAATCCCTAATTAAGTGTAATAGAGAAATACCCTGAAATAATGACATTATCCCATGATCCCACAAGCACTAAATGTTCCCACAGATTTAGGTTGATGGGATGTTTGTCAGAATTCCTCCCTCACACCTCTCTCAGCAGAATACCATAAGGCCGAATCGAGTTCTCCACCATTGCTTTTTCTTCTTCATGAGAAGTGCCATCAGGAATCTGAATCAGCCAGTAATCTTTCCTGCTGCACACTTTCCTCAGATTTGGATTGATTCTGTTCTGCAACAGGACTTGGTATTTCTTTCCAGTTTCTTTACATGTAAATGTCTTGCTGTAATTTTTAGCAGCCTCGTTGATATCCCAGGTGGAATAAATCCCTCTTCCGTACCGTTCTCTATGGCCTGCTTTGTAATTGGATTCAATGATGGATTTAGCATTAAACATGCTGGTTCCATGATAGGACACCGGCCACTCACCAGCCACAGAGTGACTCCTCCATCCATCCTCACCCAACCAGGCATTTCCATCGGGATACTTATCCAGGACTTTCAAAGCAATGCGTTTCCAGCCAAAAGGACGGATGTATGGCTCGTTCCCGCGTGTAAAAATGGTGTTATCTTTTACATTTGTGCAATCGTAGTCAAATTTTGAGTCAAAGAATTTGTCCATATTCACAAAAAGCTCCTTGCATGAACCTGTGTTGAGTGGAGTTGAGGCTAGTAGGAACCTTGTGAGTTCTTGGTCACCCTTTGGCTTTTCCAAATCGTTGTAAGTCTTCACGGCAACACCTGTGAAGCTAGACAATGCCTGCAGAAGAACATTGGTGGGCACAAGAGCCATGCTCAATGATCAGGAAAGACAAAAAAAAAGATGTGAGCGCTCCTCAAACAAACTGTATTTATATTCAGAGACTCAAACAGTGGAATGGGAAAGTGGATATTTGGAATTCCAGTTTTTCTGATCTTGAAAAATCCCCTAAGAGGAACTGAACTATGGTTACACATACCAAAAATTTTCTTCCAAAGCTTTTCAGGTTTTAACACATCCTTGAAGCTTAAATTGAACTTTTTTTTTAATTATTTTAGCTTCCTTCTAAACTAGTGATGAACATTCATGAACGATTTGTGCGGAGGAAGACTGTTTCCTCCACGGGGAATTTATTTTTAAAAAAGGTAATTGTGAAAGTTTTTCTCACAATTTACACTTTGTTTCTCACAGCTCTGAGAAAAAAGTCAGAATAGCGAGATATAAACTCAGAATCGTGCTGCTATTGCGAGTTATAAACTCAATTCTGAAATATAAATTTCTGAGAAATGTAAACTGGAAAAAAAGCCAGAACTGCGAGATACAAACTCAAAATTGTGAGATGTTAATTCAGAATAGATAAAAAGCCACAAATACCTAATGAATGAAAGACTCGGGATGTAAACTAATCATCATTTACTGTATCTCACGATTTATCATTGGCTGCATTGTGATGATTTCCTAATTTAGAATATGATCAAAGATTGTTTTGATTGTATATTGAATATGTAACATTTTAAGGCTCAAATGATCAAGACATCCAAATCTTTCAAAAGGAGCATAAATGAACATAACAACATATAGGTTTGTATTGATATGAGGGTGAGTAATGAGAGTATTTTCATATTTGTGTGTACTTTTACTTTAATGTCTAACTGTTTCTTTCATTTTGGATTGATAATTAATGTTATATAGGCCTAGGTCTCTGGATGCTTCTTTGACAATTGCCCTTCATATCGAGTTGCTCTAGTTTGGCCCGATCTTAGTAGTGCAGAATGCTCATATTTGCTTTTGGACATGGTTAAGAAAGATACTCAGTTTAGTTTGAATATGAAAGAAATTAAGGATTTGAAGCCATACTTTCTCCCTTGCACTACCAGAATATCAGCATTAGGCTACTTTAAAAATTCCAAACGATGGCTTACTTCCTTTGCTGAATTCTTTGTGTAATGTGGTGTAGTCACACACATTTCTTCATACATTTTTCTCTTTTCATAAGAAAAGGAGGTTCGATACAGTGGCAAGTAATGGAAAAGAAAATGGATCGTGCTCACGTGATCACTTTCATACCTTCACAATCGTTTTCACCATAGACATAATAAATACTGTATTTATTATGTCTATGGTTTTCAAGGTGACATGGTTCAGGGGCGCCCTCTTGATTCTCATGCTAAGCAGAATAAATAAATGTAATCAAAGGCCACTGGGTCCAGCAGCTTTACATTTAGCCATTATATTTAAAACTCTGTCGTACTGTAAACAGTGCAGAGTTATTAAGTACAGGAGTTAGACGTATAAGTTCTCAGTTTCTCAGTTTTGTTTACACCTCATGCTTCATTGAGTGTTTGTTGAAACCTGCTTGCAGAGAGTGCCACCTACCGGTCGAGACAGGTACTGTTCCACAGCAGGCTAAATAAATACCATCCAGATAAAAGTGTTTTTGCGTTCCATTGTTGCTTTTGTCTTGTTTTTAAACGGCTTGTCAAGACGTAGCCTAAAGACCTTGTGTTTTTCAACACATCTGCTCTTCGTTTCTCGGGTTCTGTGTGTGAACGGTCCCTTTGTTCATTCAACAGTTAGTTCTGTGTAAACTCTAATCTACAAGAGGATCTGCAATGCTTGTGAATATTTGCAAGTTATTAGAGTAAGATTAGAGTACTTCATCTTTTTATTTCCAGTTCCACTGTGTTGTAGGCAAACATAAACCACGAAAATGAACCATGGTTTTACTACAAATAAAAAAAAAAACATGGTTACTATAGTTAAACTATGGTAACCACAAATTAACCATGGTTTTGCTACAATAACCATAGTTTAACAGTGGTAGCTACTTGTAGCAAAACTGTGGTTATACAAATGGTAATCAATACGCCAAAAAAAACAACAACATGGTTACTACTACACTTTTACTACAATAAAATCATGGTTAATTTTTGTAAAGCAAGCTATTGTTAGAGAATTATCAAACAAACAAAACTGCTTTTTTTTATTTCTTTATTTTATTTAGGCTATTCATTCATAAATGAATTTATTCTAGACCAGAATATGTTAATTTATGAATGAATAGCCTAAATAAAATAAACAAATATTTTATTTGGTTTGGTTTGCGTCCCAAATAAGACACTACAGGTCTACATTTCTTTTCTTTTCTTTTTTTAATTTTAAAAATAGAATAGAATAGAATAGAATATTTTGACACTATAAGACAAAACAAACGGCTATTTAGCTCTGTATCCACAAGGTTGCGCAACAAACTAAGAAATTATCTATTAATACCTAAAACAGTCTAAAACGCTCTCAAACATTATAAAGTTATATATAATATTTCTTCAAGACATTCTGACTACAAAAAACACGACGTTTTCGTTATTTTACCCGTCATTTGTTAATGATATAGTCTGACGCATCCGCGAGCGAGAGACGCGACGCAAACGCGCCACTAGAAAGTTCTCCACGAACCGCATCACGCGGCGGCGAGCGCGTCGCTTTTGATTGGTCATTGGCTGTTGACGTAGAGGTCCGGACAGACGCGTCGCGTCGCGTGCGTCCCATACACTAGTCAGGTTGGTTCGCGTCCAGTCAGACGTGTCAGTGAAGGCAGCCGCGGAAGTATCGGCTTTCAGTTCAACATGGCTTCAAGTGCGACGAGCTGAGAAAAACCAGGGCTATTTTCTATTTCACCACTCACGAGCCATCAAACGAGGAAAAAGACGTGGGAAATATATTCAAGAGCTGCTTTTATTCAAGTAAGGAAGTCCTGTCAAAGAGTTTGGAGAGTTGTTTGTGTACCGGTTTCTAAATCGTCGGCGCATGCGCTGTGCGTGTGAGTAGCGCATTTTGGGAGTTAGATTGTCAGTTACAAAAACTTCAAATTATTTAACGTTTAATGTCTTTAATTGTACTGTTTTGTGTCTTAGTGGATTCATAAATTTATTAGTTCGAATAGATAGTTAGTTTTAATGTCGGAAGTGCTGTTGTTGAGTCACGGGTCGAAATAAGTTTTGTGAGGTAACGTAACGTTAGCTTAAATATGATTTTACCTTGTTGCGTAGTAAAACTTGACCAATTTGGTAAATACCGCTAATAAACAGGTTTCAGAAGAGTAAAATACTAAATTAACTACTTGTTTATTGTTTTGACTGCTTATAAAGACTCACAGCAGCGGAGTTGAACTTTCTGTTTTCATTTCACATAAACGTAATAAATGTGAAATTTCTAATTTAGGTGATGAAACAGCTTTATTAATAAGGGATGAGTGATATTGAAACCAAGAGTGTGTAAACCCTTCAGGCTGGAGCTGGGCTTGTCTGAACTCATATTGTACTGTAAAATACATCAACCTGTTGATGTTTAGTTTGGTTTCCAAGTGTTTTTTTTTTTTTTCAGGCCACTGATAAATCAATGGCATATTGTGTCTCATAATCATGCCATAGATTTGACTGTAAGTCTTTCACTTCTCTGAATGGACAGTCATTTCTGGGAATTATGTTTCCGAGGAATTGCTGTGATGCAAACTAACCCTTCCATGGAAAGCAATGAAGGGAGGATGGGTCCCTGTCATTCGTTCTCTCTAAAACCCTTTGGAGAAACTAATATAATAGTGTTTATGTCATTGTTTATTCTGGTGATATCGGCCTTGTTGGTCAGATATGACAACGGTGGACCCAGTGGATTGTGTAACTGCAGAAGTCACGCAAACTTCCCTCTTCTTTCTTTGCCAGCAGAGTGTGGAGAAGCTCAATTAGAAGTCTCTTGTTCTCCAATGGGTGACGCAAGCTGACATCACTTGGTCTAGACAGTTACATGAGGAGGGAAACAAAAGCAATTATGGCCATGTTTTGTTTTGGAAAGACAGAGTACCGTAGGTAAAAGACAAAAAGGTTCTTGAAACATGTCCAAACTTATCTGGTACATACTGCACCAGTAGCGTAAAGAAACCGATGTCTTTTTAGGATTATATAGAATTTGTTTTTGCGTTGGAACATTATTTAAATGTCAATTTTACACATGGGCCAGTGACAAGAGTTTTTAAGTATGCAAATGATAATAAAACATAATTTAATAAATTTTATACTCAGATGTTTTTGTAACTTTACACATATATAATGCATATATAACAAAAATTTAATTATAATGTAATAAATTGAAAGAATTTTTCCTGTGATTTATTGTTTTTCCAAACTACAATGGAAAAATAAATTAATAGATACACACTTAAAAAAAAAAAAAAAAAAAAAAACATTTTTCTATTAACGTGGACCTAATTGTTGAAATTCTTCATGTTAGTTACTTCTGTTTTTTTTTTTTTTTTTTATTGCTTGGTTGTTTTTCACCTAAATTATCGCTGCAAGATTAGATTATTATCACATGAAACTGAATTTTTTTAAAGGAAGATGTGTCATCTAGCATGGCTGTTATTGAATTTTTACCTAATAAATACATTTTTTCATTTTTTTTTTTAAACCTTGTTGCTGTCTTCTTGACAGTGGAATCTACATTTAAACTGTAATCTTGAAAAACGTAGACAAAAAAAGTTTAATAACTGAAAATAGTGATATAATTTAGATATTATATTTAATTAATATTAATAATTATTATATAATTATAATAAATAATATTCACCCAGAAACCGAACAAATAATGCATCAAAATGTGACAGTTTAATGCACTTTAGTTCATGATCCTGGTTATTTATTAGCTGTTTCTTTGTTAGGTTTGGCTCAAAGCTGTGTGTGTAATTCAAATAGCCAGTTTGTAGTTTGGTGCACAAAGCTCTGTTGTGTAGTACAGGGAGGATACAAAGCTCTCTAGCAGTGATTTATCTCAAGATAGTGGTCTGGGGCTCCGGCTGAGGACCCTTCCTGCTTCCGTTTGTACGAGTGTTTTCTCATGTTCTCATTGAATCTCATTCATGCGTTTCAGTGAGGAATAATACTGCTGCTGTAGCAGTGTCTTGGTGTGTAAATAGGCCTACTGCCTTACCAGTGCGAGTGTTCAGTTTCTGGAATTTAGGTAATGGTTCATGTATTAAGTGTGAAGTAGTGCCGGGAAGAAGTGCCATGGGGAGCCACCATGACTGGTGCTGGTTCAAGTCCAACAGGTTACACAAACATTGAGTGATGTTTATTTCACAAGCCTTTATTTGAGCATAATATTGGTGGCAGTAACTTGGCTGTGATGCTTAGGCTGACAGAATGTGTCTTAAGCTCACCACAAAGAAGTTTTATGAGTTGTAGTTTTGAGTCGGTGCACTTCTAAAAGTATTTTATTTTATTTTGTATTTTATTTTTCATTATTTTGTTTTATAATTCATTTAACTATTTTATTTCGTATTTATTTTTCTTTGTTTTATAATTCATTTTTAGTTATTTTATATAATTTTATATAATTTATTATTCATAATTATTTATTTTACATGATTCTTATTTGATTTTAGATATTTTTGTTATTTGTTTATTTTTATTTTATATTATTTCAATTTATTTAATTTAATAATTTATCCTTTTGTTGTTGTTATATTTTTATTAGTATTAAAAATATATATTTTTTTAAGATTTAAAAAAATATATGTTTAAATTTTTTTAAAGACACTTTTTTTTCTTATACAACTTTTCTCTACACTTCTCTGTGGCCTCCTGGTTTGTAAACTCTACTGTAAAACACAATTGTTGCGCCAATTGCTATTCCCTTACTAAGTGCTGATTTTGCACAAGGAATGTGCATTCAAGGAATGTTTAACTCTGATAGTGAAATATTGAGCACGTACACCACGGCAGAACTAGCTGTGGCGTCTTCTCGGTCCTCAGTCATAACATCTTATTAGCAATCCATGTAGTTCCTGCGACGTCTGTCCTGGAAGTAAATGGGATTTCAAGGCATAATTTGCACATCTTGTGTCCGAAGGAACACGGTGATCTGGGAAACCCGTCTGATGTGGAAATACAAAGACGGAAACAGGAGTGACGACGATGAAGTTGTTTGTAAGTGGAAAGCTTTCATATTGAGAGATGTTGAGTTGTTTTGAGGTCAGGAAGATAGCTTCAAAATCTCATGGTGGTTTGTCCACCCCCAGTTTTCCCATAACTGGCCGCTCAATCAGTTTCTCTATGAAAAAGCCTTTGTTTTCCTGTATCAAATCACCTCACCAATGTTATTACACGTTCTTCTTGAACAAATACTTCCAGGATGAAGTCAGGGCTATTTTTAGGTATCCGTCCCTGAATTTCTGCCCTTTATAGGTTTCCCTGGGACTGTCTTTACAGTCTGTGCAATATTATGTAATGCTTTTTCCTTTGGATGCAAATTACGTCTGTTCTCGGTTTTGACGGCACCCCAGGAACGTGCATGTGGCTTGTTTTGCTGGATGCGGCCTTCGCTCTGTCATTTAGTCGAATCAGCAGCAGTGCGGTTCAGTGTCGGTTTCGTGACCCCGGGTAGAAATGAAGGCCGGAGTTGCTCGGGTTTGGAAGGAATCGTGAAGGCGTCACGATGGGCATCTGGGTCAGAGTTGTGCTGGAAGAGGGCGGCAACTGACAGTAAGACAGCAGACGGTCCAGTAAGAGGAAAAAAAAAAAAGCAGCATGCGCTCATGTCCCCATAGGTTTTTTAGGCATATCCAAAGGCAGATCAGCTTCTGAATATTTTGTAACTTGTTTTGGTTTTCTTGCTTGCTCGTTATAACTATACAACTATGTAATCTACATGCATGGTCCATATAAATAAATATGTAATTTTGCAAACCGCAACTTTGACTATCTGCTTGATGTCTGGTAAATTCTGTAACTTTTTCTGCAACAGGTTGGAAAATCATTTAAATTATACCACATCATTCTGTTCTGCCGCCAGTGTTGGGTTTTTTTGTTAAAAAAAAACAAAAACTTTTTTTATGTTTTTGCAGATGTCCTCCAGTTGGGTCTGGGAGATGTGTCCATTTTTGATAAAGGTTTTAAAATGTTGGTTAGGTAAACAACCTTCAAATGTTCCCCAGGAGACGTTTGCGTTTTTTAAATGTTGCAAGAACGTTATTTTTTTGGTTATGCAGATATCTTCCAAACATTATCCAAGGTACGCACACTTTTTTTTCCCTACACTTTAAGAAGGTTTTTTCTTTATGCAAACAACGTCCAAATGTTCCAAATGTAAAAAAATTTACGCCTTAAGAATGATGTTTTTCTGGGTTATGTAAACAACCTCCAAACATTCCCCAGAAGCACGTTCAGTTTTTTAAAAATGTTGCAGGAACATTTATTTCTAAGTTATCAACCCTACAGACACCTTGGCAATTGAATCTTCTTTGGCTAGTAATTTTTTTAGTTTACTCGCCAGACTGATAATAGTAGGCCTATATATATATATATAGTATATGTTTGTAAAATGTTACAGCTTTTTAAATATCTGAAAGTACACTCTTAACATCAGTCAGTCAAGCATTATAATATGACATTTATGATAATCAAGTATTATTTAATGATAGAACTTTAGTAATTAGAATTAAAACTTAGTAACCATGTATGAATGCATAGACATTTTAACTGAATTCAGGACTGGTGGTGGTGCTGTTTTTTTGGTCATTCAGTTTTTCTGTAAAAAAAAAAAAAAAATGGGAAAAAACTAACAATGTTAGTTAGTTCCGCCCACTACTAGAAAACACGGCAGTTCTGAAAAGCTGAAAAAATCCAAAGGAACTCCGTTATTTTGACAGGAAAATACAACAAAGAATATCGTTTACATGTACCGCGTCAATTCTGCATGTATGTAAGACTCTCTCTTGCTCTCTCTGCTCTCACCAAAGCGACGGTGAGTCGCGCACCGTTACACTAGAGCTTACGGTACGCCAAATACAGGTGCGCTGCGCATCCATTCAGAAGAACTGAAAAATAGCACAGATCGCTTGATGGAGAGTAAAGCTCTGAAGTGCTCAGTCATAGTGTTCCGCAAGTGAAAATATATCTGTGCTAAACTTATACTTAGCCTCCAACTCACACACTGGTGAATAAAATCAGAGAATTTATTAGCCATTGGCTAATATTAGACATCATTGAGTCACCCAGAGTGAAGATTAGTCGCATATGCGAGTGATTTACTCGCATTGTAGAGGGTTGGTTATGCAGATACCTTCAGATATAACATTTATTTTTATTTCTATTTTTTTTTACATTTTAGAAACGTTTTTCTAGGTTATGCAAACCTCCAAATGTTCTCAACTTTTTTAAGCTTTACATTTTTTTTTTTTCCTTGAGTATGTAAACAACCTCCAAATTTTCCCCAGGAGATTTTAGATGTTGTAAGAGCATTTTTTCTTGGTTTTGCAAATGTCCTCCAAACGTTATTCAGGGAACGCGTCCTATTTTAAGAACGTTAAAATTAACATTCTTGGTTATGTAAACAACCTCCAAATGTTTCCCAGGAGATGTTCTTGTTTTTTTTGTTTTTTTAATGTTGCAAAAAACGTTATTTCTTGGTTGAGCATACAACCTCCTAACAATCCTTGGAGAAGAAGGTCCAGTTATGTGTTAAGTTTGTGGTCTGAATTTTCATGACCTTTTATAGGTGCATAAACAACAATTTGACAAATCCAGTGATTAATTATTATTAGTTATTTTTGTTCTCAGAAACATTTTAACAATTTTTTTAACAAAACATTAATGGTAACTTCTTGGTATTGAAACCTTTAGCCTACTACTAGGCTGTTGCTCCAATTTGCTCTCATTTTCAATACCACATTTCTTCTTCTTATATGATTTAATGTTGCTGACATGCTGGAAAAAGACTTCATAAAGCCACCAGCTACGCTGATCCCTTTTAACGTGGTCTAGCTTTGAGTAGCCTCCATTGATCACAGGTTCTGAATGACATCGGTAAACCTCTGAGATGGCTCTCTCCTTCAATGAAATGAAAGCCTGTTATGACTCACAGTGACTAAATAACATTCATTCTGCTGATGCTTATAATAGTAAATGTCCCACCCAGATAGACAATATTGCCTGTAATCGTGATCATACAAAAAGATAGGCTGGGTTGAATGATAGAAATGCAGCCTAAGTGGTGTATTTTTCAATTGAATTAGTCATTTTGACTATTATTTCTGTCATGGTTACCATTTGCTTTCAGCTGTTTAGATGATTCACAGAAATCCGGAAGAATCAGTAACGTACTAGCCGTTCCGTTCAGTGGTCTGATCAGTTTCACTTTGAATCTCTCTTTTGACTGTTTCAATTCACTGCTTTAGCAGAATGAAGTGTTCAGTGATAAAATACTTTCTCCTTTTCTGGCTTAATATAACAGTTAAGCCATTTCTATGTTGATTCCCCTGAAAATGTATCGTTCAAACGTTTGTACTGTATTTTTAATGTTACTGAAAGAAGCTACATTTACTTGATCAAAAATACAGTAAAAACAATAATATTGTGAAATATTATTACAATTTAAAATAACTGATTTCTGATTGAATATATTTTAAAATGTAATTTAATCCTGTGATGCAAATACTGAATTTTCAGTACTCCAGGCTTCAATGTCACATGATCCTTCAGAAATCATTCTAATATGCTGATTTGTTGCTCAAGAAATATTATTATATTCAATGGTGAAAACATTTGCTAATACTTTTTCTTTTTCAGGATAATTTTATGAATAAAAAAGTAATAAAAATCATATTTCATATTTATTTGAAATAGAAAAATCTAATTTAATAATCAATTTAATATCTCCTTCCTGAAGAAAAGTATTCATTTCTTTCAAAAAAAAAAAAAAAAAAAAAAAATCTTACTGTCCCCAAATATTGAATGGTAGTTTATATCAGTGCAAACATTTTAAAAAATAATTTATTGTAATAATTTATTTAGAAATGTATTGCTTATGGGTTGCAATATTGCTTAAGCTCTAATAATTTAATACCATTACAAAATGTAATCTTAAATATAAAATATTTAGATTGTTGTACATTTGTTGTTATGCCTAAATTTACTAAACTTAAAACATTAAGTTTAGGGGTTTTTTTGTGTTTTATTTTTAATATTTTTAGACAAAATACTATATTTATTTGAATATTTATAAAATTATTGTAATATTTAGAATGGACTATAAATTGGATATCGGCCTTGACTAATAAATTAATATTGGCTTATCAGTTCTGGCCATAATTTTGAATTAGACAAGAGGAGTTTAACTAAATAAAACAGAAAGATTTTTTTTTTATCATAATTGCCCTATTAATCTTGTGGAATTTGAATGTGACAGCACCCAGAGTAACTTTTTCCTGTCTTGAATATTTAATCTCTCAATCAATGTGTCTGGCTTTGCCATTGCAAACACGTTTGGCCGCACTTAGCATGCTTAGTTTGTTTCTCTAATTGCATTAGCTTCGACTGTTTCCAAACAAGTGTCAGCATGATTTTCCTCTATCTCCTGGGATCGTCTGCCCTGAGTTCGCAAGCTCGGCTTTCCCAGCCAGTCATGTGAAACCCGTTGAAGTCTGTTTCTGCGGCCAGATAACTCGCACACGTTTGGCTCTTCCTAACAAGACCTTTACCCGGAGATGAAGGTCTGAGATAGACAAAGAGCAAACGAGGACAAAACGGTACAACTCAGGTTTGGCATCAGACCACATAAAGCAAACAGAAGCTAGTTGAAGTTTGGTTATATCCATGAGCTCTCACAGAATGAGAATATTTGCGCTCATCAGGGCATAAGAGCGGTGCATGTTGATCCAAGAACATCGGGGAACCCTGAGCTGATGAAATCTCCAGCTTTTTCCTCATGACAGCTCATGAGGATGAACAGCAGAGCGGATTATCAGCGTCACACGTTCCTGGACGTCTTCCATGCGCTCACCATGACACAGCAGTATGTGAGCCGTGTCCTTAACTCACTCTTGAGAACATGGGAAACCCCTGATGGTGATCCATACCAGGCCACAAGCCTGAGGACTCTTTTCCCCTTACATCATGCCTGTTTCCTTTTCTTCCCACTCCGTGAAAAACGTATAGCCTCTAGTGCCGTGTGAGAGATCAGAGAAGATTAGAGGAACCGTGTGAGGCATCTGTCAGGTCTCGCGCCGCAGGCAACAGTCTCGTGGGCTGAGGTCACGAAATAAGCTCCTAAGCTTTCAGAATGCACGCCATCTGCAAGTCTCCGATGTGATTATCAGACGGGCACTTTTTTGTCCTGACCTGTAGTTTGTTTAACTCGGTTGGTTGTGGAGGCCAAACCGAAGGATTTTCCTCCTTCCTGAAGGAATTCCCGCTTCTTGTGTCCACAAGTCAGTGTGGATCATCATTTCCCCTCTATTTTTAGTGTTCACTGCTCAATAACAAATCGGTGTATTGAAATACAAGGTGTTGGTTTTGGAGGCCAAGGAAATGGCTTCTTTAAGGAATTCCCCCTCCTTGTCTTCCCCACTAATGACTTTTCGTCTCATTTTTCATGTTCAGTACTAAATAACTAATTCATTTATTGAAATGTGACACGTTTAGATGGTTTTGGAGGCTAAACTAAAGCATTTTTTTTCATTCTTGAAGGAATTCCCCCTTCTCGTCTTCACCAATACTGACTTTTTGCTCCCATTTTTAGTGTTTCCTCCTAAATAGCAAATTAATTAAAATACGTGTTTTCCTCCTCCTTGTCTCTGCAAGTAATTACTTTTTCAACATGTTAATGAATCCATTTATTGAAATATAATGTTTAGATGGTTTTGGAGGCCAAGCTGAATGATTTTCTTAATTCTTGAAGGAATTACCCCTTCTTGTCTCCATTAATAATGTTTTCCATTCTATTTTTAGTGTTTACTGCTAAATAACAAATCAATTTGGTGAAATACAACGTGTTTAGATGGTTTTGGAGGCCAAATTGAAGAACTTTCTTCTTCTAAGGAATTCCTCCTCCTTGTCTTTTTCTTCTTATTCTTCATGCTTAGTCCTAAATAACAAATCCAGTTATTGAAATATGACATGTTTAGATGGTTTTGCAGGCCAAACCAAAGCTTTTTTTTTTTTTTTTTTTGCATTCTTCAAGGAATTTCCCCTTATTGTCTCCACTAGTAATTACTTTTTCGTCCTATTTTTTGTGTTTCCTCCTAAATAACAAATCGGTTATAATACGTGGTTAGAGGTCAAATCAAATAACTTTCTTCCTTGAAGGAATTCCCCCTTCTTGTCTCTGCAAGTACTGTAATTACATTTTCATCATAATAACAAATCCACTTATTGAAATATAATGTGTTTAGATGGTTTTGAAGGCCAAACTGAAGGATTTTCTACTTTATTAAAAGAATTCCCCGCTCTTCAAGTAATTACTTTTTTTGTCTTATTTCTAAGGGTTTACACCTATTTAACAAATATATTTACTGAAATTTAATGCATTTAGCTATTTTTTAGGCCAAACCCAAGGCTTTTCTACCTTCTTAAATGAATTCCCCCTTCTTGTGTCCACCGCTGATGACATTTTTGTCCTGTTTTATGCGTTTCCTCCTAAATACCAAATCCATTTATTGAAATATGATGCTTTTAGATGGTTTTTGAGGCCAAACTGAAGGACTTTCTTCATTCTTGAAGGAATTCCCCCTTCTCATCTTCACCACTTATGACTTTTTCACCCAATTTTTCTTTTCCTCGTAAATACCAAATCAGTTTACTTGAAATCTGATGCATTTAGATGCAACACCTCAGGTTTGCAACACAATAGTCACAAGGTAGCAGTTATTCTCTGTTAATGTTGACTTTTTCTTCAAAGCTGTTTTTAGAAGTTTATTTAAAGAAATGGTTTGTCAGGTAGCTTTAGTGCTTCCTTCTCATTTCAGTACAACTTCCCAGTTTTATTACTTTCAGTAGTTCTTTCATTTCTTTTTTTCCTCCTATTATCAGATGTTATGTGAAATAAAACCAGTGTGTGCTTCATTCCTGCGAAAATTTCTATCCTTGGTGCTTTCTCATCTTTTTTTTTTTCTCCGTCTTCCAGTAAAGATAATGGTGCTTTACAGGAAGAGGACATTTGGGAACTCAATAGTAATCAGTATTGATTGTCCTTTGTGGCAGGGGGTTAGAGAGATGGACACCTCCTCTTACTGGGATGCATTGACTGCTCAGGCATTCGACGGTGTAAGAAATATGGATGTAACTTCAGAGGTTAAGTGGGGTTTTTTTTAAGATGTGAAATTAAAATAATCTTGATTAGCCTACTTCTTTAAGTCCCTGTTTTTTTTTTTCAGTGCACGTTATTGCAGAGAAAAACAAATTGTATTTACAATCCTAGACGTTTTTTCCAACTTTTCTTTTCAGCTGACATAATAAAGACTGTGAAAGATAGGCAAAATTAATATAGACTATTATTATTATTAAACATTACTATTATCTTTTCTGTCATTGCGTTCACATTTACCATTATACGGCACATTTTTTTGTGGGTGAATCTAGCCACTTCAATAGGAATCCATGCAATCTGGAATTTTGTGTGAAAATAAATATATAGTTCACCCAAAAATTAAAATTCTGTCGTTCCAAACCCGCAAGACCTTCGTTCATCTTCAAAACACAAATTAAGATATTTTTGATGAAATCCGAGAGCTCTCTACCCCTCCATAGACAGCAACACAACTGAAATGTTAAAGACCCAGAAAGGTAGTAAGGACATCGTTAAAATAGTCCATGTGACATCAGTGCTTCAACCTCAATTTCATAAAGCTACGAGAATAATACTTGTGCACAAAGAAAACAAAAATAACGACTTTCATCAACAATTTCTTTTGTTCCGTGTCAGTCTTTGACGCGCGTTCAGGAAGTTCGGAAACTTCAGTGCGTTTTGAGTTCTGAAACTTACAGGATGTTTTTATAGCACAATGACCTCTTATATTCTCAGTTCATGACCCCTTTAACGTTAATTTCAGAATGAATATACACTTTCCAGACTTGAAACTATTTATTTATTTATTTTAGCGTTTTATCTTTAATTTAGGCAGACAGTAAATTGGCCATAAAATGAAAATATTTATCAGCTGTGAACAGGTTTTCACCTTGTGAATGATGTTGTAAGTCATATTTAAGGTGTTTTTAACTGTTCTCTGGCATATTATCAACTTCCTAAGGAGAAACACAAGTTGTTTTGTGCTTCTGAGAATTTCCCTTGCGTAACAATCATTTTCCCTTCATGTGATACCAAGATGGTTGTTCTCTTAATTTGAACTGCTCTGTGGCTCAAAATGTCTCAATTTTGTATCCTCACAAGGAACTCTATTCAAATATCACCCTTTTGCACGTAAGAGCCGTCACATAATCTCAGTCAGTGAAAGCCTTCATCGGTTTCTATGTGAAACTTTACACTTCTCTAGTTGATGATAATAGAGTGTCTGGAGAGCAGATTCTTTTTTTGTATTTAATCTAAAAAATAACGATTCTGTCACATTTACTCACCCTCATGTTCTTCCAAATGACTTTTTGTGTCATTTGAGGTTTTTTCTAGCCCGTTTCTCTGAGGTTTTAACACTGACAGCATAACGCTCACCCACTTGTTTTTCCACCATTAAGGACATCCCTTGTCTCTCGTGTTTGTGTTCTCAGGTCATGGTGAGAAGACGCTGACCGGATCGCTCAGGTTTACACAGTGTGGGCTTCGGCCATCATGAACAAGACTGCAGTCTGATGCCATCGCTCTCTATTCCGCCTGCCATGGACGGGCACATCTTTTCACATTCGGACGGACCTCAGCTGGATGCCGGGGGGTTCATCCTTGCACCCCCTATGGTAACTACCTCTCATTTCATTTAGCATCACATCTTAGCATCTAAAAGTGGAGCGTTTTTGGTCACACCAGTCAAAAACGTTTCAACCTACAACCTTTCGGTTACTAGCCTGTATTGTTAACCACAATGCCCTTGGTATAGAATCACATTTCTTACCACAAGGATATAAGCAGCATAAATTCATAAAGTCATAGTGTTCGTTACTGGTTTCCTCTTTCGAAAACTCGGGTCATTCATTCTGATATCTGGTGAAACCTCAAGACTTTGGTTGTGTGTGGGTGATAGAATGACGTCTTTGTGGTCACAGAGTCATTTTAACAGTTGGTAGACGCAATTCCTGATAAGCCATGCAGCTTCTTCTCACCGTTTTGTAAAATACTGTTAGCGTGTATCTCGTATCGTGACAAGGTTCATTAAAATTCAAAGAATGAGATGGTTTAAAGTGGAAAAGGGAAGTGTTAAGGTAAATATTTGGGCGGTGATGAAGTACAGTGATGTCATCACGAGTGTAAATAGCAGTTGTGTAAATGAAGGGGGTTTCCTGCAGACACAAATTTTAGAGAGAGACCGAAATGGCTCGCTATTTTTATGCAGCCTATACTCAGCTCCGGTCAAAGTTGTAATGGTAATACATTTTATTTTTGTTTTAGTTCCTATTTTATTTTCAATCCGCCCACTAAGTTTAGTTCTTTTTCCCTTTGTGATTATTAGTTTTAGCCATTTGTTGTTTTAGAAAATTTCTTCTTTTATTTTCCAAAAAATAAGATTTGTTTAATTTTTATTCATTAAAATATCAGTCAAAGGAATGTTTTTATGTCGGGTTTTTTTTCCCCGACATAAAAACATTCCTGTAATTGATATTTTAATGAATAAAAATTAAACAAATCTTATTTTTTGAAAAATAAAGGGGATCTAATATTGATAATAACATTGAAGACATTATATGATTATTCCTTAAAGATAAGGTTTTAATAGTTTTAGTAGTAGTAGTCTATTACATTCTGCTCAATGTCTTCAAGTGAAACCGAACTTTTATTTTGACGGGTTGCCGTGAATACCTTTACATTTCTGTGTGTATATGATATGAGGATAGTTTTTCTCAAATGAAATGGTCAAACGCTCATGAAGTGACTCTCAGAGCAGTTCTGGAGATGTTGTTCATGTATTTATGTCCTCATTTAGTGAGACGACAGACGTTAATATCACCGCAAGCATCACGTGGGCTTCTGTATGAGTAGTGAACAAACCCGCGCGTCTGCGCTATACATTAACACAGAGACACACAGAAGTCATATTTAAATAGACGTTTTGGGGCTTAATATTTACAAATAGGAGTGGGAGTGTGCTCACTTGTGTGTGCACTTACGATTGTTTGTGTGTGTGTGTGTGTGTGTGTGTGTGTGTGTGTGTGTGTGTGTGTGTGTGTGTGTGTGTGTGTGTGTGTGTGTGTGTGTGCAAACCAGGGCGGAACTCCGCTGTGCGCGCGATACAGAGAGCGAGACCATGTAACGTAGAGACAGAAATGACACGCCGTTGTGCAAATAAGATAAATAACATTAGGCTATTTAGTTTGTTTAATAAAAGAACCTGTTCTATAGGGAAGGTAACATTGACTTCTTTTGTGGTATGGCGCTATAGAGTGTGTATATATATATATATATATATATACATACATACATACATACACACACACACTGCTGCTAAAAAGTTTGGGATCAGTAAGATTTTTCATGTTTTAATGGAGTCTCTTATATTCATCAAGGCTGTTTTTATTTGATCAAAAATACAGAGAAAAAAACAGTAATACTGTGAAATCTTATTGCAGTTTCTAATATTGTTTTCCTATTTTAATATACTTTAAAATAGAGTTTATTTCTATGACACAGCACTGAATCTTCAGCATCATTACTCCAGTCTTCAATGTCACATAATCCTTCAGAAATCATTCTAATATGCTGATTTATTATGAGTTTTGAAACTGTTGTGCTGCTTCATATTATTTTTTGGAACATGTTTTTTCTTTGATTCTTTCAAAGTTAAAAAGAGCAGCATTTGTTCAAAATAGAAACCTTTTCTAGCAATATAAGTCTTTACTATGACTTTTTTATTAATTTAACACATCCCTCCTGAATAAAAGTATTAATTTCTTTAAAAAGAAAGGAAAGAAAAAATGTACTGACACCAAACTTTTGAATAGCATTGTATATTGTCACACAAAATTTCTTTTTTAAATAAATGCTGTTCTTTTTAACTTTTTATTAATCAGAGAATCCTAAAAAAAATCACAGGTCCCAAAAAAAAAAAATATGAAGCAGCACAATGGTTTCCAACATTGATTATAAATCAGCATATTAGAATGATTTCTGAAGGATCATGTGACACTGAAAACTGGAGTAATGATGCTGAAAATTCAGCGTTGTGTCACAGAAATAAATTATATTTTAAAGTATATTAAAATAGGAAAACAATAATATGTTAAATTGCAATAATATTTCACAAAATAGCAGTTTTTTTCTGTATTTTTGATCAAATAAATCCAGCCTTGATGAGCAGAAGAAACTTCTTTAAAAAACAGTAAAAATCTTACTGATCCCCAATATATATATATACATACACACACACACACATACATACACACACACACACACACACACACACAAAACACACACACAGTATCTCACAGAAATGAGTACACCCTAGGGGTGGCACGGTACACAGATGTCACGGTTTGGTACGTACCTCGGTTCGGGGGGGGTGGGGGGGATCTACTATGCTCAATTTCTTTTCATTTATTTTGAACAGACAGTAGTGCAAATTACAATTTTTTTCCATCTAGATGTGAAAATACTAAATATTATTACATGTTATATATATATATAATCTGTTTTGTTTTCATTGTGAGTGTACACAAATAAAAGCAGACCTTTATACAGTGATTATTAATAAGACAATAAGTGTTTAAAGTTGATTCTGCTGGTATAAAGGAAACAGTTGAAGTGATCGCGCCGGAGCGCGCGCATGCACACACACATACACGCACACACACACACACACACACACACACACAAAACACACACACACACAAAACACATCAGTTCCAGCATTGCTAACTTGACAACGCGGTTGGTACTTTATTAAAATAAAATTCATTGAGCCAAACATCAGCGCGCACGCCTCTGTGTCACCATTGGAACGCGACTGAAGTACAAAGCCTATCATTTACATAATAAATTATAGTTTCGCATTCAGATACGTTACATCGCAAATATGGAAATATTATGCAATATTTGGATTTGTGCCGAATGAGAAAGGTAACGTTAGGATACTTGAGCACAAAGCTCCATTTCGCAAACAGTTGAGTACGCAAGCCTTTAAAGTATACTCCCTTTTAAAGACTATGTGGGAGACGCGTACAGAATCAGCACATAGTCACTGTCTAGGGGGCTTTGTTTTCAAGTGCGCAGCTCATGGCATTCGCTGTTCTTCTGCTGGCGGTTATCAAACAGTGTTGCATTACTGCGGGCGCCCCCTTCTGGATTGGGGGTGAATTGCCTGTATTCGTCGTGAGGCCTCATGCACCGAGCCGAGACGCCCGTACCATGACGGTTCGGGACGAATACATGTACCGTGCCACCCCTAGTACACCCCTCACATTTTTGTAAATGTTTTATTATATCTTTTCATGTGACAACTAGGGCTGTTGCGATTTTGTCGATTTTAGTCAACTAGTCGATTTTAAAAAATCATCGATTCTCATTTTGCTCGCGTCGAGTAACCGGCAAAATACCGGAAGTGGCGCATTTCCCGGACGAAAATCCATTAAACACATTTTTAGACTATTTTCCGAGGCTGCATGATATATTAAACCCATTTAAAAATCATAATTAAGCATAATTGTGAATTCACAAACGCTATGATTTAATAAAATAGTTATATGCAACGCAGTTCTAATACAGTATGCGCTTTAATTATTTACATGCGTGTAGGTTACGGACGTGTGTCACACAGCGGCTCCGTTCACAGTAGCTCCACAGAAACTGTTATCATTTACATGTGTGGAGCGTCTCAAACTCCATCTCTGCTTGTTGTTGTGAGTTTGGGTTTATTATAACGTTCATCTGGGAACACAATGTGCGGCATTTCATCAGATTTGTAAGGTAAATCATGTATAAAAATAATCATCAGGACGTCGGTGCCCCCTGTTTTGTTGTTATGTGTAATGTACATTAGCTCTATTGTTTATAATACTTTATGTATTTTAACAGTTTTGTTCAATAAAACCTTATGATTTCTTGCTTTTGATACTTTATTTGAACTAATTATAGGGCCCTATGAAATCCGCTTTATTTCCAAATTCAGTTTTTTTTTTCTATTTTCATTTTTCTATATTCTTTCTTTTAATAATCAAAAGCATCTCAAATTAATTGATTTTATATTTAAAAAAAGTTTTGTTTTTGTTTTTTCAGAAATACTGCACATTTACATTTTTCACCTAAATAAATTCTGGTAGATAATATTTCTGGTAAATACTCCTTTAAAAAGTGTTTTTTTGATTAATTTTATTAGTAGTAGACTAGAACATGTGGATATGTTGTCATTCTTACACTATAATACTGAACTTTGATTTCAGTGATTTGGACTATGAGATTGACACCTGCTTCTTGCACTCTATTGCACTTTACTTTTGCTTTAAAAAAGGATTTAATAGAAATTTATTGGATTTCATTTGGTTTAATAAAATATTCTTAAGTAAAATTGTAGTTTTTTTGTGGGAAATTAATCATTTAGATTAATCGATTAATCAAAATTAATCGAAATAATTTTTTATTTCAAATTTTTATTAGAAATAAAAATAGTCGTTAGTGGCAGCCTTATACTGAAGAAATGACACTTTGCTACAATGTTGTATAACAGTGTAAATTTGCTGTCCCCTCAAAATAACTCAACACTCAGCCATTAATGTCTAAATCGCTGGCCACAAAAGTAAGTACACCCCTAAGTGAAAATGTACAAATTGGGCCCAATTACTAATTTTCTCTCCCCGGTGTTATGTGACTCGTTAGTGTTACAATGTCTCAGGTGTGATTGGGAGCAGGTGTGTTAAATTTGGTGTTATCGCTCTCACTCTCTCATACTGGTCACTGGAAGTTCAACATGGCACCTCATGGCAAAGAACTCTCTGAGGATCTGAAAAAAAAGAATTGTTGTTCTACATAAAGATGGCGTAGGCTATAAGAAGATTGCCAAGACCCTGAAACTGAGCTGCAGCACAATGGCCAAGACCATACAGCGGTTTAACAGGACAGGTTCCACTCAGAACAGGCCTCGCCATGGTCGACCAAAGAAGTTGAGTGCACGTGCTCAGCGTCATATCCAGAGGTTGTGTTTGGGAAATAGACGTATGAGTGCTGCCAGCATTGCTGCAGAGGTTGAAGGGGTGGGGGTCAGCCTGTCAGTGCTCAGACCATACGCCGCACACTGCATCAAATTGGTCTGCATGGCTGTCGTCCCAGAAGGAAGCTTCTTCTAAAGATGATGCACAAGAAAGTTCGCAAACAGTTTGCTGAAGACAAGCAGACTAAGGACATGGATTACTGGAACCATGTCCTGTGGTCTGATGAGACCAAGATAAACTTATTTGGTTCAGATGGTGTCTTGCGTGTGTGGCAGCAACCAGGTGAGGAGTACAAAGGACAAGTGCGTCTTGCCTACAGTCAAGCATGGTGGTGGGAGTGTCATGGTCTGGGGCTGCATGAGTGCTGCTGGCACTGGGGAGCTACAGTTCATTGAGGGAACCATGAATGCCAACATGTACTGTGACATAATGAAGCAGAGCATGATCCCCTCCCTTCGGAGACTGGGCCGCAGGGCAGTATTCCACCCTGATAATGACCCCAAACACACCTCCAAGAAGACTGCTGCCTTGCTAAAGAAGCTGAGGGTAAAGGTGATTGACTGGCCAAGCATGAGCATCTGTGGGGCATCCTAAAACGGAAGGTGGAGGAGCGCAAGGTCTCTAACATCCACCAGCTCTGTGATGTCGTCATGGAGGAGTGGAAGAGGACTCCAGTGGAAACCTGTGAAGCTCTGGTGAACTCCATGCCCAAGAGGGTTAAGGCAGTGCTGGAAAATAATGGTGGCCACTAGGGATGTCACGGTACCAAAATTTCAGTATTACCAGTGAAAATCCACGGTTCTCGGTACCAATTTCGGTACCAAAGCAAAACACAAAAACATGCTAATTAAAAAACTATGGATCAATGCCATTGTTTATACTTATTTAAAATTGTGTTTCAAGTTTTTCCGCAAGTAATAAAAGTATAAAAAAACAGTAAACAAATTTCACCCAAATTGAATTTGTCTTTTAATTAATGAAATTTAAACATTTTATTTTTTGGTAAATAAAGGGGATTTACTATTAAAATTAAAACATGGAAGAAATATTGAGTGATTATTTCTTAAAAAAATAAAGTTTTATTAATTTTTTCAACAGTAGTAGTAGTAGCCTATCACATACATTCTACTAAATAGTAGCATAATGGTACAGTCTTCAGTTAAACCGAACTTTTATTTTGACGGGTTGCCGTGAATACATTTAAATTGACGCTGGTTTTACTCAATGAAATGGTAAAATGCTCGTGAAGTGACTCTCAGAGCAGTTCTGGAGATGTTGTTTATGTATTTAGGTCCTCATTGAGATGGCAGATGCTGAAATCACCGCGAGCGTCACGCGCTCTTCAGTGTATAATAAACAAAACCGCGTGTCTCTGCCATTCATTCATTCACACAGAGACTCGCAGAACATACAGGATTCACATTTGAATAGACTTTTGCGGCTTAATATTTGCAGATACTGGTCCATATCGCGATTTGATCTAAGTGAAATGACCTACTTTTGATTAATTAATCTAAACTTTGACAAATTCCGTGACATTCTGTGCTAAACTATAAATTCCGTTTTTATAACTGGATTCCGAGATTCCGTCCGCGTTTTCTGCATCGCGGAAATCAAACGCCAAGAACCGGGTTGACCGGGTACTCGGTACCACCGGTACTTAAAACAACTTGGTACCGTGACGTTTTCATTTCTTTAGTACCGACTTGGTACCGAAGTACCGGGTCTTTTGACAACACTAGTGGCCACACAAAATATTGACACTTTGGGCCCAATTTGAACATTTTCACTTAGGGGTGTACTCACTTTTGTGGCCAGCGGTTTAGACATTACTGGCTGTGTGTTGAGTTATTTTGAGGGGACAGAAAAGTTACACTGTTATACAAGTTGTACACTCACTACTTTACATTGTAGCAAAGTACTGTACTGAGATACTGTAATATAATACATCATAGTTTTATCAACTTTTTTTTTTTTTAGCTTATCAGCCAGAACTACCTAAAACCTTTCACTTCCTCTCTTTCAGAGCCATGTGTTTGCCAACAACCCTTGGAGCTTCCCCCATCAGACCTACAGCTTGCCCTGTCCCATGCAATCTGAAAACCAGTAAGTACCCAGACTTCTGTCTAATCACGCTATCTGATACCTTCCACTGTTTTCCAAACCTAGAGGAAACCTAAAAGAAGTCAGAATGAAAACAAAAGTCACCCTTCTTAATTAACACGTGTTGTCATGTGTCATTCCAAAGGAAAAAAAAAACGTTTGTCTTCGTAATCTTCCATCAGAATCTAAAATGACTTTCGTTTTCAGTTGCCCATATTTTCATATCTCCAAACCCTGACACATAAAATTTGTGTCCTGTTTCACTCATGCGTCAGTTTATGGAAATAAACTGATACATTTTTAAATGTCATTTGATGTTTACCTTAAGAAAAGCATATAGCCATTGTATTATGTCGGCCATTTCCAAGTTGAAGCAGTGATTTTCTTAGTTATTTGATGATAAAAGTCCATATTGTGTTTGCAACCTCGATACAGGATGTCACAACAAGTCCCTTCATGTCTTCATGAACCGATAAGACGCAAGCAGAAACATCCCTGAACTTGACATGACATATGATATGTACTTGTCTGCAATTTTAGTCGACTTGGTGAAGCCCTTGGCACTGCATAATGATTTTTCATAAACATCTGCTTTGTTGCCACCCGGTTGCGCAAAAGACTTACTCAGCGGCTTTTGTTTAAAAAGATGGCGTGGAAAAACTTTAAAGGGATAGGTCTCCAAAAGTTATACAGTGAAAGTCAATGGGGTCCAAACAATTTTGTTTTTGGACCCCATTGACTTTCATTGTGTGGAAAAACGAACTTAACTTGTTACTTTCTCTATCAAAATGTTGGTTTATTCCGGAGTTGTTGCTATGCGTGATCATTTCACGTCGTCTTGTGATCAGGTGCCATCAGAGGTCATGTGAACGAACGGGTGTTTTGTTTACAGAGACTGTGGGAAGTCCTCTCTGTGTATTTATAGCACACAGTAGCGATTTATTGTTGCAGTATGGCACAGGGAACCGAGGTGGAAGAGATATATGTGTGCAAAGGTCGATGAGTTTGAAAACGCTGAAATAAGGGTCTCGGTTTTAGAAAGAATAACAGTTTGTGGTTGATGCTAGCGTCAGTGCTACATCCTCCACCCACTCCTTGGTGGAAAAACATCTCAATGCATTCACAGAATTTCATCGCTGGCAGTGTGAAAACCTTTAATGCTATTTTGACATGCATTAAAAAATATATTCAGCATCAACTTATGCAGACAGACTAGGAAACTACCAACTTCACGCTTATTAGTTTATGCTTCGTATTACATTCTTCCATAGCAAGACACCAGATACCAGTTTTCCCACTTTCATGAGTCATAGCTAAACAGATGATTCAAACCTCAAAAATGTTGTTCATTTAGACAAGATTATTATTTTCTGTTCTTAAATTGAAGTATATTATCATTATTGTTTGTTAAATTATATGTTATAACGTAATATAATCTTATATATATCAAGTAATTATATTATTAGTAATTATTATTCACTGTAACTAAAATGAATATTATTCTAATAATCAATTATTCTAATTGAATAATAAAAAAAATCTAAAAATAGAATAAAAAATTATTAATAACAATACAATTAGTAGTTACTACTATTATACATCAATAATTATATTAATGTTATTACTATTATTATATATTATTAATAACAATTAATTGTAATATTAATAAATAAAAATAATTAGTAATAACATTATTAACATTGTTATAACAATAATTAACTACATATTTTCAAAACAAATATTATTATTAACTTTAAAAAGATGGTAAAAAAGATGTTTTTTTCAGAATACTATTAATACTACTAATATTATTAATACAATAACTATTATTGTAAAATAATTATTGTTTATTATTATTAATTGTAATTGCTATTAATTAATAATTATTACTAAATAAAAAATAACAAGAACAACAATAGTAATAATAATGATAATATTAATTCAAAATTGCTGTAGTAGTAGTAGTAGTAGTATCAATACTAACAATAAAACTACAATTAACAGTTTATTTATTTTTATTATTATTAATAATAGTAATTGCTATTAACTAACAATTACTGTATATTACCAAATAAAAATAATGCTAATAACAAGAACAATAGCAATAATGATGATGATGATGATTATTATTATTATTATTATTATTATTAATATAATAATAATAATAATACCTTTTAAATATGGACAATAAGTACAATATTTATAATTCAAAATACTATTAATACTCATATTAATATTATCAATACAATAATAACTATAATAACATTATTATTATTATTATTATTATAATTAATAATAATAATAATAATAATAATAGTAATTGATATTAATTTACAATTATATTACCAAATACAAATAATGCTAATAACAAGAAAACAATAGTAGTGACAACAATAATAATAATGATGATAATATTATTTATTATTATTATTATTTATTATTATTTTGAGTGAGCAGAGGTGCAAAATCATTACCACTGTAAAAATGAATGTCTATTTTTTAATTGTTAGTCTATGTACAAATGTGTCATAATTTATCAAGCCACGTTTTTTGTTTTTGTTGTTGTTTTGTCTTAAATATTAATAATATACAGTATGTTGATTCTGACACAAACACAAAAAAAATGTTTCTCTTTTTTTGCCACACTTTGAATCGGTGATAGTGTCATCCAGACATGTAGGAATCTCAGCACTTCAGTCGAAAAAATAGTTCTGGTCCCTGGTGCCATATTTAATTTAACGCAATGAAAACAAGCAGAGGCATACAGTCTGTTCAACATGTTGTAATGTGTATCTGTGTGTTGAATGTTCAGCTGATAAAGGTGTCTAGACTTGGCTAGTGAGTGTTGTTTACCTGAGCGCCACACTCTGTCTGAAAGCAATAAAATGACTGGACAAAAACAGGTTGTTTTGAGAGACTATATACTTTATTAGTATTTATGTACTACCCTAAAAATGACTTTATAATTCATTTTCCTGCACCGTTTGCTTCAGATACGAGTGATTTTTCTCAGAAGGATGAGATTACACAAGGCAGAGAGGCGCATTATGGGATGGTTCAGAGTGAATTGTATTGTGTTGATGGAATGAGTCTGAATCAAGGTGCCAAACCTGCAGTGCAATATCAGAAGAAGGGGATTTCCATGTAACTTCTGAGTCTGAGGATATTTAAATATGGACAAGTTTATTTGAGGAACACACACGCACTCTTTTGCAAATTTGCTGCAAATTTCAATGAATTATAAATAGGGTTGTTCCGATTCCGATACTAGTATCGGAAATTTCACCGATACCACAAAAAAATCTGACATCGGTATCGGCGAGTACTTGAACCCATGTACCGATCCAATACCATTTTCTTAAACAAGACCTATAGTTATGCGCGCTAGCTTTGCTTAACGCTGCAAATCGGAAATCAATTCTTCTTGGCTGCTCAGAATGCAAACACAGGAAGTTGTGCTGTGTTGCCACACAAGCAACCACTATTTAGAGCAGCGAAGAAGAAATACAAACGTGTTGCCAGTACGTTAAATCACTCGCATATGCGACTAAATCTTCACCCTGGGCGACTAAGTGATGTCTAATATTTGCCACTGGCTAATAAATGATCAGATTTTACTGGGAGGCTATGTATAAGTTTAGCACAGATAGATTGTCACTCGCTGAACACTCTGAGCGCTTCAGAGTTTCTCTCTCCGTCAAGCGATCTATTTTTCAGATCATCTGAATGAATGCGCAGCGCACCTGTATTTGACGTACCGTAAGCTCTAGTGTGAAGCGCACGACTCGCCGTCACTTTTCTTTTTTCCACACACGCAGAGAGAGAGAGAGAGAGACAGTCTCACATGTAGCGCGTCAATTCTACATAAACGATATTCTTTGTTGTATTTTCCTGTCAAAATAACGGAGTTCCTTTTGGAATTCTTCAGCTTAACTGCTGAGTTCTCCTGTAGTGGGCGGAGCTAATGCGCAAACGACAATCTCATTGGCTGGCACTCACCGATTATCGACCCTGTTTTGATTTCAGCAAATCAGTTCGAGCCAATGCAGACAATGTGATTAATATTCATGAATCCAGCAGCTCGTTAATCCTTAGTGCGTTTTATATTGTTCTTAGTAGAATTCATAGTATGATTATCTTATCAGTATTATTTATAGTTTTTCCCCATTTTTACAGAAACACTGAATGACCAAAAAAGCACCACCAGCAGTCCTAAATTCATTTAAAATGACTAATATGCATTCATACATGGTTACCAAGTTTTAATTCTAATTGCTAAAATTCTATCATTAAATAATAATTGATTATCATAATATATTTATAATGCTTGACTGACTGATGTTAAGAGTGTACTTTTAGATATTTAAAAAGGTGTGCCATTTTCCAAACATTATACATTATATTTTTTGTTTACTCGCCAGACTATCTATCTATCTTTGGTGAAGCACACCATAAAATAATTGTATCAGTTCATACAGGGCTATTAAGTTGTACATACAGCTGTATAACCAGATTAGGGCTGAAACGATTCCTCGAGTAATTCGAGTAACTCGAATACAAAAAATCATCGAGGCAAATTCTTGTGCTTCGAAGAATCGTTTTAGTTTTATTTACTAGGGATGCACTGAATTTTCGGCCGCCAAGAATATGTGCCGCACCGCGCCGCACAGCATTGTTCAGGGTTCACTCTCATCACTGCGCCGCGTGACACTCCGTTCAATATTCTGCTCTATCACTGTGCATTCTGCTCATTTACCGCTCATGCTCACCGGAAAAGCTAAGTCCGCTCAAATAACGCGTGATAAGAAATTTCTATGTAGTATACTTGTTCCTGTTTGCAGTCGCGTTACCGTGCGGTGGCATGCTGTAGTACAGCTGTACTGGGCAACGCTGGTCAAATCACCTTCACTGATCTGCTCCCCGCTATGCTCTCTGCTCACATGCGCTGATAATAATAGCTTGCCAGGGTTTTTATATTTTTACACGTTTACTTGATATTTCTGTACACAGAATCATAATTTCTCACTGATTTACGCGATCTGATGATCATTAACTCATATTATCATATCTCTGTATGAATGAATGGCAGAGACGTGCGTTTTCCTTTACCACACACACAGAAGCGCGCGTGACGCTCGTGGTGATTTCAGCGTCTGCCGTCTCAATGAGGACATAAACACACGAACAACATCTCCAGAACTGCTCTGAGAGTCACTTCATTAGCGTTTCACCGTTTCATTTGAGTAAAACTAGCATATATACACACAGAAATTTAAAGGTATTCACGGCAAACCGTCAAAATAAAAGTCCGGTTTAATTTGAAGACATTGAAGCAGAAATATATTACTATTGCTCAATGTATACATACTACTACTACTACCACTACTACTAAAATTATGAAAACTTTTTATTTTTTAAGGAATGGTCACACAACATTTCTTCGTTTTAATTTTAATAGTAAATCCCCTTTGTTTGCCAAAAAGTTTAATTTTCAATCATTTAAAGATAAATAAAATTTATGTTTTATGCCTTCATTTGATAACCACACAGTCAAATCTGCAGTGTTGAAATCCTAGTGTTAAGGACTTTTAGAGTAAAGTGTTAAAGTTGTGGTGTTGAACTTTAGGGGATTAACACTAGCTAGTGTTATTAGAGTTTCTCAGCGTATTTACACCATAGACTGTACTAACACCCATGGTGACAAATCTCCCAACATATTTTTGCTGTGCAGATACACAACACAGAATTTCTGAGGAAAAATAAAACATTTCATAAGGCTATTTTAAGAATAAATAACAATAAAACATTAGATGAGAGAAATAAAACATAACTTTATAATTGTCATTTTTTTTAATCATAGCTCTAATTATAATAACACCTAAAATATGTTGTGTGTAAAAAGTGTTTGTTTCATCCACTTGAAGGGTGTGCACATGATCAGGATGGTACCACCGTCGCCGCATTTTGAGAAAGGAAAAACCCTGTTGGCAGAACTACACATTATTTGGATAATTAGTCAAAAACAACAACAACAGTTATGTCTGATTCTGCTGCATAGAACTGAATAAAAGAATAATGCATTGATATTTAATATTAATATATTTTCTGTCCAATTTTCTTTCAATAAAAGTGTGGTTATTTTATTGGCTTATGTTTTTTAAATTCTGTGTCATTAAAATTGAGTTAAATTAAAGTCTTACAGAACTACTTTATATTATTGAATAAAATAAATAATTATTACAAAGCAGTTTCGGTTTTCGACCAAGCACATCCAGAATTTGTCTATTTAATAAATTGTAAAAAATGTCAATATTTTTACAAACATAAAACTATCCCTTGCAACTCATTCCATATTCCAAGTGTTTATAACCCATTTTGCTTGCTCGCTCTAGTTTATAGTTTATTTGTACGGTCACAACCAGTAATTTGTCAACCTGATTTGGCTACCTTATTTTTTGAGATTAGAAATGAAGACATTATCCAAAAAAAAAAAAAAAAAAAACTTGCACTTGTCCATTTGATAAATTGTAAACCTTTTCAATCTTTTTACAAACATAAAATTATCCCAGGCAATTCATTATATATTCCAAGTGTTTTGAAGGCATACTGTAGGCTTTGCCGAGAAACAAATCGAAAATGAAACTTATTATTAAAGGAAAATCTCCAGTCATTGCATTTGTGCATTTATAGGAGTATGCGGCAGTTCGCGCCGGTGCGCCTAGGAGAAGCACACAAAAGAGTCTTTTTGAAACATCAAGATACATAAAATTGTGACTAGAAACACAATACTTTCTTTACTGAGGTGAATATCTCTGTTCTGAGACTGAGAATGCGCGCGAAGAGCGCTCCCTCATAATCACTATAGCTGTCTCTCACTTCAATTCATTGCGATCTCACGACGTTCCGTTAATAAGCTCTACACTAAACAATGAATCTCTAATTTACATCGTATCTACACTTTGTTATAAAGAGATGATCCCCGAACTCGCAGCACTTGACAAAAACTCGGCATTTTGATCGGTAAGTGGATTCTAACTTAAACACTTCTGGTCACTGCGTTCAAGAAATCAGCGCACATGTCTGTGAACGGCTACACTGCTCAACGCAGCAGATATGTTTCGCGAATATTAGATGGGGCCCCCTGATTCCACGGGGCCCTAAGCGGCCGCTTACTTCGCTTATTGGTTAAATCCGCCCCTGCCTAGGACTTGGGGGAGCTACTTTCTTTTTCACTGCTGCTGTTGCCGTAGCCGCCGCCGTGTCTTTCTCGTAGGCTACTCTGCATGATGTTCGGGGTGTCTTGATTTTAAGTGATAAATTAAACTTGAAGTGCTGTACGTTGTTGCAGATGCACCCCCTCTGGACAATTCAGCAGAACAGTGTCTGCAAACGGCCGTTTTTGCCTCTTTCTCTGACACTTTAAAGTGCTTCCACACTGCTGACATGTTTGCTGCATAAAGCGCGCGCCTCTCACTCTACGCGGGTTACTATTTGTTCGCTTCATTTAAAAACGTTATTGTTCGGCAAAATTTATTCGGCCTTTTTACTTATTACTTAAAGTGCTTTTTTTGGCTATTTTCGGTCGAATAATTTCGGTTGCCGAACATTCGGTGCATCCCTATTTACCAGTAAAGACTGTATGTGTGAAAGTGGCTAAACTCTTTCTCTGCATATGCGGTGAGTTTACGTTCATCTGGGAAAACTGTGCGTTATCTCACTAGATTTGTAACGCAAATCATTTAAAAATCTGTGCCTTAAATTATTTATAAACCTTTTAAATATTTCTAATTAAACATTTCTGACTTTGCATGTGGCCAAACATTAAAATGAAATGGATTTAAACGTCGTTGAATCACATGAAACATCACACCCTCTGCAGGTATTTTTTATAACAGACATATTACATATATTTTCAACAGTTTTCAACAGTGAAACCATGTAATTACTAGGGCTGGGACAATAAATCATTCCTCTGGAATCGATTCTGAGTTTATATTTTAACAGCAGATGGCACTGCATGCCTTAGAAACAGCCGTACTCTGCTTGTTTCCAAATCCTTACACACACTTGAACCTAAAATAATCATTCATAAAATTTGAAAATGTAGAAGCAATTTACAAGGGTGTTCACAGTGGGCTGTGTTTACATTAATCGTGCATCATAAAAGCATTCTGAGCTGAGGTGAAATTACATGATTCGGCCGAACGCACAAGCATTTTTACCAGTAAGATACCATTCACTTGTTTCAAAATACATACCGTAATTTCCAGACTATAAGCCGCAACTTTTTTCCCACGCTTTGAACCTTGCGGCTTAAACAATGACGTGGCTAATATATGGATTTTTCCCGCTTTCAAATTTTAAAAAAAAAAAAAACACATTCTGTGACGCGCTCAGTTTTTTGGCGGCATGAAGCTTTCATCAGACCAATGAAATTGCCGAACGGGTTGAGGTCAAACAACTTTTTTGTTTACGGTTTAGATTAAATCGAGCGCACTCAAATTTCCCATCATTCTGATTACGGTAGTCATTTTGTCACCCTCATCATGGCAAAGACACGGAGAAATGCATATGATGCAGCTTTTAAGTTGAAGACGATTGATCTGGCTGTTGGAAAAGGAAATAGAGCTGCTGCACGGGAGCTTGGTCTTAATGAGTCGATGATAAGACGTTGGAAACAGCAGCGTGAGGAATTGACTTGGTGCATAAAGACAACTAAAGCACAGGAGGAGGAAAATAGTGACCGTGTAATGTTCACGGACTTAATTAACCCCGAATCTGTGGTGGCATCACGGAATCGCCGAAAATTCGGTGATGGGCTCACAGAAGGCATCAGCCGTGGTCCATGCACGGATTCACTGGTTCAACACCAGCGCTGCATCGGACCACGTAAAAAGAGTGACTGCGATGCAGTTATACTTTCACTGGAGTACCTGACCCCACCCCTACCCTAAACCTACCCAGTTCTGAACAATAATGATGACGATAAATTATCGCGTTGGCATATTGATGCTAAGGGTTTCCTATTTAAAGTGTGGAACCAGTGGATCCGTGCGTGGTGCACGGCTGATGCCTGTCACTGACTTACATTGGTATCACTTGTGAGCCCATCACGGATTTTTTTCTGTGAGCCCATCACGGAATTTTCGGCGATTCCGTGATGCCACCACAGATTCGGAGGTTAATTAAATCCGTGAACATTACACGGAATCCTGTGAGATCATGTTGCAACGTAGGCTACTGTTTACTGCTATTTTTTTATTTTTTGTTACAAGCCGTGTTTCGTTAAAGCCTGTGTAAAGTTAATTTGTTTCAATGTACCTGTAGGCACCTGCGGCTTATAGACATGTGCGGCTTATTTATGTTCAAAATAATATTTTTTTTCAAATTCAGTGGGTGCGGCTTATATTCAGGTGCGCTCAATAGTCCGGAAATTACGGTACTCTTTAATGCCAATCATCCACCCAATTCAAGTTTCGTCCCATATATTCAAACTTTTATTCTATATATTCAGACTTTCATTCCATATATTCAAATTTCATTTCATATATTCAAACTTTTATTCAATATATTAAACTTTCATTCCATATATTCAAATTTTATTCCATATATTCATACTTTCATTCAATATATTCAAACTTTTATTCTATATATTCGGACTTTCATTCCATATAATCAAGTTTTATTCCATTCCATATACTCAAATTGTCCTGAATGGCATGCCAGTGTGTGTGTGTGTGTGTGTGTGTGTGTGTATATGTATATAAAAGTTTTATGTAATGTAATGCAAGGCTGAATTTTCAGCAGCCAATATTCCAGTGAAACATTTCTTATTATCAATGTTGAAAACAGTTGCACTGCTTAATATTTTTGTGGAAATTTTGTTTTTTCAGCATTAATTGATAAATAGTACAACATTTATTTTGAAATAAACCTATTTCTTAACATTATAAATGTCTTTACTGTAACTTCGGATTAATTTAATGCATCCTTGCTTAATAAAAGAAGATTAAATTTGTTAACAAACAAAAATCTAAACTGGCACGGTACTGTATATGCATATTATACAGAAATTTATACCATGAGGTTTCTATTTTATATATTTATAATTAAATACCATTTTTATTTAAATTTAATAACTGTTTAAAATTAAAATAATTCAATATTTATTTATTTGACATCCTAATACCTCATTGTTTTACAGTTTCTTTCTATTTCTTTTAAATCCTAAAACATTATTTACAAATTTTGAATCCCAGATGTTATGTGATGTTTTGTCAGCGTCCTATAGAAACTCAGCTGTCAATCATTTCTCTTCTCTGATCATCAAAAGTCACATATACCCAATAGCAGAATACTTTACTCTCAAAGCAGTTGAACTGTATCATCCAAACTAGCAACACGACAAAAATATCCACCTCAGTGTGACGCTTTCTGAAATGTACTGCGGTGATTTCCCACAAAGTTAAGTGAAGTGAAAGAAAGAGAACTGAAAGTGAGCGTCACATGACAGGCACTCAATGAATGAATGTCACATGACGAGAGGCGCTTTAACACTTCAACTCATCTGTATAGTTATACACATCTAGAATTCAATTTAAACAGTAAATGTGAACATTTAGTCATCATTTGCTTATTTTTTTTAGATATGATCTCTTTAAATACATGATTGTTAAATAAATGTTGCATTTATTTATTTAAAGTCACTTTGTGGGTTTATTTTTCTTTTTTTATGTCCCAACCTGACTCTATCTGTCATGTGACTGTTTGTTTTTCCGACACAAAATGGTGAATTTCCTTCTTCCTTTTTTGCCTGTCTGTTGACTGCTCGTGATCCATCATGAAACTGAATTCTTTCTGTCTGGTTTCTCAGGCAGCAGCTTCTCAGCGGCCCGTCGGACATGCACACGGATTTGCTTCCCAGCGGCCTCAGCGACTTTGACTTCCCGGGTCTGAATCTCACTCAGAATGAAGACCTTCCTCTGGTAAGACCCTGCTGTTTGGGTGGCATATTTTGGAGGCTTTGATCCTCTTTGGGTTGCGTTCACAGCTGATGAAATGACATCTGGATGGGATGAAGACTGCGTTTGTCATCTCACAGAGACTTGGTACTGATAAGCGCATAGTTATTTTTTTTTTTTCAGGAAACGTTTTAGGAAGTTTTAAGTCTGTAAATAGCATCAGATTAGAGTGGCAAGAGCGTTTTAGTGATAAATAACCTTTTTTAGGTTCTGTGAAGCAGTGGATGGTTTGTGATCATGGCCTGTTAGTAGGGCTGCTCGATTATGGCAAAAATTGAAACTATGATTATTTTTGATTAGTATTGACTCAAATATCATGCATTTACTGGACTTATAAATGTAAAGGATTTGAAAAAAAAGGTATAAAGCTTTGCATACTTTTAAATAAATAATGATCAAATATGATCAATAAAACTACTACTAAATATTTATTCAATATATAAAAACAAAGACAAAATCATTAACTAAAATTGTTAAATTAAATCTGATTAATCACCCTAAATCATGATTAGTCATTGACTTGGAAATATGCATTTAGTAGACTTAAAATATATATTTAAATCGTGGGTTTTCTTCAACTTAAAAGAAAATGAATTAAACAAATAAATGTGTGTGTGTATGTATATATGTATATGTATATGTATGTATATATATATATATATATATATATATATATATATTAAAAAAAGTATATAAATGTGCATATTTTTAAATGAATATTATAAAAATGCTAAATGAAAATACTACTAAAAACCTACTAAATATTTATTCAACACAGTCATAAAATCGTTAATTAAAATTGTTAAATCATTAGCCATTGACTTGGAAATATCATGCATTTATTGAACTTCAAAAATATTCTAACAGTGGGTTTATTTGAACAAAAGGAAATTAATTGAAAAAAATGTATATGAATGTGCATGCATTTAAATAAATATTATAAAATTATAAATAGAAACACTGCTTAAAAACCACTAAATATATATTCAACTTAAAGACAAAAAGAAGACAAAATCATAAAATTGTTCAATTAAATCTGATTAATCACCCTGAATCTTGGTAATTGTTTCTGTCCTCCTTTTCTATTAATTTAAATGTGTACTCTGACAAAATAAACATTTTTAAATCCTGAATAATTTATTACAATTTGTTGTATTACAGTTTGTGTTTTATCAGAGGCATATTAAAATAAATACAAAAATACATTAAAAAAAAAAAAAATACCAGTTGAACTCCATTTGGCGCAAAGTTGTCTGTCACTTGTACAGGTTGCATGTCGTCCTCATGACTTGTGAAGTTTTTTGCATGCTAAATTGTTGGCTGCCAAATGCATAAAACCATCAGAATGCATTTTTTATGCTAAACCATTTTGGTAGTGTGTTTGGTACTGAATCGCCACTAAAGAAGACATGGAGGAGTGTAAAATGAGAAACCTTAACCTCAAAGGCAGTTTTCAGCAAAAAAAAAAAAAAAGTACTTTATGTAAAAATCGTTCTAAATATAAAACGGGTTTTCTGAACATTTCCCCCATCTGCCATTGTCCCACTCTGCCACGCTTCCACTTTCATTTCTATACAACAAATAATTTTTCTAAGAGGAGGTGCCTCCCAAACAGGACAGCCGGTAAAGAGTCTGACTGACGTGATTCATTTCAGTGCTGTCACACCTTCTTCCCGTCACGTTTAGACCTGCGTCCCGCACCTATAAGTAGAACATAATGGGCATTAAATGTGGATCCACCCTTCTGACCCCTGCATGCTTATTTCATAGCCTGTAGCTCTCTGCCATGTTCACTGTGTAGGAGTCAGACACCAGCGACACGTTTTCTGGCTCCGCTTTAATCGCTGTAACAAAATCACTCCAGCGCTGGTTTCGGGTTCCCGCCTCGCCGTAGCTAAGTTTACTTGAGTGTTTGTAACAGGAACATTACCTCAGCAGATAAATACATAAACCTATTTCTGTCTCAATGGGTTGAATGGGGGAAAAGACAAAAATAAAGCTATATTAAGGCAAAATGTCACCTGTTAAAGAGTGTGGGATGATGGGAAGCTCATGAAAGAGAAAAACAATTAGGTGAAGCAGACTGGATGATAAAGCAAAAAAAATCTTATTTTATTTTTCTGCCTTTATTTTCAAGACTCATATTTATTGAATATTAGACAAAACCTAACGAACATATTATATATTTATAAATATTAATTTTAATATAAATACATATAAAGGAAAAAAAATTTGCAACGGTTGTGATGTAATTATATAATAGGCTGTAGTCAGACGCGCTGCATGTCTGCTGTTACAGTACTGTTTTTAGTTTCGATTCACTGTTAATGCTAGCTGCGCTGCGTGCTCTTGGTTTGAGCCGCTTTAAGTTGCATTTGGGAACACAACATTTGTCATCAGAAACGTTTATAAATCTGTTGTTGTATACAAAGAGAAGTTTCAGTGTCTCATAGTCCTTCAGAAATCATTCTAATATGCTGATTTGCTGCTCAAGAAACATTTCTGATTATTATCAATGTTAAAAACCGTTTTGCTGATTAGTATTTTTGTGGAAACAATGATACCACTCAAACAAGATTTTTTTTAAAAAAAGAGAAAAAATGTATAATCTTATTCATCATGCATGAAAGTGATAAAAAGTGAGTGAAGACATTTAAAATGATTTCTATTTAATAAATGCATTGGCAAATTAAATTAATGTATTTGATAAATGCAAATAAATGCTGTTCATTAAACTTTACATTTATCAAAAATAAAGTATCACCATTTCCACACAAAATACGAAGCAGCAAAATTGTTTTTAATATGGATAATAATCAGAAATGTTTCTTGAGAGTCAAATAAATTGTAATAATTTCTAAAAGATCAGGTGACACTGAAAACTGGAGTAATGATGAAGAAAATTCTGCGTTGCATCACAGGAATAACATTACACTTTATATTAAAATTGAATTCTTTTATTTTATTTGTAATAATATTTCACAATATTGCTGGTTTTGTTTTGTTTTGTTTTTTTACTTTATTTTGATCAAATAAATTCAGCCTTGATGAGCAGAAGATATTTATTTCAAAATCATTAATAATTGTAATGTTTCCAAACTTTTGGCAGGTACTTTAATAATAACAATTCTATATGCTTTACTACAGCGTTTCCCAATCCTAGTCCTCGCGCCCCCCCCCCTTTACTTTATTATAATATATTATATTATATTATATTATCATGATTATTAAATGCTGCTTTTTATTTTTTTTACAAGACAATAGTATGTATTATTACAATGTAAAATATATCTTTTAATGTGCTAAAATATATATTTTTAATCATAAGTGCTGGGGGCGTGACTTGGGGCGTGGTCAGATTTTCCTTCTTTTTTGTCTCTAGCTGATCACATGCCTGATATATATATATATATACACATATATATACATACATATACATATATACATGCATACATACATACACACACACACACACACACACACACACACACATATATATATATATATATATATATATATATATATATATATATATATATATATAGTGTGTGTATGTATATATGTATGTAAATTATAATGTAATAATAAATACTAAAAAAAAGACAATATTTTTATTTTTATGCATCATATGATAGGTAGAAGGATATTAATATTAAATTGTATTTCTTATATTTCTTCAATATTACATAAAAAGTTGACAAATATTATTTAAATTTAATTAATTAAATTTAATCATTTTTGTAATTAAATATTCAACAATTCATATACAACTAGTCATATTAAATAATATTTTTCTGCTTTTTCCCATTATTCAAAATATTTAATCAATATTAGATACAACCTGACAATTCTAATTTATTTAATATTTATATTTAATATTAGAATTTATTATTTTGACTGTATTTTTATCATTATATATTCATCACATGATAGGTAGAACAATTTTAATATTAAATCATATTTTTTATATTTCTTTAATATTAGATCAAAGCTGAAAAATATTTTTAAGTATTACATCAATTTAAAAATTATAAAAGTGTATAATGTTTATATTATTACTTGTGATATAATGTATATATTCATTATCCTATAAATGGGTCGTATGAGCTTCTCAGTGTCCATTTACAGAAAGCATTTAAGGATTTATTTAAAATGGCTGTTTGAAGATGCAGATGAATTGTTGAAATGATTTATTGGAACAGTCTGGAAAAAAAAAATCCAAATCCTAAATGTAATGATTGAACATGTTTAATTAGAGAAGCTCTGGTCAAATAAAAAGCGCATTTTCATTGGTGTCAAATGAAGTCTTCCATCTGCTCTTGCTAGCGTCAGGCCTTTGGTCTAGTCAGTCGGATTTAAACATGTCTGGGTGATTCAGACTCAAGAAAGGTGCATGTGAGTAAGACGTCCTCTGTTGTGGTTTATGCCATGCTTTCCTTCAGAAGATCACAGTCATGGTGCACAGCTGCTGTAGGGAAGACTCTCCATCACACTGACACTGAGAAAATATGACTAATAGAGCCAAATAAAGCCACGCATGCCCTCCACATCAGTTCAGCCTAGTATCCCAGCAGCCTTTCTGCGTGTCTCTTTCTGTCAATCTGAAAATAAACGTTCAAAGCTGTGCGCTTGTTCAGGATGTCGTTCCTCATCATGTGAAGCGCTCTCAGGATTTCCTCTTTTTGTTTAGACACGAGTTGTTGTTTACAGGATGTACAACCGTGCAATCAAAATACCGACAGACCACAAATCTTCTAGCCTCCCACCCACAGCTTGATGCTCTGTTCAAGATACTCAGTTTACTCTGTTTAGTAGTGACGGGTCAAAAAAATAAATTAATGGTATTAGTAGTGTTATGATTCACGTATTTTAATTTTATATGATAAAACTAGACAAATATTATTAAAATATTCATTTATATATGATAATGATACGTTTAAAAAAAAAACATTATTTTTTTGTGCACATAATATAATTTATTTTACATATTAGAATGGGTCACATGTTTTTACAACAATTTTTTTTAATAATAAAATAATATTAGTGGTATTATCATAGAAAATTAAAATACATAAATCATAATACTACATACATTTATATATGATAATGGTAAGTAAATTTAAAAAAAAAAAATTTGTGCACATAATATTATTTATTTTACAATGTAATCTCTTTTCCTTTTTAAATAATAATAGTAATGCTGTTATTAATATCTATTTATGTGTGTGTGAGAGAGAGATATGTGTGTGTGACAGAGAGAGAGAGAGAGAGAGAGAGAATAAATTAAAGCATTGTTGTCATTTATTGTGTATTGTGTAATCATATATAATAGTATTATATATTAATTTATATATAATAATAAATAAAATATTTATTATGTGTGTATAATATAAGTTATTGTACATATATTATCTCTTTTTTCCCTTTTTTAATAATAATAAGAATGATAATATTTATATTTATAATACATTTTCATTTTATTTATATATATATATATATATATATATATATATATGTGTGTGTGTGTGTGTGTGTGTGTGTGTGTGTGTGTGTGTGTGAGAGAGTGAGAGATAATACATTTTAAAGAAAAGTTAGCATTTATTATGTTTATAATATGTAATCATATATAATAGTAATTTCATATATTATAAAAAATAATTTGTATTATTAATATTTTGTTTATATTTATGTTTATACATTTATAAATTATGATATATATATAAATTAAAAATCATGATAATGTCATCATAAATTCTGTAATTTATTAGCATTTATTCTATAGGCTGTATATTATACTAATTAAAAATAAAAGGTAATAATAATAACAATGATTATTTACATATATTATTAAACAAAAATAAAATATTTTTTCTATCCATATTTAATAAATTATATATAAATAAAAAAATACTATAGAGTGAGAGAGTTTTTGTGTGTGTGTGTGTGTGCGTGTTTTTGTGAAAAGTCAGGACATAGATTTGTATAATGACAAAGGTATGACAGGAATTACAAGGGGAAGGTGACATCTCAGGACATTGACCCATGTCCCAACTTTTCAAAACGCTTATAAATCACTCAGAATGAGATTTTTTGGGGAAAGTTGAAATGTCTCCTGTAAGGGGTAGGGTTAGGTGTAGGATTAGTGTAGGGCAATAGCACATACAGTTTGTACAGTATAAAAAGGGTTATTGCATCTATGGGATGTCCCCACTTTTCACAAAAACAAACGTGTGTGTGTGTGTGTGAGGATATCTCTTAATCTAAAAAGCTTTTAGGCTACATGGTACATGAACAATTTCCATGTATTTGAAGTTTGTTAGCATTAATTTAGGTTTTGACGTGTTTATTTTCGCTTAGTATGAAACCACAGGTAGGAGGTGTGAATGATCGCAGTGTTCTCACACATGCTAATTGTCACCTGTCACATGTAGTGCTGGGTGGTATACCAGTTCATATTGAATTTTTCTTATGATATGAATTTTTAAAATACCGCAATACCGGTGTCATTTAAATAACGTTTGGAACGCGACACTATTTGAAAGGGGTCTCTTTTCACTATTGCGTTGTGGCGAGGACACAGCTGAATGTGTAACAACACATACTGTAGAAAGCTGTAGATCTAGTAGAACATGATGACTAGGGTTGCACGATATACCGGTACTACGGTAGTATCGCGATACTAAAGTTTAAAAATACCCACGGTGCCATTACATTTTTTAAATGGTAGTATCGTCCATACGGTACTGTAAGATATGTTGTATGCACGGCGGGAACACTGTTTAAAATGTTCATTTGAACATGCATGCCAGCAGAAACATTACTAGGGCTGTAATCAACCAAAGAAAATCTTGGTCGACTGAAGTCCTGAAACTTTCGACTAAAAATCGACTAAAAATGACGTTGTGGAGAAAAAAAAACGTACGTTACATTAATTAGATGCGCACTGTGCTCAGTACTTGGTAGCCTTGTTGTCTGCCTAAATTAATTATAAATAAACATAAAAAAACTAATAGGCTATTTGCAGTATATTAAATCGTTTTTGACCTAATTATTTTGCACTGAAATGAGTCTGACACAAGAGTCTGTCGTCTCTGACAGCGGTGCATCACGTGCACCTGTGCAATATCATAGCCTGTGATTTCTGAAAACAGTACTATGTTGTCAACTAGTGATATCACAAGAACTTTTGAGGAATGTGCAACATAATTTAGAAAATTATTTTTGTCATATGTTGTAAGTATATCTGTCAGACACTATCATTTCAGCCGCTCTGCGCAGCTCGCACAGAGCGAGGCTGAACATAAGAGCTCAGCTTCGCGGCTGAGAGACGAATAGACTTAAAGCTTTTACTCTTAATAAACACAAAAGGCGCGTCCACTTTAATAAAAAAAGTATATTTATTAAACAAACAAGAGCAGAAACCAAATAAAGAGCATTAAATAAATAATATTCAGCATCAAACCTTCTAAAGCATACTTATCTGTCTCTCTTCTCCAGTGGATTGGGCTAATCCAAAAAAAGTGAAAACAATGGGGGTGTTCTGAAAACAGACTGTTACCTGTGAAACAGGGGTGCTCTGAAAACACCCCCATTAGCAATTAGTGCTTTCCACCTGATGAAATGAACACTGGCGCCACCAGGGGGTGGCCGGCCACCCCTGGCCGACTCCTGGCCACCCCACTGACCAGTATAAATTTTAGTAGCATCAGTTATGCATTTCGTCCCTAATGCACAGCCAGGCAGGCAAGCCGCTCTAGACCTTCGATCGCACACAGTAGCCAGCCCTCTCCCCCGCCCCTCCGTCCATGCCGATGTTGCGCGCTCAGACAGTTTACTACAACAGTAGAATAAAATTCTGAAATTATGGTTTATAGTTTTGGTGTGCCACCCCAAGATTTTAAGTGGTCCCATCTGGCCACCCCTATGAAAAATTTCTGGAGGCGCCACTGGAAATGAGCGCGGCCAAACTGATGAAATGAGCGCGGCAAAAAATCGACCAATCAGAATTTTGGTCGAACCAGACCGTATCGACCAATTAATCGACTAATCGACTGGGACGTTACAGCCCTAAACATTACAAGTTAATTGCCAAATGTCTTCCTGCTGTGCTCTGTGTAGTATAGTCTGTGTGTACGCATTATATAGTATTGAGTATTTCCCGACACTTCAGTTCAGTTTGCAATGAGACGTTGCACTTGCACGTCGTTGTTCATGCTGCAGATTCAGACCATCTGATGTCATTTTAGAAAACAGCAGCTCAAGCATCACTTATTCAACATCATAATATCTTTCAAGAAAGTATTCTTGCAGTTTTATTCATTTGACCAATTAAACCACATAGAGCAGGTGTAACGGTTCGTTTCTGGAAGCGTCTTTGCAATCACAAATGCAAATCCATTCATCAGCATAGCGGCTTTGCACTTGGTTCTTATCAATCATTATGTATATATTTTTATTCATTTATAATGTTATGTTTTAGTAGACATGCTGCTAACTTGGAAATTTCAAGATATGCGAGTAAAAAAATTCTTAGCAATTATAAATACAGTCTAAATGAATAAATGCCACATCTAAATGTCACTTCATGCAGCTTCTGTGCAGTGCTAAGATGAGTTTTGTTTAGACCATTTCATGGATAATAGCCAGTCATTCATTCACATTAATTAAGTATTCAAAGAATAATCTTGTCTGTTTTCACTTACGTCTATTTATTTATAACATTTTTATTCATTTTGTAGAATTGAATTTTAAATGAACACAATACTGCATGGTATCGTGATACTTCAGCTGGCATAGTATCGGAAGACATTTTTATGGTATCGTGACAACCCTAGTGATGACACAGAAGAACTCATCCACAATATCCACCGCCCGCTGCCATCAGCTCCCGCGTCTCACACACACGAGCGCGACTTTAGCACTATATTTAGCAACTTTCAGACCCCTTTTACCGGCTTTTTCCATAGAATATACAAACTGACAAACCTTGCGACTTTTTTGGATAAACCTTAGCTATGGTTCAGAGCTGCATGAGGCAAAAAGTTAAATAGCCAAAACCACCGCTCTTTAGTGTAACGTTAGATACATGTTGATTTTAACAGGAGATGTCGTGATTATAAATGAGAGTGACTCCTGGTTTACATGTATTAACGAGTCGTGTTTAGTCACTATTTAGTGTGGAATTTTTCTATAATATTCGCTCATCATGACCGTAAAATAGGGCATTCTAAGTCAATCTACTGCAGTTATTCCTCCCTCAATCAGTAGAAAACCCGTCATGCATGAAAAAAATAAATACCGTCATATACCGTGAAACTGGTATCATTTTGAAAAATACCATGATATACATTTTTGGTCATACCGCCCAGCACTAGTCACATGTACTGTAGTCATGCACCTGACCTGAGGTTGTTGATAAGCTTGCAGCTGCAAAAGCACAGAGCTTCACTGGAAATGATTCTGTTCTCGCTCACGCATGCACCTGCACTTACAAATAACAAGAAATCTGGTGAAGAAATGAATGAACATTACAAACGCATAGGGTAATTATTATTTCTGTTAGTTGTTTTCTCTCTCTTGCTTCTGATTGGCTACAGGAAGGAGGGAGGAGGAAGGAGGTGTTTTCACTTGTTCATCTGTTTCTCAAGTGCAAACATTCCTCTTGGTTTATTTGCTTTGATGAGCACGTAAGATGTTTCTCAAACTAAAGGAAAAGAGAAGCTGAACTCTACAACACAAGAGAATGAGAAACCGCAGGCCGACCACAAAGCTCACAGACCTACATGCATGTGCGTACTCCTGTCACAGGCACGTTTTGTAGTGCATGCATCGTCATCCGCGGCTCTGGGAGGGTCTTTGGAAAGCTTTTTGTTTCTTTTCTTGAACAACTTAAAAGAGTTTGAGCGCTCTGCAGAGATTGATTTAGATATTCAGACGGCTTTGGGTGGGAGGTTGCCGCAAGTGGATTTCAGAGGAAACGTTAGTTTAGCCTACACCATTTCGACTTAACTGGAAGCCATTTTTCCTACACACCTTACAAGCAAGGAAGATGCCTGTGTTTCTTCCTCGTTGCATTTTTTTTATTTATTTTTTTTTCCAGATGTGTCTTAGATATCAAATTGTCTTGGTGTTTGCCATTTTATTTTATGGTTTAAACACCCTATCACACTTTTTATGTATATTTTAGATATATTGTATATGAATACACACACATGCGCGCTTTAAATAATATCATGAATTATATACAGAGAAAATATATAAAAATATACAAAATAATAATAATATATATAAATATATATTTTCCTCAATAACATACCTTTTATATTTTATGTATGTATTATATTAATATTTATTTTTAAATAATAAATAATACAATTTAATAATGAAAATAAATATTTTGATCTCATTCATTGTATTATGCACTTTATGTATATATTTTTATTTTCTGAATAACATGCATTTTATCATACTTTCCTATTATATTTATATTAGTTTTTATATATTTAAATTGTTTATGCTTAATATTTCATTAAAAATATTTTTTATATTTAATTTAAAATACTTTAAATAATAAAAATTCATGAATATAAATATATTTTGTTCTCAAAAACATACACAGTATAATGCACTTTTTATATATATGTAAAATACAAAGTAGTAATAAATATAAAAATAGTTTTTCTCAATAACATACATTTTATTATGCATTTTTATTATTTATTTTTATATTTTATATTGTTTTTATTTATTATTTAAAGTATTATAAATTAAATAATAAATAATACTTTAAATAATAAATAATAAAATTAATAATGAATATAAATATATTTTGTTTATATTTTGCACTTTTTATTATGGTTTCATTTGTTTTGTTTTTTATATTTAAAGACAAAATATATATATAAATACAAATATTTTTCCAGTAACATTTTACAGTGTAATTTATATTTTTATGTATTTTATTGTATGTATTTTTTTATATTTTGTATTTATGTATTTTTAATTTTAGAATTTATTTTTTATAATATATACATTTTATTTTGTAACAAGATTTTTGTAGATATTTATTTATTTTATATTTATTTATTTTTATATATGACTTTCTAGATGTGTTTCTAGAGTTTTGCGTTAAATTTTGCTTTTAGGAAGATCATTCAAGCAAGTAATTGTGTGTGCATTAACAAAGACAACATGTGTAAAACTTCTGCATTTGTTAGTACACGATATTAAAATCTGCATCTTTTTTGCTGAGCAAATTAACGGCACATCTTTCTCATACCACCACCCCCTCAGTGGAAGGATATTAACCATACTTTAGGCTAATAATCAGTGACTCATGTTTACTGATATCTCCGCACATCAAGGCGCCACTCTGTCGCCGGGGCGAGCAGTCACAGGCTACTTACGGCCATGAAGTGCCTCCAAGACATCGATCTCTATTACTAGCCATCGCGGGACTCCAAACTGATTAGACCCGCTCGGATGGCCTGACGTTTATTTCTTTCGGTAAGAAGCCCAGGCAGGTGTTTATGCATTTTGGGAAAGCTGCCAATTGCATCCGAATGAACTTAACATCTAGCAAGTCATAAAAACGCTTGGTTAACTTGTCCGCTTTGATGTGAAACGACTCGGCCTGATTGTTTTCCATTCATAAGTGATGAACACCAAAGGCCAGAGCCCCGGACTGAAAGAAATGCGCTCAGCTGGGAGCCACTAAACATAATAATCATTAAATAATGATCTGCCAGTGTTAAACAGATCCAGTGCAGCCGCCACAGCGCTCTGGAGAACCGTAGCGCTGCACTGTTTACACTACGAATGCGGTTGAGTTACACCATGTACTGTAAAGAGGGCCTGACTGCCAGTAACTCTAGTCACTTACCAACAAAAGCATCATTTCCTGAAAGCTCCTCCCCTCCCCTCCCCCTCGCTCAGCTCCCCTCCCCTCTCAACCACCTTTAGCATTGAGGAACTAAACCACAATCAATATGAGTGAACCTCCATGCACATACCTGTCAGTCCTCGCTCACTAGGAAGGACACAGGGGTCTCTCAAGTACCTGTTGTGCAGGCAGGAGAGCCGTTTTTCTTTTCCTCCGGGAATGTTGTTGCAGCTGCCGTGAGCTTGCACATGGAAAGGATCTGTTGTCTCCAGGAGGTGAATGATAGTGACTTGGACCCATGTCACTCATGCAGTTTTGGACTAAGTTTTATGCACAGCTGGGACGTCCTCCGCCCAAGGTAGAGCTCGTAAATCTCTTTAATGTCAGCCTTTTTCAGCATTTTAGGGGTTTGAAAATATGTTGTTGAAGGGTGAGAAATTCAGGTTTGATTGCCCAAGGGAAGACGCTTCTTGTCTGGTGCTCTACTTTGTTTCCCTCAGATTATTTCCTTGAACAGAAAAGAAAATGATTTCCTTATCACTCTTCTTGTAGCTTCTGAAGATCTGTCGCACAGCTGTCAGTTTTTTAGTTTTTGTGGCATTTTTAATGTTGGGTTTTTAATGCCTGCATTTGTTTGTAGTCATCTTGTCAGAGTTGACTGTGAGTAATCAGTATGACTTTACTTTAAATAATACAATAAGTTATTATATACGTATATTATATATATAAAGAGAGAGAAAATATATATATTTTTAAAAATTATTATTATTTATATATGCATTTATTTAATTTACCCAAATAATATGCTATATAATATATATATATATATACATTATTTTATATTTATTTAATTTACTTACATAAATATATAAATGTGTATATATAATATTTAAATAATATGATACTTTATATATGTATATATAATAGAAAATATATATATTTAAATATAAAATATATCAATCACATTTTACAGTGTACTTTATATTTTTTACTGTATTTATAACTTAAAATTAATTGTTTTAGTATTTTATTTTGTTTTTATTTTATATTTTTAAATATGTGACAAGTTCTAGATTGCTATTTTGCATTTACAACCATCATCACAACCATAACCATCTTATGGTTGTGGTATGATTGCAGAAGCTGACTGGTAACAATGACAAACATGAAAGCTCGTTTCCAGTAAGAGGTGGACGCAGGTGATTCTTGGATTTGGTGCAATTTGGTATTATTCAGATCATTTCTGCATTATAGTTTGCATTTTGAAATCTTCTTGCTGTTAAAAAGCACTAATGATTGCATCAATCTCAGGAAGTAGATGAACCACAGCAAAGGTTTTGAAATTTGACATGATTTTTGCACGTTTTTTGTAGCGCACACACAGATCTCTTATGGTTGTGGTATGAATTTTAGATGAGAATGTCCTGTGTTGCATGAGTTTGTACTGGAGGGCACTTCCCTTTATTTCCCGCTATCAGGATTTGTGTGTTATTTGAGGGGTTTGGGTCTCTATTTTGGGCCTGAGGCAAGGCGACGCTCATGTTTTACGGGAACAGTGTGATGTAAAGTGCTGTTAAGGCACAATGAGTCTTCGCTTCCCAAACCAACGACCTGCAGCGCAGCATGACATGCACCACATCTTCCTTGTGTTCAGATTCCCTCCTTCAACTTTTTTCTTTTTTTCAGTCTTTTTTCTTCACTTTTGTTCATTTCTTTTACTTGTCTGTTCTTTCATTTGTCTTTTTTGTTTGTTCATCCTTTTTTCCTTGTCTGTTCTGTTTCTCTTCAGGTTTGCTATGTTCGTCCTTTCTTTTGTTTACCTTGTTTGTCCACTCTTTGTCTGCTCTTTTGCTTGTGCATTATTTCATTTATACTTTCTTTTTAATTGGTCTGTTCTCTCTTGCTGTTGTTTGTCTGTTCTTTCGTTTGTCTGTTGTTTTGTTTGTCCATTCTTTCTTTTTTTTTAATTTGTCTCTTCTCTCTTTAGGCTAGCCATTGTTCAGCCGTTCTTTCGTTTGTCCATTTTTTTTTGGTTTTTGTTGGTCCATCCTTTTTTTTTATTGGTCTGCTCTCTCTTTCTTTAAGTTTGCCTTGTTTGTCCACTCGTTAATTTGTCTGCTCTTTTGCTTGTGCATTCTTTCATTTATCAATTATTTTTATTTGTCTGTTCTCTCTTTCTTTTTTCGGTTTGCCATTTTTCGTCTGCTCTTTAATTTGTCTGTTCTGTCGCTTGATTGTCTATTCTTTTTCATTTGTCTCTTCTCTCTTCAGTATTGTGTTAATTAATTTAATATGTCTGTTTCGTTTGTCCATTCTTTATGTATGTTCTCTCTTTTTTCACCGGTCAGTTTTTTGATGCACGTTCTTTTTTTTGTCCTTTGTCCATCCATCTCTTTTTTTCTTTCCATTTGTTTGTTTGGTCTTTTTGTTTGTTTTTCCACTCTTTTGGTTGATTGTCTACTCTTTCATTCATTTTACTCTTTTCTTTCTTTTTCTTTCATTCTTTCTTTCTCTCTCTCTCTCTCTCTCTCTCTCTGTCTGTCTCTCTGTCACTTTCTTGTAGTTCATTTATTCTTTCATTTGTCAATTGTCAATTCTTTTTCTTTCTGGGTGACATTTTCTTCTTTAGGCCATTTGCCTTCTTTATTCTTTCCACTCGTCTGTTTTTTTTTCTTTCCATTTTTTTTCTTTCCATTTGCCTGCTTCATTTTGTACACTCATTTGCCATCTTTCTTTCAGTTGTTTGCCTTCTTTCTCTAAGTTTACCTTTGTTTGTAGTTTTCTTTCATTTTTTTGGTCCTTTTTCTGTTTGCCTTTTTCTTCCTTGTAGCCATTAGCTTATATCTTTATCTCTTTTTTATTATGTCTTTAATTTTATTTGTCCTCTCCTTTCCTCTTCATTGTTTTTTAATCCCTGTCCTTGATCCTTATCTTCCTCCTCCCTAAACAAAACAAATAGGACATAAAACACATCAGGAAGCTTGATGTGATAATCTGGCAGTGACGCTTCAGGCTCGTCTGCAGTTTTCCCGTCAGTGCTGGTTGGGAAGGTTCAATAAGTGTCATGCTGTGGTGTAACCTGACACATTATCATAATAATGAGGCTTTATTACAGTACGGGAGTGTCAGGAGATGTTTGTGTGTGTTTTTTTCACTCGTACACGCCACCTTTACTCATCTTACACCAGAGTGCGGCCACCAGCTTGTCTTGCAGGTGCATCTTTTTCCTTATATTTCATACAGGAAACATTTGCGCAGGCTTACAGTAAATGATGCATTTCTGGTGGTCCCCACAGACGAGCGCTGCCACCTCATCTCTACCGGGTCTGTCTATATTTCCCCCCGGCAATGATTTACAAAGCTTTTCTACAGTTAATTACTGGCACAGAGGATATATTTTGTCATTTTCTTGTCACTTCCAGCTTTTGGTCGTTGAATGTTTATGCTGACAATTCATGGTGGCGCCTGCCAAATGGAAAAAAAAAAAAAGGTTTTAGGAAACTCTACCATCTTTGCCCAGTTCACCCCAAACCAAACAGACACCTCAGCAGTCTTCAAAGCAGCCTTGGTTTTACACAGCACCGCATCCAAAAACCAAACAGAACTGAAATTGTCCGTTCACAAGGCTGGAAAGTGTCAAAGCCTCGCAGGATTTCTCTTTTGGGTTATGGAGTTCAGGTCAGCCCGCTCTGTAGACGAAACCGTGGTGGGATTTAGGATGGATGGAAATGAATGCAAAGATTCATTTGCCTTCTTTGCGACCACATTGCATTCCTGTAAATGTAGAAGTGACTGTATTAGATACATTGCTCAAGAAGTAATATGACAGTATTAAAATATTTACATAAGCGTAATGTTGCAATTCACAACTATTTTGATGCTTAATTAATCTGACAGTTATTTCTACAGATATTATACATCTTGTCCAATGATCTCCAAATGATTTAAAATATGAAAATTACAATATAAAGTGATTACAATGGTTAAACGAGCATAACCATTTAAAGTTAATGTTCATAAAAATCTATCATTACTTGCACTGCCTATAGGGTTTCAAAAAAAGCTTAATGTGATAGACAATATCAGATAATATCACATATATGATGATATTTAAGTTATATTTAGCGATTTAAACAATAAAGGGGCAGTTTCATGCAGTGGGAGTTACTAGTTACATGTAACGGAATTACGTAATTTAATTACAAAATAAATGTAACTGTAAAAAATGTGTAGTTAAATTACAATTACTTATGAAAATGTTAATGGTCTGAACATTTTCTACATCTGAATATTTTCACACACATATATATTTGTTTGATTTCTTTCCCAAATTGCACTAACTGCTCTAAAATATGAGACACCAATGTTTCAGTGGTTTAGGACACATGCTTATTCGATAACTGTTTTATTTAGTCATTAGGGTTTATGTATATGCTTTATTTTTTAAGATTAACTGTTATTTCCAGGGCATTGTTAGATGCCAGTGTTTCCTGTCGTAGCTATGCAAAGATTTGATTTCAAAAATGGTATCATAGCTATCTATATCTTATGATTTTAAATCTATATTTAACTTCAGAACAACCTTAAAGTAAACATACGTGCTAAAGTCTGATTTTCTGGTGGCTGTGCTTTCCAATTAAATTCTTATAATCTTAATTCAAGCGATAAAGGATTCAAAAGTCTGACAGTAATCAGTGTTGAGTATTGTAAGGTTAACCCTGCCTGCTTCAAAAAAAGTTTAAAGCAGTTTAACAGTTGAAAACATTCATTTGAAATTCAAAAAGTAATCAAATGTAATCATTTACATTACTTTAATAAAGTAATTGAAATAGGTACACTACATGTTACTTGTAACTTGTAATCTGTAACCTATTACATTTCCAAAGTAACTTTCCCAAAACTGGTTTCAAATAATAACAACTGATATTGTTTTGATAAGAATTATTGACCGTGAAATACTTAACATCAAAAGCAGCATTTAATCTGCTGCTGTCACACTGTTTTGCATAATGCAAATGGTTGCATTATGAGGATATGAGTAAACTTTTTTTTCTTCATGGAAATTTTATCTTACATGGTGTCACCGGTGAAGGTTTTATGTGCATAGAGAAAAGACTTGACTTGACTATGACAAAATTTGTTGAAAATATTATTTTAATTATCGATTAGTTGTTGCAGACTTACATAAGTACAATGAACGTTCAAAGAAAAACCTCAGAACAATGATGGATTTCAGCGGGACGATTGGAAAATGAGCCTCAAACCTTGAGGGTTAAACTCTCACTGTGTTTATTTGTAGGCATTTTACCTCGTGATCGTGTAAAAAGGCTCAATTTAGTCTGGCAAATATCCACCGTCTCACTCAGGAACAAAAGATGGTCTCATTCGGTCGAGGTCACTCGAGTTCATGTAAGGTCGCTTGGTAGTGAGCAGAATTCATTCCTTTTGTTCAGTTTTTTTAATGTACATTTGTACATGTTTTTTTAATCTGCTTGAATGTTTCTCATTTATTAGTTATTTCTCAACATCTTTTCTTTGCTAACAAATGGAAAAGTCAGCATTTTTTACTTTGACATTCCGTTTAAGCAAACACAGTTTAAGAAAAGTGAAATATCGATAACATTCATCAGTGCGATGCCACTCTGTCATCCTGAAGCGGGGGAATCCCTGTTTGCTGGCTCAGCAGCAGAGAAAAGGAGTGGATAGAGAGGAGGCGGCCTGGCCTTCCAGGAAGTCTCGCCTTGTTCCTTGTGGTTTGCCCGAGAATGTACCATTTGCTAAACAATATCCAAAGTCATTCCCCTTAGAGAACTGCAGTTTTAGGGTTTTTTTTTTTTTTTTTGTTCTCTTATTGGAATCAAGTTGACTTCTGGGATTTCTTTGTTCCGTTTGGCAGCACTCTGCAAATGTGTCCTCGGAAGATCAAAGCAAGCATAAAGTACGTTACAACATGATTCTGACAGCAAATCGCGACCGCAGCTGTTGGATCAGAGTAAATGGGCAGGTTGTGACCTCAAGTTCCCCCCCCCAGCTGATGGTTTTGGCAGCACCTTCACTCCTGAATCAAGCGCTTCTTGGGTTTTCAGTGGGAGTGAATCCCGTACGGAGACAGTCTATATCAGGTCCCTGCTGGAATATTGCCATTCTATATATGGGCATAAATGTGTTTTTGTCCGTTGTCAAGTCATACTGTGTTCACAAGCACTTCATCCTTCCCAGCACAATGAAATCAATGAGCAACATCATTTGAATGCGGAAAGACAACTTAACCACTGCCTGGAGACAGGAACAGACTGTTGCTTAAACACTTGACTTATTATGGTGTGATTTTAGGCCTAGACTTTTAATAAACGCTGCTCCAACAAATGACATTTCAATTTTAGAAAGCTGGAAACAGTTGGAAATCTAACATTTTCAAGGATATTTATGTATGAGTAGTAACCAAACCCTAATCCTAAACCTAACCAAATAGTGTGTGTGTGTGTGTGTGTACATTTACATAATACACACACATACATATATATATATATATATACACACACACACACACACAGTCATGGCCAAAAGTATTGGCACCCTTGGTAAATATGACCAAAGAAGGCTCTGAATATAAACCTGTTTTATTAATCCTTTTGATCTTTTATTTTTTTCAAAATCACAAAAATCTAACCTTTCATTGAACTAAAACAATTGAAAATGGGGGAAAATCTCATTATGAAATTAATGTTTTTCTCAAATACACGTTGGACACAATGAAATATACACACAATGTGTACAATGAAATATACTCCTGTATTTTTGATGTTGTGGGCCTATATTTCAGCTGGAGGTTCTGGACATCTTGTTTAGACACATGGCATCATGGATTCTATCAAATACCAACAGATAAAAAAAATTAATAAGTGACTGACTCTGTTAGAAATCTTATAATGGGCCATGTTTGGATCTTCCAACAGTACAATAATCCAAACACAAACCTCAAAAACAACACAAAAATGGGTCACTGAGCACAAAATCAAGCTTCTGCTGGCCATTCCAGTCCTCTGACCTGAACCCTACAGAAAATGAGTGAACTGAAGAGAAGAAGCACCAACATGGAGCTGTGAATCTAAAGGGTCTGGAGTGATTCTGGATGAAGGAATGGTCTCTGATCTCTTGTCAGGTGTTCTCTAACCTCATCAGGCATTATAGGAGAACATTTAGAGCTGTTAAACTAGAAAATGGAGGTTTCAAAAAGTATTGAATAAAAGGGTGCCGTTAATTGTGGCCAATGTGTATTAGAGAAACATTTATTTCATAATGATAAAAATATAAGATTAAAATTAACAATGCAGATTAATTTTCACAGCCTTCTTTGATCATATTTACCGAGGGTGCCGATATTTTTGGCCATTGGCCATGACTATATATATATATATATATATATATATATATATATATATATATATATATATATATTACAGTGTTACAGTTTTTTAAAAATTAAAAAAAAATAAAAATATATGGATGAGATCTTAGATAAAAAAGAAATTATGCATGATGGCCGAGTTTTCCATTCTCAGTTTCACGTCACTGCTTTTAATCTATGTTTTTAATCTCCATAATCAAGTATAGAGGAAGTACAATGACTTTGAATTTGTGGCTTTGAACAGAACTAGCATGCATTTGTTTTTAAACCTTTCATCTTTATGAAAGAGCACACGACCAAGCTCCGAGGTTCTCATGATACTGCTGTATCATAACAGCTTCTATGCACATGCATGCACAAAGAATACAAGGTTCTAAAGCATTGTGATATATGATTATATCAGTACAACCCATATTTTAGACTGTAAACAGCTCATTTTGAGGTCAGCCCTAATCTGACTCGCACCGAAAAATGGTTCCTATTAATGAAATGGATCGAATACCACGGCCCCTGGCCACCCTCCAGTTCCTGGTTGTTTACCACTCGCTGGTTTTCCTCGAACAGTGAAGAGTTCTTGGAAAATCTTGGCTGTGCAAAGAGCGTCTCGAGCCCCTTCAGATCCCTCATACATTCCACTAGTGCACACATGCACTCTTTTACTACAAAAGCCTGTGATTAGCTGAGTGCATTGTCCTTCACAACCAAAGCATAATGCAGTGTTGTTTCATGTGACATACCATCTGCACTGCGTCTTAATTAGATTGCAGGTTCAGGGTATATTCACTGTGCGTGTGTTTCACAGCTATCTCTAATCTGAACTCTCGTGCGTACGGTTCTTTATGGTGAAACTGGATGAATTGCGCTGTTTTCTCCACCACATTCTGATCTGCTATTAACATGTGTTTCATATCCAGATACTGTATCTTAAGAAGTTTCATTCTTCAAGTGTGCTCTCATTTACTGTTGCTTGTCAAAATCCGTTTCATTCCAATAGGAATCCGGAGTTTCACTAATGAACAGAAAGTGGCTTCTCTTTGAGCTGTGCTGTTCACGAACAATGGACATTTTTTGCAATTTCGTTACAATTTTGCAATTAACTAATTGCAATTTTCACTATTTTTAATTGATTTATTTTCGCTAATTTATTTGTTGTGTAACCTATTTTATTTATTGTATTTTTTATTTGTTGATATATCATTAATTTGCTTTATTTTGAGGCTATTTACAAACTTTTTAATTGTGTAGATCTTGCGTTATTTTGTCCAAAAAAAATGTTTTCACTTATTTGTTTGGGAAATTTATTTTATTGAAATTTTATTTGTTGATTCACTTCATTCATTATTTTATTTTGAAGCTATTTACAAATCATTTTTAAATTGTTTAGGTTCTACATTAATTTTTGTTTATTTATTTATTTACTTAATGATTTATTTATTTTGTTGTTCTATAAACTTCCCTCAGAGACTTTAATTAATGCTAAATATAATGTATTTCATGACGTCTTCAGATGTTAATAATTTTGTGATTTTCGCTAATTTCATGACCATGCCTATAGTTTCTCTGTAACCTTTTGCAGTACTTTGGACCAGGTCAGCAAGTAAAATGGCGATTTGGTAAATTATTTTTCTTTTCTTTTCTCTCAGGACCTCCATTGTCTGGATGATCTGCCGATCTTCTCCCCTCCGACCGACTCCTTAACCGAATATACCGTTAATAACTTAATCAATACCGACATGCCTCCCAACGTGCCCACGATATGGGACATCAAAACACCAGCATCAGTCCAAGAGGTGAGGCCAGTTCCTGACACGCATTGATTCCAAATGCTGATGTTGAACTTAACCAATGCTTTTCAGTCTTTTTTGGCATTTATGCCGAATATTATTTCCTTAGTACGAGAAACCACACCTGTGATTGACACACCCATAAACTGAACCTTTGTTCCCACTTTGATAGTAAAGCATGTGATCTTTCTGTTGGCTTTAACTTTTTCTTTCACTCTCTTTTGTTTCTCTTCTTCCTCTTCAGTTGAATTCAAACAGGTTTCAAGGTTTAAACTCGTTAGATGACATCACTGCTATCATTAATACACCACCCATAGGAGGTTATCAGGTAATTGAATGTTTTTAATAATGATGATAATAATAATAAAAAATATTCTGGAGTAATATATATTTTTAGAGAAACTGTAGTAGTAGTAAATACATTTAATTATATATAAATAATTAACTTTGTGTTTTTCTTCTCTATCTCAATCATATCACGTGTTTACACAGAGACCCCAAACACAGCCAGAAGAGGAAGAGGAAGTCGAGGTGGAGGAGGCAGAAGAGTTGGGTCATGTTGACACCTATGCAGATTACAAGCCCTCTAAATGTGAGCGTTGATTTTTGGAATGCATTTCATGGCTATTCGTGTCCTACTGGAAGATTTATATTGTTTGCGCTTTCTCTTTTGCTATCTTAGCCAAGATAGGAAAATCCCATCCAGACCGAGTGGTGGAGACCAACACTTTGTCCAGCGTACCTCCTCCAGATATCACCTACACTCTGTCCATCCCAGAGATCACCATAAACAGTGGCCAGCTCTCTGCCTTGCAGCTGGAGGCCATTATCTATGCCTGCCAGGTACCCAGCTTTGCCTTTCTTCTCCCACTTAGTTAAACAACATGCACAACAAAACTCTTTCACACAGTGTCCAAAATATCCTACTACATTTGGAAAAATAAATAAATAAATATTTACAAATTAATTTAAAATGTTTTAGATCTTGCATAATTAAGTAATTTGTTTATTTATTGCTTGATTTGTTTTATTTATTGTATTATTTATATATTGTGTTTTCATTTATGTATTGTTTAACTTTGAGGCTATTATAAAATATTTTTAAATTGTTCAGATCATACTTTATTTATTTATTTATTTATTTATTTATTTATTATGTAATGTATTTTATTTATTGTATTATTTATGTATTGTTTTATTTTTAGGCTATTTACCATTTTTATTTGTTTAGATCCTGCATTTATTTATTTGTTTGTTTGTTTGTTTATTTTGAGGCTATTTACAAATAATTTTTTTCAGTTGTTTAGATCCTGCATTTATTTATTTATTTATATTTTACATTTATTTATTTATTGTTTTATTTTGAGGCTATTTACAAAGATTTCTAAATTGTTTAGATCCTGCATTTATTTATTTATTTATTTATTTATTTATTTTGAGGCTATTTACAAAAATGTATGAATTGTTTAAATCATGCATTTATTTATTTATTGTATAATTTATTTATTGTTTCATTTTGAGGCTATTTAAAAGGATTTTTTAAATGTTTAGATCCTGCATTTATTTATTTATTATGTTTTATGTTTTATTGTGTCATTTGTGTTATTTATTGTATTATTATTATTTTTTCATTATTTATAGTTTCATTTGTAAGGTTTTACAAAAAAAAAAAAAAAAATTATATATCCTGCACAGTTCATTAAGGCTGTATTTCCCAAACTTATATGTCTGTCAAAACTTTTATGACCAACATTATTTACTATAAACGTCCCTCTGAGACTTTAATTAATGCTACATATAATGAATTTCATGACATTATCATGTTAATAATTTGGAATTATTAATTAAAATAATAAAAACATTTAGTTAAAACAAACATGTTTAATGATTTGGATATAATTAGCTACTAATTTTTAAAATTTTATACTTAATCCTACATTTCATGTTAAAAATTATTTTCATTCAATGCAGCAATGGCATTTCAGTCATAATCTCACAAACGCCCCTGCAGTTCCATCATAAAAACATAGTAAATTCTGATTGCAGATATTTTATACTTTCTCGTCAGGCCATTAATATTGACTTCTTTATAACACTCTACAGCAACATGAAGTGATTCTGCAGAACAACCAGCGGGCCGGCTTCCTCATAGGGGACGGCGCTGGAGTGGGTAAAGGCCGCACAGTGGCTGGCATCATTCTAGAAAACTACTTAAAGGGAAGGAAGAAAGCACTATGGTAAGCGATCTCCAGATCCGTCAAGTCTTACAAAACTCGCACCATTGACTCCACATCAGAGACCGACTCTAGATCCATTGCCTCAACCTCCTCATCTCTCTTCCAGGTTCAGTGTCTCCAATGACCTGAAATATGACGCAGAGAGAGATCTCCAAGACATCGGTGCACCCAATATACAAGTGCATGCCTTGAATAAGGTCACTATTACTGTGCGGCTCAATACGGCAGCCCTGTTAACGGCGATCACGTTTCCAGTGATGCACATTCTCACAGACTTTCCCCGTAGCTTTTCTCAGCACGTCTAACTGTAACTGTTTTCCATGCAGATAAAGTACGGAGACACAGCTACCTCAGAAGGGGTCCTGTTTGCGACCTACTCGGCACTAATCGGGGAGAGTCAGGCGGGCGGCCAACTCCGAACGCGCCTGAAGCAGATCTTAGACTGGTGTGAGCCGGGTTTTGATGGAGTTGTATCCTTCACCTTCCATGTGCATGAAATCTGTAAAATATTTGTAATACTTTGCATTATTATTATTATTATATATAAAATATAATTAATATAAAAATATTGTATAATGTTTTTATTTACATTTTTTTCTAATTAGCATTAAGATACTATTTTCAGTGTCAATGCTGTTTTCTTTGCGACTTCTGTTTTCTTTTCTTTTTTTTATGTTTTTTTTTTATGTTTTTTGTTTTAACAATCCTCAGCAAAATATTTAAGTGATATGAGTGTAAACAGTGAATTTGGTTTTACCCTTGACCATGGACATAGATTATATTTGACGAATGCCACAAAGCCAAAAATGCAACATCCACAAAGATGGGCAAGGCCGTGTTGGATCTGCAGAACAAGTTGCCGTCAGCCAGAGTGGTATACGCCAGCGCCACAGGTGCCTCGGAGCCAAAGAACATGATCTACATGAGCCGTCTGGGGATCTGGGGAGAGGGAACGCCCTTCAGAACCTTTGACGACTTCCTCCACGCCATTGAGAAGAGGTTTGTAGAGGAGCACAAACTTGTTAGCTGGCAAGTAGGAAAACGGTCCTTTTTGGATATGTAATCTGAATGTACTCTTCATTCATAGGGGCGTGGGGGCCATGGAGATCGTCGCAATGGATATGAAGGTCAGCGGGATGTACATCGCACGCCAACTCAGCTTCTCAGGAGTCTCATTCCGCATAGAAGAGATCAACTTGGATGATGATTTCAAACTTGTGTACAACAAAGCTGCTAAACTTGTAAGTTATGAGAAGAATCCCTGAAATCCGAGCCATTCCTCTTACTTTTATTTTAAAGGGATAGTTCACTCAAAAATGAAAATTAGCCCATGATTTACTCACCATCAAGCCATCCTAGGAGTATATGACTTTCTTCTTTCAAAAATACAGTTGGAGTTATACTAACAAAAGTTCTAGTTCTTCCAAGCATTATAATGGCAGTGAATGGGGGTCGAGATTTTGAAGCCCAAAAAAGTGCGTCCATCCTTCATTAAAAATGCTCCACACGGCTCCAGGGGGGGTTAATAAAGGCCTTCGGAAGTGATGTGTTTGTGTAAGAAAAATATCCATATTTGAAACTAACCGTAATCTCTAGCTTCCGCTAACTATCGTAGCCGTGTTCATGAGAGAGTGGCGTTCCAGCAGATGACGGAGGACGTAGGTGTAGCATAAACTCCAGTGAGAATATGCTAGTCTCGCATGAACCAAGTTTGTTTACAGTAAAGGAAAACCAGTCTCCTCTTGGCTTATACTGAAATCTTCTGATATGTTTCTTTATAAATAGAATGGAAGAGAATAGGGAACTAAGGCTGTCAAAAGTAGCCAATATCACTCAGACTGTATATTCTCAGTCTTCTGAAGCCAATGTAAGACTAAAAATGTATCTGTTCACTGATTATTTTGCCCTGAAGTCACTAATATGAACCATTATTACAAAGTTTGAAGGTGCATTCTGGTCATTTTGAAGCTTAACATCATCAGTCCCCATTCACTTTCAGTATATGAAAAAGAGTAACCAGGACGTATAGGTTTGGTGACTAACTGATGACCGAATTATCATTTTTGGGTGAACTGTCCCTTTAAATTAAGTACAGCAATACAAATATCTAAATTGGTTTGTAAATGGGTCATTCTGCTGTGTACACACATCTAACACATAAATCTGATATCTCATTTGCAGTGGGCGGAAGCTTTGGCCGAGTTCATGCAGGCTGCTGACGAGCTCTGCATGAGTTCTAGGAAGTCTCTGTGGGGTCAGTTTTGGTCATCCCACCAGCGTTTTTTTAAATACCTCTGCATCGCCGCCAAGGTTCGCTGCTTGGTGGAACTAGCCAAAAAGGAGTTGGAAGCTGGGAAGGTCAGTCAGATCAGTGACCCTGAACTTTCTCTAATGATTATTTGTTGCTATATGCATTTTACTCATACATTTTTTTCTCCTCTCTCTAGTGTGTTGTGATAGGGCTACAGTCAACAGGTGAGGCTCGAACCAGAGAAGTCCTTGACGAAAACGACGGACACTTGGACAGATTTGTCTCTGCTGCCGAGTAAGTGAATTTTGGGCATCATTGAAACCTTTCTGAAAGATATGGACACCTTATGACTACATTCCAGAATAGTGCTCTTTCAGTTTCACAATGATAGGTTTCTCAGTATGTGTTACTGTGGTCATCAAACAGGCCATGTATCATTCTGAAACCTAGTGTCATCTGACAATAACCACTTCCTGAGGCCATCAGCCATTACACAAAAACACTTTTCTTTTGACACAATATGTTTATGTGTTCCTCAGAGGTGTGTTTCAGTCGCTGGTCCTCAAACACTTTCCGTCAGAGAAGCAGAGGAGAGAAAAAGGAGCGGGGAACAAGAGGAAACGTGAGTCGTGTCGCACTTTAGTATCACTGTCCAGTGTTTCCCACAGACTTACACTCTATTTGTGGTGGCATATATATGCAAATTCATTCTCTGCCAGCAGGAGGCACTTTTAGAGCAGGAGAAATAGAGGTTTCCCCAGTAAGAGCTGTACACAAAGCAGCGCTCCGCTCACAAACGCTGCTTTATCAGACATTACATGCAAGATGAAATGAAAATGACAGCCAAAATTTTCTGTAGACAGTCAGTTTCCTTCAGAAATACAGTGATATAAAAACACCCGCACCGGGTTTTGATTTTGAAACATGCAGTGCTCATGTTTATGCAACAAAGTCAAAACCTTTTGGAAAATTTATTTGTGGCGGTCAGTTTTGATATTGTGGCGGGCCTCCACAAATAAATCAATGTATGGGAAACACTGCTGTCCATACATTGCCGGTCTTTGTTTTTATCCTCATGGTTTTGTTGAACATTCTTCCACAGGTAAGCCACGGGGACGGCAGTCAAAGCAACCCCGACACGGCACTGATGTAGCAGGAGTGATCAACATCAGTGATGACAGCAGCACAGAGTCTGACGTTTTGGATAGCGACTCCAACTCCTCGCCAGACTCAGTCCAAGACAACAACGACGATGTCATCTTCGTCGATCAAACCAGCTACCAAATGGGTACATTGACTGTGTATTTCATGGTGCAACTCATATTATCTCCATGCATCCTGATGATTTTCACTTACAGCACCATTGAAGTAAGCAAAAGCAATTGATCTTCGCTTTCATCCTTCCTTAGCTCGGTTAGAGGAGAAGAAGCAAGGGCTTCTCAACAAGATCGCTGAGCTGGGAAAAGAACTACCTCTTAACACACTGGATGAGCTCATTGATAAATTTGGAGGTCCAGAACAAGTATCAGAGGTCGTTATTTATGCATTCATATTCCTATACATAGCTACATCTCAAAAACAAGGTTGTGTCCAAGCTCTAAATATTCTTTGTGTCTGTGCGCCCAGATGACGGGACGCAAAGGCCGAGTGGTGCGTCGACCTGACGCCAGCGTCCGTTACGAGTCCCGCGCTGAGCAGGGCCACACTATCGACCAAATCAACATCAAAGAGAAAGATCGCTTCATGAATGGAGAGAAGGTAGATCTTAGAAAGGAAATCTCCAACCATTCTTTTCTGATTCCTTTGGTGCATCCAGTAAAACCTTACTTTACTCCCTTTAGTTTGTAGCCATCATATCAGAAGCGGCCAGTTCTGGGATCTCACTTCAGGCTGACAGAAGGGTGAAGAATCAGCGTCGGAGGGTTCACATGACCCTGGAGCTGCCTTGGAGTGCAGACAGGGCCATCCAGCAGTTTGGTGAGTAGGCAGCATTACCTCATGTCTATCTATTAAGTTTGTGCACTAGTTATTTCGTCTACTCTTAAGTGGGACAGTCCACCAGCTACAAGCTAGATCACAAGTGCTGTTGAAAAGTAGTTACACTGTCAACACCCAAACACAGCGTCAATAATTCCACCTGCATCACCCAGCCACAACCTCTGTCATCAAAGCTCTCTTCCCATAAAGAGTGTCACTGTACCACAACAACTAGCTGACAACGCTTTCTGTTCTTCAGGTCGCACTCATCGTTCCAATCAGGTCACAGCACCAGAGTACATCTTCCTGATCTCCGAACTGGCAGGCGAACGACGATTTGCATCCATCGTGGCAAAGAGGCTGGAGAGTCTGGTACGTCCCTGACATGCTAACTCTTAGTTGGTTAATTAAAAAGTTCTTTTAACCCTGTCTTTAAAATAATGTTTTACGAAATCTTTCTTTTGTTCTGACTGCATCATTGTGTTTCACATGGTGAATTCTTAAATTATGGGTCATTAATGTATTGGAATGATATTGGGACTAGAGAAAATGCAGGCAAAAAAAAAAAACTCTGCTTGCTCCACTTCCACTCTGTGCTTCTCACATTCTTAAAACCTTGCATGCAATTGACCTATCGGTAAGCCCCTCCCCTTGAACGCAGACTAGCCAATGGCAGTCGAGTATCAGTTGCACGAGGAGCGGAACTCAGACATCTTTAGGTTTCAGTGCCATAGAAAAACATTGGAAGATTGCATCGGTTTTATGGGGTTCATGCTTCACTAATTCCAGGTATCCTGAGAGGATGGGCAATATCATTTATTTTATTACATTTCCTGAATTCCACCAAAACAGAGCAAAATGTCCCTTAGTATTCAGCCCGATACAAATGAAGACAAAAACGTTCATTTTCTGGTTGTCATACACTCATTAAGTTACAGTTTTCATCTGCTCAAGCAGAAAGTTAATGTTATCTTGTGCTTTAGCAAAGTATCTTTGGCTAAAACTAGCTAACGTTAAAGTTAGTGAGTCCATGCTAACATACAAACTTAAGTAGCGGACTGTTCTCGTGTCTTGTACAGTGTAGGTCAAAAACACATAAACGAAGGTCTACATTTCAGTGCCTCTCCATATTAAACTGGTTAAATGTACATTAATTTAATCGTACCGTGCGATACATGAACAGTGTTGATCCTGCATGTTGTCATCCGCAATCGTGATGACAGACCGTAATATGAGACTTCTACTGCTTACATTGTGATCTGTAAACGCTCGCTTCGAGTTACCCACCGTATTTACTTTTAAATATTTTATAAATCCCTCCATGGAATATTTAATTCCCATTTGGTGGCCTTCTGTGTCCAAAATTGTGCAAAAACATCGTGGGACAAGGTTTTCACACTGCAGCCGTCATTGTAAGACAGTGAGCAACTCCGTTTGTTTGTCCGAGGGAGCAACAGTAACTAAGGGGGGCGGGGCTTACCGATAGGTCAGTTTTCTACTTTAGTCCTGACATTTCTAACCGACGTGTTTGCTTTTCACAGGGAGCTCTGACTCATGGTGACAGGAGGGCCACAGAGTCTAGAGACCTTAGCAAATACAACTTTGAAAATAAAGTGAGTAACTGACATAGCACAGTGAAACTGCTAAAAATACTCAGATAAATCATGGACTAACCCATGGTCTGTTTTGGCTGTTCCTCATAGTATGGCACCAAAGCTCTAGATAAGATTACCAAAGCCATCCTTGGTCAGATCGAAAGCAAGGTACCCCCTCCAAAGGACTATCCTGGTGGTGACGCCATGTTCTTCAGAGGTAAACAGGTTTTGTGCATTACTCTGTTAAGATGTAAATCAGACAGAACCTTGATCTCACCAAAGCTACCAATGCCTTCTAATCTTAGACATGAAGCACGGTATGATAGACGTAGGCATGCTATGCAGTCAATCACGCTTGGGCATCAACACTGAAAAAGGTAAGGTTTCCACAAGAGTTTTGTACACACCTGACGTATTTCCTCACATGCTAATCACACGCATTCAAATATCTCCCCACATCATGTGACTCCTCTTTGTTTTAGACTGCAATATCACCAAGTTTCTTAACCGGATACTGGGCCTGGAGGTACACAAACAGAACTCCCTCTTCCAGTACTTTACGGACAATTTCGACTACTTGATCGAAAAGGACAAGAAAGAGGGCAAATATGATATGGGAATACTGGGTAAGCAGCACTTGTTCTGTTAGTATGGTACTTTACATTGGATTGACCTGCTTAGGTGACATCCAAGTATCTGCTTTCTCTCAGATCTGGCACCAGGCAATGATAAGATTTATGAAGAAACACAGGAGAAGTTTCTAACGGCAGGAAATCCTCAAGATGGTCAAGTTATCCTGTACAAGGTCAGTATTTTTTTTTAAAAGTGTGCATGAAAGTTGAAAGTACGCAAGATTCTTACATACCGTGGTTCATAGAAAACAGCTCTTTAAAGTGAGTTTCATGCGTGACACACACTGCAAAACAAGCTAATCATCCCCTCTACCAAGAGCAAAGTTTATTTTGAGAGCTTACATAATGAGGACTGGTTTAACAGCCGTTACTGTAAGCGGTTCCTTGACCGAGAATGAACCACACTGCAAGACCATAGATTTGGGATAGCCAGGACATGTTGGACAGTAGTCCAACCATTGTGAACATGTCTGACGAACATTATCTCTGACAGAACTGTTTGTTTTGTTGAACAGATAAGTGTAGATAGAGGTATGCCATGGTTGGAGGCTCTCCAGAAGGCCCAAACTCTCAGCAACCTGGATGAAGGCTTCTATTTATCCCATAAAGTGAGTATATGAATAATAACGTCTCATCTTTCCAAATTTGCATGTAGTTTCCTTTTAGTAACACAGGAAAGACGATTGCTTTGAAGAACCTTTCTCTTCAGGGGTAAAGGAGGGTTCATGTGTCATCAGTTCTTCCGTAGTTAACTTTGCAGTTGAACATGTTTGTGCCTGTCTCGTTTGCAGTTGAGAGGTAACTATCCATGCGTGCTGCTAGCCGTGCAAGGCCAGGAGCACAACATGATCATCTACAAACCAAACATCGGCAAGCAGGCCCAAACTGAAAGCCTTGAGAATCTCCAACAAAAATACCACAAGGTGTGTTCAAACGTACTGATAAGAGCA